>OZ038447.1:12759191-12801691 GCA_964036265.1 Daptonema setosum
TGTTCGGACTCAAATTCAGCGCCGTACGCCCCAGCGAAGGTGCACCGAACGCAGAGTGGTAGTGGACTCGATGATCAACACATCACATCATCCATCATTTTCATGCAGAAGTTCTTCGGTCAGTTTCCCATTGTTTGCCTCTTTTTTATTTTTATATAATAAATAAAATTAGCGCACAGCATGTCACCACTTTATTATATGTTGAGTGTCACTGCCTTACTGTTTTTCTGAAATCTTCGAGTCTTCATTATATCCATAGAGCAACCCATTGCACAAGTTTAATTAGGACATTGCTATCGGTAATTCGTCAACGTTTTTCTCGCATTCCTTGTGTCACATGTTTTTTTCCGAGTGGAATGTGAATCCAGCAACACCTTACGTACGTGGTTTATCATGTACCATATGAAGGTTAAGATGTGGCATCCAGGTGTGTGCCATGTGTTGTTCCTTTACTCGGCTCTCCTGCACAAGTCAAGTAGAGAACGTCTGAAGTCGTTCATTTATCAGTACAATCCTAAATCATATATTACTTTAGTATACGATATTACATGATAAAAATATGTTTCAGTTTTTCAAGAGGAAAACAAACTTTATGCCTTGATTGTAACCGTGTTGATAAACATTGCGAAATTCAGGTGTGTCGATGAGTATACCATGCGTTCAGGTTGTGTGCCACAAGGCACAACTACATACATATACAAACATATGTTCAGTCATATTTTACTAGTTACTTTTCGGTTTGACGCTCACATGCGGCTTAACATCCTATTTCTATGTTCATATTTGTTGAACATACTTTTTTGAAATGAATTTTATTTTAATTTCAGCCAAGTTAAGTTAAGTAGATACATATAATATTGGCAAAATCTTGCTTTTGTAATGTAGGTTTATTGTACCTTCCACAAATTATAGGAAATATTCGTATATTTACCTTGTTTTTCATAACTGTATTTTCCATGATTCGATAGAGATGAGCTTTCGTCGTGATGTAGTAATCTTTCGCCTCATGTTAACAAACACCCCGTAGCTTATACATAAAAAGTACAATTATCAGTGCATAACAAATGGGTTGTGTTATGTCAGATCATAAATTGGTGCCAATAAGCTGGCACGTTCATTCAATGCAACCCATTGTTTCGGAGCCATGAACCCCTGCATGTTAAGTACCATTCGCAACAACACTATTTTTATTACTCGACAAATGTATAGTTCAAACGAGCACGAACAAATATTTCTGTCTCTAAAGTACTTTTTTACATCAACCGGACATTTCATGTTGTTTTCAGACTAAAAACCTACCAGTCAAGGCATAACCATAACTTCTGTTCAGGTTAAGATTAGTTGAAATACATTAGTATAGGTATTTACAAATTACAATTCATATATCACTTAAATTTTGGTAAACCTTTCATTTTACTGTGCTTCATCGGAGTTCGGAATCAAATGTTGGAATGTTTCATCATGATTTAGTTTGTCCAGTCAGCTACTCCGTCATGTGTACTATCTGTTGTTGACCAAACGAATTTAGAGCCCTTAGAGTTCAGAGCTCGGGTTGCCGTCTCAGCAGCAAAGTTTGCCAAGATTGTCCGTATTTGCACCCACCATATCCAATTTATATATGTACATATGTAACTCTGATTCGTTATACAAACTTTATTTTGGTGGGTTTCATACGCCATAATATTGGGCAAAGTTGGAATAAACCGTAGATTGACACTGTGTGGCCTCAGTATAGGGCACATCCATTGGTTCATATCACCGAAAGTACCCTGGGAATAGACGGGCGAATCGGTGCCCTTTGCTGACGACGACCACTCTGGCATCCATGAAACATCAGTGGCATCATCACTCATCCACGTGCTGACATCTCTCGCCTACTACTCTCCATTTTTGGGCTCAATACACAAGGGAAGGGATGCGTCTAAAGATTTGAATAACGTTAGAGTTTATAAGAGTAAGTTATAGTTTTCATAGTTTCATACATGTAGTCAAGATAACTTTTCAGGTGCCTATAATCTTCCCTAAAATTTCCCTTCAAAAAGTTTTTCTCAGCAGCATCAATAGGGAAACGTGTAAAAGTGTAAAACTATCACATTTCCCGGTAAAGTCCAGCGAATTTCCAAGGACTTTCGTGAAAAGACTATAAGTGCATGCTAGCGCTATTTCATAGTCAAGACAGGTTGAATGAATGACTTTCTTCGGTCACTAAGCACATTTGAGTCAACTGCAAGCACTACTCTATGCCTTGCCTTTTGTCAACAGTTTTACTACAGGTGCCCACAATGCCAAGTCTGTAGTACACCTATTGAAATTCACTTGAAAACACCCGTGAATTATTTATGAGAAACAATTTACGGGTCGGTGTGCCCAGTTTAGCCGTCACGTGCATAGAAAATGTACATAGGTGACCACTAGCGGACCAGAAAGGGAGAAAATTGTGAAATTTCCCCCTCTTTAGTGATTACAAAAAGTATAGTTTGTTCCATAAGGTGTAGGCAAAATGACCAAATTCCTGCCAATTCCCTCCTCTTCGGGAAGATTCCCCTCAGATGTTTGGCTCGTCCGCCAGTGTATGTGACTAAAACGGTTTGCTCTCACATTTACACTAATCTACACTATTTCGAAGACCCAGAGGATGGTTTTTGCGTTACGCTACATAGTTGTAGAAATAGTTATAATATAACTTTGTTAACTAAACAACCAACTACGGTTAAGTACACATAATACTAAAAAACATGACAGTCGTTTCTGGCAAACTGGTGCGGTAATAGTCATGTGCTGGTAATATGGTGTAAGTTACATTAACTACACCTGTTTGTTGACACACCAGACGGAACATAAAATTGGAACGTATGCGTGATATGGAGTCAGCAGCTGGTTCAGTTGACTTTGTCTGGCACTGGCATACATACAGTACATACATATATATGTACATGCTCTGTCAGAATCAATCTAAGAATTTTATTGCAAGTGCCTGAATCGGGCATTAGAATAGTTTGAGATGCCGATATTGTAACCCTGAGAAGTGTTTATTTACATGTGTATAGGGATATTTGATGAAATCATATTTGTTGCTATTGTTTCTGGTTGACCGATGTTAAATGAAAATAACATCAGTATTATTATACGTAACCAAAAAATACGATTGTTTTGTCTGTATATCTGTTGATCACTGAGTCGATCGGCGACACATTTCACTTCAGTGCCACATTTCATATTACTAATTTGTCATTCACCCGTTTCTTGTGACACAGTCTTTGTGACAGACCGCCCCGTTCCTTTGTGGTGTCGGGTGACCAGTCAAAACATTACCATGTCAGTAGTGGACAATAAGAGAATGGTTTAGTGGCATTATCTCTTTTTGAAGTCTCCATGAAGTCATGATGGCGCTAAAAGGCTCCGAAACCATACTTTAAGTTGATTTCCGTCTATTTATGTTCGATGTTCCTATGTAGGCGATGATACTGATGGTCGCTCCTCATTTATGATCGCTCCTGATCTAACACTTTGTTCCCTCAAAATTTCGATGTTACTTTCATTTTTTTTACGAAAACGTTTTATGCATGAGCTACTAATATAGCTTGCTGATCAGAGCGTACTCAGAGTCGGCGTACATATACTGCTCGTGTTTCATTATGCAATACGTTGTAACACTTTCGATAATTGTTGAAGGAGAAAAGTCTTACTGGGGAAATCGGTTGCGCTCACCTTTTCGAGGCAAAAAACATGTAATTAATTCAGAAACATGCATAAAAATATTAGAATGATGGGTAATTATTATAAGGAAGATCAAAATACTTGAGAATAAAAAAAAATCCTTTTATTTGAGCCATTTCCAGAACTTGAAATCTCGTATGCAACTGACACTGAAGGAAAAATCTTACTCATGTAATTTGCTTTGCTTGTAAACTCGATTCGGATTTTTTGCATAATCAATCATGAGCAGTATACAAACGAGTACGCAATACATAAAATGTAGTACAACAATACACACCATAAACATACATAAAACCCGTGAGTACCATATTTTATGTGAATTGCTGTAGCAAATCAGAAGTTAGATTTCTGTACAATACATTCGTACATATGTATGTATGATCAAACATACTTTTGTAGTGAAAGGTGTACTCCGTCAGAAGACAATAATCGTATGCTCAAAAAGACCTCATAATCAGGAGTCACAAAAACCTACTGACCACATCACTAGCGGACGATAAGGAAAAGGAAAATTCCCCTCCCCCTCTTTGAATATTTTAAAAAGAAGAGTTTGTACCTATGTACATATTTGTGTAGGTAAACTTGCCTATTTTCCACCCATTTCCCCCTCTTTGGAAAGATTCCCCTCCCTTTGTAAGTTTTGCTCGTCCGCCAGTGGACCACAACTCAATTGGTTTACAAGCAATAAACACTGGCCTTGGATTGTGGCACCCTTTTTGTGGGTTGTCCGTCACTGGCATCCGGGTACCGTTTCCGTTCAACATCGACGCTTTGCCGCATCTTGGACCCGTTCTCAGGCCTTCCAATATGGTTTTTTGCGGTACTTAACCATCTTGTGGATGGAAGGTCGGATTTGAAAGAAACGTTTGATATCTTATATATGTAGATTACACGTATTTGATATTTATTCACGTTAATTAATGTTTGATAAGTGTGTTCCATTGACGTTAACACATCTACTAGCGGATGACAAGGGAGGTTAAAGGACTTTGGTTCCACTGGAGGTCAAAGGACAACACTGTTGGCTCATCCATCAGAGAATACATCGTTTTGAATTTACACAGGTGGACTGGTTGAAACTTGATATCGAAGTTTCCAAATCACATGAAAGCGCAAAATGAATGCATTCCGTTGATTTTCACAATGGCAATGGAATGATCCTGGACAAATAAATGTTATAGGTTCGCATTACAAAGCTATAAAAGTTTTAATGTTGCATCAAAAACCTGAAATATTCCAAAAAATGTGCGCACAATTAATTTAATTTGATGCAACCGAACTCGCGAGACCGTGATGTCATGTGTTCATGCTACCGGATTAGGGACTCCAATATGTAAATATGTATGTATGTATATGTAATATGTATGTATCCACTGTCCGTATATTTCACGTTGTAAGTAAAAAACATCTGGATACTGTTTGTCTAGTTGACTTTTTACCTCTCTAGTTTTTTCTAATCGACTAACTGGTTCTTTTTTATAAAAAAAACAGGAAGTAAAATCAGAACATTGCCACTCCAGTTGCCCGACTTCTTAGGATTAACTGAAAAATAAGTGGAACGGTCCGTAAACACCCATCTACAGTACTTTTGAGTTGTGCCCAAAACCAATTTCGTCCGTGACTCGGTTCTCCTCTGAAGTCAGCTGACGGACGACCTTAAAAAGTGAAGGTTTGGGAACACGGTGTCGATTCAGCTGATTTTACAGGGTCTGTTTTCCAATTTGTATGCTAACCTTTTCCAATTTTTTTACATTTGTTTTATGATGCCTAAACAGTTTATCACCGAAAATTCTCACCCTAAACCCACCATTTTTGTACTCAACAATCGAGTTGGTTGGAGGCTGTGGTCAGCGTACGAGTTATTCCACATACCATTGCATGTTATGATTTATGTCTCCGAACACCGAAAACGGATCAGTTTATGTTCTTTTGACGATTTCCAGTTGATTAACGATTCCAAGTTATTTACCGAACTTAGCAGAGGAGTGTAACCTTTCTTATTGTAAAATATGCTGAATACAAAACTACGATTAAGACATTTGCGCCATAACCTTTATGTTTGGAACCACATGTGGATTTCCTGAAAGTCTATCATAGAATGCCCCATAAAATCGAAGCTCACATACTTTTTTACTTGGCCAATTCATATTTCCTTGAAGTTTTCGGTTAATACCAAATTGAAAGGTGATTAATCAATGGTCACCCCCAGGCCCAGCCAGTGTTGCAAGTTGCACACGTCTATAGTTTTACTCGAACTCAACAAGGTTTACTCCCAGCCCAACAAAGTAAGTACATCGTGTACCTTAGCATCGTTGCGCAATACATCGCTTTTCAATGGCATCTCAGTTACGCCGAACGTAGTGGCGAGATGGTCATATACGGTGAGAACATTCCAATAAAACGAGAAAATACCTGATTAAAGGTTTTTCAATTGCGGATGTCTCGAGGTGATTACATTTGATTGTGTACTAGGCCACTGAATGCCTCAACCAACAATATGGTCGACTAACCAATGAGGCTGTACCGCTCAAGGCTCCTGCTTAGCGCCAAACCAGTGCGCTCTGAAGCACTTCTTCACACGTTTGTGTAGAAAGAAGAGCTTTACACGAAGGCATATTCGTATATGGAAACAATTCTGGTCGTAGTGTGAACGGAACTAGGATTTTAATAGTCTGACATTTTATCTTCAAAAGTTAAGAATCAAATTTTAGCTTCTGCGACCTTCATCTGCGTATTTTCAGCAGCATTCCAATAAAACACCTGACGCCACCTGTCAATATACTCCCATAATGTAAATTCTGCCTCAGCAATAATGATATGCATGTACGATGGTCCATCCATCCGACATCTACATAAACGAGCAACCATAAACGTAAACCATCATCTGATCACGTCCAAAAACATCTCAACTGGAATCCCCTCACCAGAGTGATCAGCGCTCCATCCACCATTGTACCCCTCCCACGGGCACGTCACCATTGGCACATTCATCTCACCCAACCAATTTATCGAGCGACTTCAGCGATCCACTGACCCGTTTTCTTCCAAACGTGGCGTAACGTTCGAATCTGTGCCACACTAACGGCGCAACCAGGACATTTCGTTTCGTTATACTGCCGATTCGGCCGAATGTTCGTCTGGTTAACGTTCGGTTCGGTCCATTGAATAAGTGTTGGACGACGGCAAACGCGAACCGGTGCCATTCATCTACACATGTACATAAGTATGTACGTTTGGATGTAGAATGCGAGTCGTTGTCCAGAATTTCGGGCTGAATCTCAACAGCACGACTGAATCATCTGTTTGCTTCAGGCATTGTCGGATGAGAGTATCGGCGAATTGGACGCAGCCACCTGATTTCTGTTCCACAGCACACAGAAGCGCATTCCAACAAGTACGGCCATTGTTGCAGCCAAATTCGTTGAAGACGTCCAACATCGATTCTTCCGGGTTCGTCAGCGATTCGTGTGATATTTTGACGGCACCGTGGATTTGGGTCACCCAGTGTCATGGGCATGTACGATTCACACACCCAAATTTCCACTGCCCAAACTCCCATAATCTCGTCAATACATCATCCACCAAATTGAAAACCAAGTACCCAATTCAAATTTTGAATTGAGTACTTCCTATTCCTATTTTCAGTCCGAGCCGTATTTATCCCCAGTCTTAATCTGAATGAACTGCGAAAAGTTTTTAGTGAAATCTGGACGTTTCTGAATAGTGACATTGAACCTCCTGGATAGTGGCTGAGGTCAAAGTTTTTTAGGCCTCTGAGCAACAACTTTTTGTTTCTGGAAATCGATTTCACACAATTAATTAGATGTCCAAGTTTTTTTATAACATGACATCTCTGCACCTCAAAGACAGCAGCTCAGACCTCGAAAACTGCGAAAATCGTTTGGCCATAACAACTTTGACGATGCTCGTTAAATCGGTCAACCAGCAGATATTTCAAAGTTTTGGAGCTACATTCTTTTGTGTTTTAGTCTTGTTAAAATGTCATCGTCCAAGAACGGCATGTCACTTTTTTCAAGTAACCGACGTATAGCAAGAATGGAACGTTTGTCACCGTCTAAACATATTGAATATTATACCAGTTTCATATTTTTCTTTTACCTCTTTGGGAATTCGGGGTTTTTTGAGCTGTTACATAAGTGATACCTGAGATGTTTAGAACAGGATAACATACGGACGGTTGGTTTGCCAATACCAACAGACCTTGAAAAACTAAAATGTATTGGTTGCTTTTTGTTGTAGTGAACGTAGTCAATACTACTCAGGTACACATACTTAGCAGTTCAGATACACACTTTGGACTGGGATGGCACTTTGTGCCAGATGTGTGGGTGCCCGACTAAGCAGGCTATACACTTTTTGTTCAATGATTCATCTAAGAGATCACAATCTTGAATAACCAAGACGTTATTCACGTTGCTGCAGACTTCTTAGATCCCATGTTCGAAACTTGAATGACTTCTAAAAATGTTTTCTTTAACGGTTTTTCAAATTTTATCCTAAATACCAAATCTCCCTGCCAGCCAAGCAGAACTTTTGTACATGTGCATAAAATAAATTTGTAAAAAGAATTGTGATTAAAGGGTTTTCCCATTATCACCCCTTCTACCCGGTAGCCAATGACAGAATATCACACGAATTGGGTGTCACCGCCAGCTACACCATACTTGTGACCAATGGCACTCGACGTCGTGTCAGCCATCGTCGTTGCACTCATCGGCCTCACCATTCTCGTCCAGTACACGTGGACGGCTGTGCTCGCGGCCGGTGCATTAGGCTATTACGTTTATAATCACTACGATAAACTCTGCCAAGAAAAAGAACACTCACCAACTGCAACAACAACAACATTCGCTACTCAACAACAACCACAGCAACAACAACAGCAACGGCACACTGTGACTCGACTTGACTCATCCCCTCCACGTCAGACAACTGACTCCACCCACTACAGTCGCATCATAGTCAACTCACAACCCACGAAACACAGTCAACCCGAACCGACCCGCCCACTCATTCAACAACAACAACAACAACAACAACAACAACAACAACAACAACAACAACAACAACAACATCCGACACCTCCCACCCAGTACAACAACAGCAACATCAACTTCAACAGCAGCAAACCGACACCTCCAGCTGTGGCACCGAAGACCTACTTCAGCGGTATCACCCAGCCCCAGTTCAACAATAACAACAACACCAACAACAACAACACTTACGATTCAGAGTTTATCTTCCAGTCGCGTCCCCAGCAAGCCAGGTCTCCCCATCCACCCGAGCCTTACCGTCCCGTCAATGAGCTCCGATCCCAGTTCACTCCCCATCAGTATTCCCCTGCACCCCCTGTTAGGGAGTTCAGTGCCATGGCTCATCGGTTTTAAAGACCAGCTACATATATAAGATAAATCTATTTTAACCAGACACTTCTTCTGATTCAGTAGTTCCTCACCCTGTTGTTCACCACCTTCTCATCGAATCTTCGACCCAATCCCGCTTTCGATTTTCCCTGTGTGCGCCACTATAAATGCCCCTGTGAACTATAGAAATCATCAAAAATAGCTGCAAATAAACACTCACCGACTATTGCTATTCTATCCTTGATATAATATGACACTCATTATAAATACAGTATTGAGCATCGAGATCACCCAATCAACCGCCAAAAGCATCATAACACCAGTTCGCATTGCATTGATTCGCCAATTACGCCTAAAGACGACCACCAATTGATTCGATTATAAAAAATCGTACAGAAATATCAAACCGCCGTGAAAATCTTCGTTACGGCAATTATTGGATGACTTTGGATTGATTCACAGTGACTGTCGGTAATCGCCTAGTACAAACAGTAATTGACAGCGATGCCTTTTGGACGTCGTCGTATGGTACAGTCGGCCAGTGCAGGTTAACATGCATACCATTTTTATTAATTATTATTCAATTTTGTCACACATTTTTTTCATGAACTCAATTTGTGGTTAAGTTTATTTTATCAATGTGGTTTAGTTCTTCGTCAGTTATGTGTCGTCAGTTTCTGACTAATTTTTTCCGCTCCATTATCTAACTTTTATGCTGATTCCATGGGTTTCTCAATTTTATTATTGCTGTCACAAAAGTAGTGTAGGTGGCCGTAACTAAATCTACGAGATATCCGTGGTAATGTAATGGCACTGTAAATCTCTGCCAGTGCTTTGAACATGCGTTCATATAAATACGTTCGAGCCCAACCTGCCATCAATGACTGATCACGTGGACTGGCAATGACTGGCAATGACTGGCAGTGGCACACATCTGAAACGTGAATGAATGCTTGATTAACCGATATTACCATCGATCATGTTTGACGCTCTTTTTGTGAACTCATTAACGTGTGTCATTTTGTTGCCCATCGAGCTTTAGTGCAGTCATTAGTGGACGAGCAGAGGTGGGAAAAGTTGACATCCCCCCTTTTTGGCGCTTTGAAGAAGTATAATTTGTTTCATAAGGTGTAGGTAAAATAGCCTGAAAACTGCCAATATTCTCCTCTTCGATGAAATTCCCCTCCGTTTTGAAGATTGGTTTGCCAGTTCATTGGTCCGCCAGTGAGTGGAGTGACCCAGTTATTGCGGGTGCTAATGGATTTTTTATTGTCACTGTTGGATGGTATTTATGAATTTTTCGTGGTCTGTGGTAGCAGTTTTACATACTGGTTATGTGGAATGTTATAGTTGTTACTTTGTACTTTTCCCAGTCTGATTCGGCAGGTTAGCGAATCTAACCATTGCTTCTGTGAAACCATTCGTCCTTATAAATAACATAACAGATTCATCTACAACATAGCCGTATGTGTTCCATAAATACGTCAGTAACAAACCCGACCTATTCAGCCACGGCATATGTACTTTCTTGCGGCAACGGCTAAGCCAATTCCGGCCTTTGCTCAAATGGTTCGGCTGAACGCCGGAGAAAAAAGACAGAGCTGCTGGGCTGAGAGCAGGCCAGAGTCGGAACACATGTCACACAGTCACTCGTAAAAGGGAACACACTCTATGTACATACACCTACATATTAACGTGTACGTAGGTGTGTATGTACATATCTTGTTATAATGTTACAGGCAACTGCAATTTATTTTGTTCCCTGCAATTGTTCTTTCAGGTCCACATTGTTATACTAAATAACATGCTTGAGTACAAGTACAACGGAATATTCATGCCGCTTGTTTCGGTATACATAACCACGATGCCTAAGCGTATCAACTTGGAGAACAATCAATATCAAAGTTCAAGAGATTAGGTTGATACGATAAACGAGTCTGTGGGTTTGCGTATTAGCCATCGCAGCAAATGGCTCAAACACTGGATATTGGACCGTACATAGGACGACGTGTGGCTTTATAGAGCGAACTGTATTCATAATACCGAAATCAATCCGAAATCCGTCTGATTTCCTGATTCTCTGTTCTAATTAACAGAATAAACACCCGATAATTTACATTTTCAAGTTTTGAGATGGATTATGTAAGTAAATGATCCGCTTCAAGCCATTGACCGTATTCAGTAATGTGCATACGTTATGTTATGTATGTGGGCCAAGGCAACGTGCCACTCAGCTGATCCTTTTCTCGTCCCAATCTGCACTGCACAGAAAAAAGCATTCGGATGTAGAAAGCTTACACAGAAATCAATATTCTTGATTCATTTTTCTGTAACTGTTATTGTCCATAGCTTATTTTCCATGTATGTATCCCAGATGTGTTCCATTTACTTGCTTCCGTCGGCAAACAATCAAACGAAAGTGATCCTACTGGCATGTACATATCGTTTCATTCAAGTGTTCCAGACAGTTATTACATTACTTTCCTTGCAATAACATGAAAACGTCTGCAACAGCAACTGACTAGAGAACATGCATGACGTTCGGATGTTCTCGCATTGACATTTCATAATATTAATATTTTCACAATTTATTACATGTTTCCTGGGTGGAACTGAGTCAAAACGGAGTCAGTGTCCAAAAAATATATCAAGCACTGTTATCACCAGTATATTGCACATACACAGTACATAGCGAGTATATTCACTGATTTGTATTCCATTCCAAACAACACGGTTTTGTATGTTTGTTACGCGTAGAAAACATGGACGTGTTTTTTGCTCCAGCTGATGTTGTACATAGTCGAAAAAAATACATTTATTTATCTTAGATTCATGCCATGAATATACCGTATATCTACACACTGCTCATGGGCTATTTATTGTACGTAGAGTTTTTTATTTCAACAATTTTCAAGTCAGTGTTTCCGGTGTTTCTAATGATGTAGTAGTTGGAAGAAATAACGCATATGAGAAGCGTATAAATAATATACGTTGGCTGTACGTACAGTCTGCAGTTTTTTAAGTTTCTTCGTAATCCGGTTTTACTCTATTATTCCCACGATACAGGAGGACACAGGACAGTGCTCTGCATTTGTTGGATTGTTGTTTACATTGTACCTAGCCAGTTTTTGCCGCACTTAATTGTTGTCATATAGTGGTATCTTAAAGAACGAAGTAAATAAAACACTAATTCCACTGGTAATTGCGTAAACCAATAAATGTTTCTTCAATTTACTGTCTGTAGGATAACTATTCGCCGCGAACTGTCACACCGTGATTGTTTTTTGGAACCAAGTTGATTTGATTTTGCCGGTTTATGCTAATATGATTTAATTTAATGTTGGTGTTGCCATTTCGTGCAACGCATCTCTAACAGTAACTAAAATAATACTTTGGCAGACAATTCTAAGATCACCTTCTGATATCCCCTTTTTGTCGGTCAAAACCTTTATTTTCTGGACCTACCAATTAACTTTACATTGTAAGAAAATCCCTCGCACTGAGCACATTTGCCGTTACATCATTTGTTATCTTCATTACTCATTTCTTGCGCGAATAAGTGAAATAAAAACATTATAAGCATTCCGCCAGACGTTTTGTCTTTGCTCTACAAACCTCATGACATGGTTGAAATAATTTTTTTGTCAGTCAGTCAGTCAGTTAGTCAGTCAGTCAGTCAGTAAGTCAGTCAGTCAGTCAGTCACTCAGTCAGTCAGTATCTCAGTCAGTCAGTCAGTCAGTCTGTCAATCAGTCAGTCAGTCAGTCAGTCAATCAATCAATCAGTGAGTGAGTGAGTGAGTGAGTGAGTGAGTGAGTGAGTGAGTGAGTGAGTCAGTCAGTCGGTCAGTTAGTCAGTCAGTCAGTCAATCAGTCACAGTCTTCGTTCACTCAAAAACTAATGAGTTAGATAAAAAAAAAAGCCTGTTTCGGCAAAAAAAATTATATTTGGGATGGGAAATGAGCACGAAAATCATAATCTGATCCGATCTGCCTGAGAGTGTGTGACTGCCAGAAGCCTTGTATAATCCGTTCGATCGGACGTTCATTGTTTGGATTCGGTTGGGTTCGGTAAAAGTTAGGTTTTAATTTATACCGCACTCAGATGTTGAAAAAAGCTATTGTCATTTGTAAATCGCTCTCTCCTCATTAAACTTGGTTTAATTACGAATTAATTTAATTTCCACTTTAAGCACGAATTTAGCTAAACTTTGTTGATTTTAACCAGATGGTTAATACATTAATTCTTTATCAATTCTTTGGTTACGTCATTCCGCCCATATCGTTTACTCCATGTCTTCACCCTATATAAAGATCTAACCGGCTAAGGCTAAAACTTATATTCTTATCAATTGAAATGCAACATTTCCACGGCTGCATTTTCTCCACCCACAAACTTGGCGTGATTTCAAGCCGACTCTCTTCACCTTGCTCAAGTGCTGATTATGACGCTACATAAATACACGCGTATTGCATATTTCACGTTGCATTCTTTAGTGGACAGGGGAAGAACGGAAAAATGGAATTCCCTTTCTTTAGCAGTTCTGAAAATTATATTTTGTTGATTAAGGTGTAGGTAAAATGACCTGAAACGTGCGAATTCCCCACTCTTTAGAGAAATTCCCTCCCTTTAGATTTTTGGCTCTTCCGCCAGTGCGTTGCATGCATGTGTTGAATGCATTTCATAATAGTAAACACCCCGAAATTCCCTCCCCTAATTTGGCTGACTTTCGGTCGCAAGATTCGGGGAGTGGTAAAGGAAATTCAGTCGGAATCGGAGGGGTAGCGATGATTTATGCTAATTTTTACGCGTTACTTTTACCGTGCTGCTGTAATCAGTGATAAATTCGCGGTCGTAGCGGATAAAACGGCGTAATTACCAACTTTTACTGCCTCATCTCACTTATTTTCTCAAGCTTCAAGAGAATAAGTGGAAAGTTTTAACGAAAAAAACTGGATTACATACATATCCGCCATTTGAACAAATTCGCGTAGAGAGAGAGTGGCGTCATTTCTTTAACTGATGAGAATGAGAAAACCACACCCAATGTCAAGTTGATTAGGTGATTGACTGAGTGACAGACACATTACCATCAGATCTGCTAACATTTGAGATGTTTTCATAATCTTGTACCGGAGAATCTTTTATTATGAACAAATACATTTTTGACCTATTATTAACAGGTCGCCAATCAGTTATAAAAAATTCGTGTTAATTTATTAGGCAAAATGACAAACCCTAACTAGTTATACCGAAGACTAATATGGGTCGGTCATCAATCGTTTGTTTGTCAGTTATATTTGGGGCTGTATTTCAGGCAGCATTTAATTTGTCAGTCAACAAATCAGATCTCATATGTCACTAACTTTTTTGCCTTTCCACATATAGATGCAGTCAGTCAAAAGCCAAACATGAGCAAAACTGTCAGGTGTCCCTCCACCACGAAAACTTATCTACCGAAAAGATCGACGAATGGTGAAAGATTATGTCTAAAATCTGCCGTTGATTCATTCGTTCACCCGCCTCCGCGTTTGTTTTTATGGTAAAACACCTATTTTGAGCGGTTTCCATAGTTTCGTCTTCTGTTCTCTCGTTTTCATACTACGTTGAAAGAGTTTTTATTTATGGCTTGATATCGTGATCGGTGTTCTATCACTGATTACTGATTATCATTCAAAACTCCATACACTTGAAAAGTAAGCATTTATATACGTTTTACCAAAAGTTGTCACCTCACACGGTGAGTCATCTATCATACCAGCTCAATTTTTTTGCGCTAAATATTATGTCGGTTAGCGTTAAATCATGCAATTACACATGCAGCATGAAAAAAAACGATTGTCGAAATGGTGTCAATTCTTTATATTCCAGTTTCAAATTTCAATTGCCAATGTGTTTACAGAGTTCTGGACTACCCTTCAAACCGGTCAACATCTGATTCGCATGGAGATTCTTACGTGGCACACACCTTCATGTAATCATTTTCATTTCATATTGCAAAATTACATAGTTACATAACTATATATTCGGTGTTTTATGATTTTACCAACGTAAACCACAAATATACGATGAATGTACTATAATGTTTATCTAAACACAGAGTCATGGTAAGCGACCCACAGCACACACACGCCCGGGCGTGATTTTTTATGTCAGTTTTTTGTCGCCTATTTTTATTTATGACGCTATCCAGTTTCCATACGTACGTACATAGAATACATACTTGTCTGCTTGGGCTGTACATAGTTTGGTCTAAACATTTATGATGCTGATATTAGGAATTGATTAAACGCCAATCATGGTTTTGTTAAAATTTTTAAAATTAACACCTTTTTAAAAATTCATGATGTATGCATGGGAAATTCACTCAAAGTCCGAAATTATAATTTTTAACAACCACTCATGAAAAACCTCTAATTGGCAATCTGTCTCACGGCTTCTGAATTTTTTTCAACATGACATGTCAACAGCTGGTGAATTTAGCCTCCTTTAATTTGACATTAATACCAGGTTATTGTTGATTCGTGTAGGTAATCAATGTGACTCGCTGTTATGGCTGATTTCAATAAATTTAACTCGTATTACCTCACGTTTGGCAGTCAATTGCCCATTAATTCAGTCAGTTACAGCACAATCCTGGGCAACAGTTAAAGTGCATTAACTGGTCGGTAAATCATCCAGTTTCCTCTTGCGAGTGAACCCGGCGGAGAGGTAGGCTTTCCGCTGAGTAACCCGAATGTGAAACGCAAAAGGTAAAACGTAAATTACCGTTAAAGGTCATTCCACTACGATGATGACTGACAAATTGAATGAAATTCCATCGACGTGTGTAGTATGTTTATGTTCTACTAAATGCATTTGGCGGCTGAAACAGTAGGGCCAGAGCACGCTTTTTTGAGAATAGTAGTATAATCTCTTAATAAAATCACATTTAGATTATGTATATTAGTCACATTGAAAAGAGTATTCATAGTTCTACTGCCCCGAATCAAGAATGCTGTTAAATTCAACGAAACAAAACGTTTTTGCGTGTGTGCGCCGATAAATTTATTCTACGCCGCATTGGAAACCGCGGTGTCACAAAAATGTGTATGATTTGTAAATTGTTGATGTTTCGGTGTTGTTGAGTCACCAACATATTTTACTTAGTTTCGGTGATTTCTGTTGTTGCTATCTTGGGTGACTAATTTTTTGTCGGGGTTTTCATGCTGACAAAAGTATGTCTATGTGATTTGATCTTTTGATTTTCTGCATAAATATATTATTACATTTTGCATATCATTTCAACGAAAAATATAATATAGGGATGCAATAAAGCTTCGTTTTACTCTAGTTTTGCAGTATAATGCATTTGCAAGTTTCAGCATCCACACTTTGCTTAAAAAAAAAAAATTCATGTTCTAGATGTTTGCCGATTTAACTGATTACTTAAGAGTGGTTTTGTATAATAATCGCAAAAACCGTGCAAAAAGTCGGTCACTAAAAAAACAATAATATAACATTTTAACATCAAATTGAAGATATCGACTAGCCGAATCGCCCCACAAGCGGAATTTCCATTATTTGCCATATTAATCAAGAAAACCGGATAAAACCGGTTTAGTACCAGTTTTGGGGGCAACTTTGAAAGCAAATTCCCAAAATGTCCTAACAAGAAAAAAGCTGAGTATAGGCTCAAACGAAAGACCGTATCCCCGTCTTTCGATTGCACTCGGTCAGAGTCACCGGATTCCGGAAATGGCCGATAAATTTTGCGACAAAGTTCGCTTCTGCGATACGATTCTGGTCTGCCCAACCGTAACCGCTGCAAGATTAAACGACGCACTGAAAACAGATGAAACATCACGTTGGTGCGTAGCTGGCATGGCATGGAATCTGCAAGCTGTCCATCATTGTGATATAATTAATAACTGTTTGGTGATTATTATTGTTGTTTGTTGTTACATATTTTGTCTAATAAACGTGTTAGTTTTATTTTGTTGTTGTTATTATTGATTCCCATTGAAAGATCAATTTTATTCATTTACTTTCTTGCTTCTATATAATTTTTACCTCAAGTTGCAATGGAAAGAAAACCAAACCTAGTTTATCATCTATAAAATATTTTGACCTCAAGTCGTAATGGAAGGAAAACCAAACGTGGTTCATCGATTCATATCCTCTAATAATATATGTTGAGGCGCTGGTGGACGAGCTAATTCTCCAATGGCTTAATTTTCAAATAATTGCAGTCCATGAATACTCGTTGGCCAAAGACGTGTTATCATCGGAAAAGCGACCGGTTTTATACAAGCAACAGTTAAACACACAGCAGCTGGTCGTCATTAATTCATTTCCCACGCCTGATCAGCACGATATGAAACATCTTCATCTCACACAGTCACGTTTCAAAAACATGTTGCCGCCGATCGATCAAGATTGATTCGGTTGGTATTTACTTATGAGTGTAATTGTGCGTCATTGATTGATTGACTGAGCGAGTCAGTAAAACAGTGAGTTGATGAGTACGAGTGAGTGAGTAAGTTAGTTAGTTAGTAAGTTGAAGAGGTAGGCAGGTAGTGAAAGAGTGAGCGAGTGGTAAAATGTTTACCCAGGAAGACTTGAGTCTTCACTCAAAAGAATATTTTGACGTGGAGGGTAGATTTGCTGATTAAAAGGCGCTAAAAGTCTACCCCCTCCCCCCCCGGACAAAAATTTAGGTCGCCGCCAACCCCCCTCCCCACTGACTCGAAATTTCCCGCGTTTGGTTCCAGAACGCGCAGTGTCTGCAGCACGAACAACGATACACGGATGCGTGCACGTCGTATGAGCGCGTGCTCATATTCAATCTGGGTGGGGCCTGGGGGTGAGTAAGTGAGTACTAAAGCTCCGGTCTCGTCTAGGAAAAAAATAGTGCATAAATAGTGACTCGGTCAAAATCCAATTTTATCATATATTTTTTAATCAGAAAAATAGTTTTCAGGCTGGATCGAGGCGCGTCTGGAATTGGATGAACTCCAGAAACGAATGGGATGGGATGAACGACTGTTGAGCACGTTGATGGTCGACTACGATGAGTTTGACATGAACCATTGTTTTTGTTGTTGTTGTTGTTGTTGTTGTTGTTGTTGTTGCTGTTGTTATTGCTGTTGTTGTTTCTGTTGTTGTTTGTATTGTAGTGCACCCAAACAATCATTTCTATTCTTGAAAAAGAATGGAATGGTAAATTTTTTTGTTAACTTCATCAGGCATTGCAATAAGTAAAGTTTCACTTCGAACACCCAAGTCGCTCGATACCATTTCTTCGGAACCGGAATCGAACCCGCTACCGATGAATCACTGATATACTCCTCTAAACCGCTGAGCTATCTTTGCAGGACGAGTGACTTCTCCTCGAACAGGCCAGTCTTCTGCACGAGCGTAGTGAAGTCGAGAAGTTCGTGCTCGTGAGCAGTCGACTTTTGGCACCGTACTTCAACGATGTGCTGTCTATGAATCCCAATGAACGACGGCGAATAGCCAGTTAGTTGTTGTTGTCGTTGTTGGTGTTGGTATTTATGTTGTTGTGATTTTGGTTGTTGTTGTTGTTGTGATTGTTGTTGTCAATGGTGGGCAGCAGAGGGCCCCCCCCCCCCCCCCCGAAAAAAAACAGGGCGGGAGGGTGCCCTTGGTCGATCGACCGTAAGAGAGATTTTCAGAATTGACCCATTGACCGTAACGTTCAAAACTTGAGAGAATTTACTGTCAAAATGACCTAAGATTACACGAAATCGCCTAAAAAACGACAAAAAATTGGTCGAAAACGTTTCAAGTTTAAAAAAATTACCAAAAATTGGTTGAAAACGTTTCAAATTTTAAAAAATCGACCAAAACTTGGTCGAAAACTTTTCAAGTTTTAAAATCAGTGTTCGTTAGATAGATTCGATGCACGATACGATGATTGATGTATGGTGCTGGATGATATACTCAGTACTGTATTATCAACCAACACTGCGCGCCACTAAATACGTTTCTAATACAAATCAGTGGGCTAAATGATCTGAAAACTGACAAGTTTCGACGCTGTGCACTCAACTTGTCAGTTTTCAGATCTTTCTGATACAAATCTGCGGGCTTCAAAATGCAGAAGTTTCGGCGCTGGGCACTACTCAGCCTGTCACTTTTCCGCTATGTTTCCAATACTAATCAACGGGATTCAGCTGCTAAGATTTCGGAGCTGTGCACCACTCAGCCTGCCAGTTTTCAGATATGTTTCTGATACAAATCAGCGCACTTCAAATGCTAAAATTTCGGCGCTGCGCGCCAGTCAGCCTGGCAGTTTTCAGATATGTTTCTTATACGAATCAGCGGGCTTCAAAATGCTTAAGTTTCGACGCTGTGCGCCACTCAGCCTGTCAGTTTTCAGATATGTTTCTAATACAAATCAGCGCGCTTTAAATGCCAAAATTTCGGCGCTACGCGCCACTCAGTTTGTCAGGTTTCAATTAAGTTTCTAATACAAATCAGCGGGCTTCAAAATACCAAAATTTCGGCGCTACGTGCCACTCAGTTTGTCAGTTTTCAGATATGTTTTTAATACAAATCAGCGCGCTTCAAATGCCAAAGTTTCGGCGCTGCGCGCGAGTCAGCCTGTCAGTTTTCAGATATGTTTCTTATACAAATCAGCGGGCTTCAAAATGCTTAAGTTTTGACGCTGTGCGCCACTCAGCCTGCCAGTTTTCAGATACGTTTCTAATACTAATCAACATGCTTCAAAATGCAAAAAAATTCAGCGCTACGCGCCAATCAGCCTGTCAATTTTCTGTTATGTTTCTTATACAAATCAGCAGCTTTCAAAATGCCGAAATTTCGGTCAATATTTCAAGCCACTACTGATGTTTTTGAGTTAAAAATTCGACTTCATTTAATGTTGACCGTCATGTTGACCCAAAATCGAATACCGGGAGGGTGCCTGACCGTAAGACCGATTTTTGAAAAAGTGTATGACCGTAACGCCATTTTGGCCAAATTCGCTGCCCACCACTGGTTGTTGTTATTGTGTGGGTTGTTGTTATGTTATTGTTGGTATTTATGTTGTTGTGTTATTCGTTGTTGTTGTTGTTGCTGCGGGGATCTTTCATTCAAAAATTAATTTTGCAGCCAACACGAGCTCGTTGTTCGGTCGCAATCTGGCACTGGCCAGCAGTCAAACTGTGAAAAATACACCATTGGAACGGTAAGTCTTAATTTGATATGTTTACATTGTTAGTCTTCGAATATTTACTTAATCACTTTATCACTCACTCACTCACTCACTCACCCACTCTCTCACTCTCTCAATCACTAACTCACTCATTCTTTCACTCCCTCACTCACTCACTCACACAGGTCAAGATGTGTCTGAGAGCATCAACAACACAGTATATTTCCATGATTTGGGCATCATCCATCCAGGCTTCTTCATGCTCCAACTGCTACTCTTCCGAATGAAGGTCAACTTGTTGCCACTTATGGAAATCCGCTAAGGCCCGAACCAACGATGGTATTTTGGAAACCAGAAACAACTCCGATGCTATGATGAAAATGACTTGTTATTGTTGTATTCGCTGTTGTTGTTGTTGTTGTTGGTGTGTATGGGAGTAGCATTCTCGTTTTATTCCTGCAGTTAAATATTTTGAAAAAAATTCACAGAATTCGGTGTAACATAAATTATTACTAATTTTTCCAATTGTGAATTTTTTCTGAGTTTATTCTTCAGAATATTTTTTAGAAACACCGATGTGGCTTCCGAGTTTCTGCGTTCAATCAGTGGCACAGCATTATGGGATCATCATAAGATGTGGAATGGACTGGGTTAGTTCCGTGTTTGGGTTTATTCCCTGGTACATTTACTTACATTCTGACTGACAGCGCGCTTCACTCACTTACTCGGCACTCGCCAACTCACTCTTGTACTCATTTGCTCTTGCACTCACTCACCTACTCACTTTATCTCGCTAACTCACTTACTCAACGTCATTGTCGGCAGGTCTGGTGTTCTCCATCAACCAGGACGTAAAGTTCCATCGGTATATTTTCCGTCTGTGTGCCAAGAATCCTAATTCCATACCGTTGACGATTTTGAGTGGCAACAATTCACTGGTCGCTGGTACTTACCATCATGCACTTTGTTGGTTAATGTTGTTGTTGTTGTTGCTGCTGTTACCGTGAAAAATAAGTAGACGACATGATTTGTGCTTACAGGTGAGTGCGGATGTAAGAGCGGATGTGAGTGAGTGAGTGGATGACTGACTGAGTGATTGAGTGAATGGTGAGTGAGTGAGTGAGTGAGTGAGTGAGTGAGTGAGTGAGTGATTGAGTGAGTGAGTGAGTGACTGCGTGAGTGAGTCAGTGAGGCAGTGAGTCAGTGAGGTGAGTGAGTGAGGTGAGTGAGTGACTGCGTGCGTGATTGAATGAGTGACTGAGTGAGCTGAGTAATCTTTGTTGATGGTTTCACCATTGCGTGCGTGAGTAGAAAGTAAATAGGAGCTTCAAAAGAAGAGTTAGAACTTCATCTTTCAGGGTCTGGCCTTCTTGAGTCGTTACGAGGAACTGCGCGGCGGTTGTCAGGAAACGTTCTACAGTCTCGATAGAGCCATGCATCAGATGAATGTACTGCCTGCCGCTATATATTACTACAATAAAGTACTGTCGATCAAGGTTGGATTTTCAAATTGGGTTCATTCAGTCACACATTCACTTACTCTTCCACTCACTCATACATTCACTCACTCGCTCACTCTTTACTCATTTATTCACCTACTCACTCACTCGATAACTCTCTCGCTCACGCACTGACCCAATCACTCACTCACTCATGTTTCAGCAACCAGCCGATCTAATCTCACTGGACGCGGTCACTGGTAAGAAGTCGGTCCGTCCCAACGCCTGTAACGAATCGTACGACCTGCGATCGCATGCCGCCTATAATCTGACACTGATATATCGTACATCGGACAATCATGATATGGCCAGGCATTTGCTTACCCAGTATTGCACCGTATGAAACACAATGACCATTTCATTTACTGTTATGATGGTTTGTTCACATGTATTCATCACAATTACCATAATACATACTATATTATGAGATAAATAAACTTTGAATTTATGTAGCTACGGCTCACCCACGGGAATAAATTGTGTCGACCTACTTGCACAGTATGACACATTAAAACTGAACATTTCTGTTTAGGGTGCCTTCTTCATATTCCTGTTGCAAAACAAAGTTTGTTAAGGCTACCATAACACTGCTATAACAAACTGCGGAAACTTGGCGTTTTCTCATCACAATAAATAAACCTAGATTAAATGTTATGATGCACATTACTGCGAAGTTATATCATAATTTTTCACATTATGCCGCATTTTTTTCAACGAATACAAAACGTAGACATTTTTTTTCTTGTTAATATTATTCAACTTCCCAAAAGTCAAGCAGAACAATATACCATATTTCTTTCATTTCTTTAACCAACGATCAGGGTTTGTGTGATTTCATAAATAGTTGTCGGTTTCATCTAATATTTCTCAATTAAGAAGGATCTAAGATTCTTAGAGTCTAAAAGCCTTGAATTAAGATTAATCGCTTTAAAACTAAAACAACAGCCATAAAGAAATCACTGAACTGAAATTTATATGAACAAGACAAACTTGAACAGTGCGTACTTTGAGAAAATAAGTAAAGTTCCTAGTTTGCGCGTGACCCAATTTCAGTGCAGACTTTCGTACGTTCCTACACGGGTTTCATGGTCTAAAGTGGAAAAGCCGCGATAGACATGACAAAAACTAAAATTTTGAAGCTGAACTGAATATGGGTGAAAACACCGTTTATGAAATTCAACAAAAGCCTGCACGTTTACTTGCTTGTTTGAGAAAGATAGAAATTCGTCGCTGTTCCATAACTTTTCTCAGTTCGGGTCATGTTTTCCAGAAACCAGCAAGCATACGTGACATGAACGATGGATGTACAGGCGTAACTGACATAGCCGTAGTTGTATGGGGTAAAGAATCAACGAATATAAACAGTTGAATTGAATCAAGCATCAACGCATGATAAAGGATAAAAAAATGTTTTTATTAGACAATGTGATCAACAATATCCATAAATTTTCTTATAACAATTAACTGGGATTATAACAGAACACATTTATACTTATGGCTACACAGTATCAGCAAATGCAGCCATAATATCAGCCCTTTCTAATGATATGAAAAATAAAATACCCAATAAATACTCTGGTTGAAATGGTTGAAATTGAAAATATGAAAAAACCGGGTGGAAGAGACATTCCAGCTTTTCCAACACATGTTATTAAACCTTCCAATTCCAAACCATATCAACATCAAGTATTTGATAACAAGCTCTGTCCGATTAACATTGTTTTGTAGGCTTATAACAATGGAATCTCCCTAAACAAACCCGAAAATCGGAGGAAGCATCTTAAGAAATTGTGCCAATACGTGCAAAAAAACAGAACAATCTCTTAACAAAATCACCGGCTTTGAATCGCACCTTCTGTTGAAATATAATCAATACAATTCACCACATACATTTAGTAAACCAACCAATTCGATATACCTAGTTAACAATTTGAGACTGAACAACAATTCGCAATAGCAGTGATTCACTGAAATTCACACACAATGCGAACAAACTGCGAAAAAAACAATTCAGTTTTCATTATTAGACCTAATAGATAGAAGGTAGTTCGCTGTATCATCAGTAATCGTGACATTGGGTAATTGAATTACAACCAATGATTCAGTATTTCATCGTTTGATTAAGACACCAACAGCGAACACAATAATGCACCGATGATCTCGACCACTCGTCAAGGAAGAAGTAGTCGCCAGTCTTCTTTTGCTCGGCGTCCTGGAGGAAAAAAATATTGAACCTCTTTCGTATTTAATCGAAAAAATTCAAGATCAGCGTATAAATAAGTATTCCCTGACAATTACAGTTTAATAAAACATGTGCTCAGGCTAACTTATGAAATTTATCTAAACACATTTTGTGCCGCGATAATTGATTCACAAACTAAAAAGTAATCAACCTTGACCGAGTCGTATTTGTTGATGCGTCATGCGTGGTCGGTGGTTGTTGGGATCGCGACGGAATGTGATGTCCAGGTTCTTCAGGAACAGATTCATGCCGTTGACGAGCGATTGCGAACTACAAACACGTTTTTATGAATGAATTATTATTCATTATATATTGTTATTATATTTAAAAGATGCCAACTCCACAATTTAATGCAGTAAAAAGTGGCACCACCAACTGTCTAGCGGTGGCCCTGATCGCAGGACCACGTTCGAACACGATCACCCGGTCAGCCAGATACGTGGCCATGATGAAATCGTGCTCCACGATGAACGCCGACTTCACGTGCAAAATGTACCTGGAACAAGAGTGTACAGTATTCAATCAAAACAAAAACTTACAATACACATGCGAAACATAAAATAACGGTGCACTTTGCAAATGATCTGTAATGATTCAAATATGAGAATAATGGACATAAAAATTCGAAGTTGTAAAAGCTATATTTTCAAATTTTCACTTGAATCCCGGAAACCGTTATATCAACCAGCGCTCTGTAGATTTTCGATTCGATGGCGCAGCGGATGTTTACCGAGAAAACATTCCAGTGTCTCCTGCTACCAATCAGGATCGATTTCCAGACGTCGGACGGCTGAAAAATTGCTACCACAATAAAAATATACAACAAAATATTAACGCTACAAACATTTACCTGTTTACCACAAAGATCAACAAATCACTCACTCACTAATTCACTCACTCACACTCTAATTCACTCACTCATTCACTCACTTACTAATTCACTCACTCGCTAGCTCACTCACTCGCTTACTAATTCACTCATTCACACGCTAATTCACTTATTCACTCACTCACTAATTCACTCACTCGCTTACTAATTCACTCATTCACACACTAATTCACTTATTCACTCACTCACTAATTCACTCTTTCACTGACTAATTCACTCACGCACTCACTAATTCACTCACTCACTAATTCACTCGTCAATTCACTCATTCACACACTAATTCACTCACTCACTAATTCACTCTTTCACTGACTAATTCACTCACGCACTCACTAATTAACTCATTCACACACTAATTCACTTATTCGCTCACTCACTAATTCACTCTTTCACTGACTAATTCACTCATGCACTCACTAATTAACTCACTCACTAAATCACTTGCTCACTCACTCATCTCGATCACACAAAAATACATAATGTACGGACGTGATGCACTGTTCGTCAAGGAGTTCAGGTCGGGTGGCATCGATACTGACACCCGTTGAGTCCTTCAAGAAGTTGAGATTCACGACTGTAACAACAAATCAACGTTAACAACAACAACTTTAACAATAACAACAACGACAACAACAACAACAACAGAAACAGAAAGAAAAAAGAACGCAACACAAACGACAACCAACACCACAAAATTTTCAGTTCCCCATTTCTGACCGAATTAAGCCATTGGAGAATTAGCTCGTCCACCAGCGCCTAAACATATTATTAGAGGATATTAATCGATAAACTAAGTTTGGTTTTACTTCCATTACGGCTTGAGGTCAAAATATTATATAGATCATAAACTAGGTTTGGTTTTCCTTCCATTGCAACTTGAGGTTAAAATATTATATAGAAGAAAGTAAAACGAATACAGTTGATATTTCAATAGGAATCAATTAATAACAACAACAAAATAAAACTACCACGTTTATTAGACAAAATATATAACATCAAACAACAATAATAATCACCAAACAATTAAATTTATATAACGATGATGGACAGCTTGCAGATTCCATGCCAGCCACGCGCCAACGTGATGTTTCATCTGTACTCAGTGCGTCGTTTAATCTTGCAGCGGTTACGGTAGAGCAGACCAGAATCGTATCGCAGAAGCGAACTTTGTCGCAAAATTTATCGGCCATTTCCGGAATCCGGTGACTCTGACCGAGTGCAATCGAAAGACGGGGATACGGTCTTTCGTTTGAGCCTATACTCAGCTTTTTTCTTGTTAGGACATTTTGGGGATTTCGTTTCAAAGTTGCCTCCAAAACTGGTCCAAAACCGGTTTTATCCGGTTTTCTTGATTAATATGGCAAATAATGGAAATTCCGCTTGTGGGGCATTTTGGCGGATTGTTATCTTTAGTTTGGTGACGAAAAGTAGAATTTTTTGGATTTTTGACTGACCTACTTTTTTGTTGAATCTTATATGAAATCACTCTTAAATTATGTTGCAGTTGCAAACATGTTCCAACATTTGTTTGTTTTTCTCAATGGTGTGGCCCCGTTCTCAACCTCTCAAACGTGTGGATCAAAACGCCTTTGATTCAGTTAGAGGTGTTGACACAAGGTATTTGACTACCTTGCTGAGCAACTGACTGATTGTTTGACTGACTGATTGACTGACTAAATGACGAATTTACTGACTGACTGACGAATTTACTGACAAACTGTCTGGCTGTACAGTCACCTGTAAAGACATACCTCTTTGATTGACTATGTAGTGACTGAATCGCGTTGCGCGACAAAGTCAACAAACCGTTTGTCAGTCTGTCAGTTGGGTCACCAATCCAATTTCGTCTGTTACTATAGCATAGCAACCCAGATTTGGTTTGGCTCAACGCCCGTTGAAGAAGTTTCTGTGTGAGATACATTGCTGCACTCGATTTGTCATGATAATTATGTTCTATCTTGATTTTCCATGACGCAGTAATGTTTCGATAATTAAAGTTAATACAGTCATAAAATGTGAATGAGAGCGTGAGCGAATGTATAGTCAGTAAAAAAATATGCATGTGTTCAAAACCAATATTGTTTGTTGACCAAAACCATAATGCCAAACTGTTGAATACATTCATTTAAGGGGCTTATGATCTACGGTCTAATACGTAGAATATATTGGGTTTGTCGGCAATTGACAAAGTGTGTCATAACATAACACGTGTCTTTCATTTCGATGTAAGCATATTTTATTATTATTATTATTGTGTGTATAGACGTAAAGCGTAGGATGCCGGATTATTGAATGCAGAAGAATTTATATGTAATACGTAATATGAAGCTGCAGTTTAGGATTCGTTGTATTACATTATAGACGTACCAGAGCTACACAACCATTCTGAGATAATTATTCACAACCACCAAGAAAGTAGTATAGTTTTTCATTTCAACAAATATAACTAGAAATTAGGAAATGTATACTCTGAACCGTAGGATTACCTGTACAAAAATGATTAAACTGAGAGTTTTTTATTATCTTCTTCTCAACAAAACTTTGCTTTTCTCGGAATTTCGCTGGCTGCTCGACAGTTGATGCTTGGAAACCAATCTCTGAACCCATCCATCTTTTAACGTCGTTTTATGAAAAATTTGCATCGCTGGAAAAAGTTGTTTTTGAAAGCTATGTAATGTATGTTTGCACATGTATGCAGTTTTCCACTTGTTGATAGGTAAGGCAGTGGTGATTTTACCTTCTGTTGTTCGAAGAATCTTCTTCGCAGTTGCTTTTCAGTTTATAGATTCCATGATGTCTGCTGAAAATGTTTGTTCTACTTGTTTTCAAAGTTCCACAAAATTTATCATGTAACACTTTTTGACTTGAATGGTGTCCTGTTATCATCGAAAACTAATATTTTTGCGAAGTGCGCTATGTTTATTTTTATATTCATATTTTTATGTAGAATGAAAAGCCATGCGCTGAGCATTTACGTCAATCACATTTGTATGTTTTGACCGTAAAACAATTGAACTTAGACGTTATACTTTT
The DNA here is from genome assembly GCA_964036265.1 of Daptonema setosum. Lineage (NCBI taxonomy): Eukaryota > Metazoa > Nematoda > Chromadorea > Monhysterida > Xyalidae > Daptonema > Daptonema setosum. The sequence goes on from OZ038447.1 coordinate 12,787,116, forward strand.
CTGTAAACAAATAGATCAAATCGAACTTATTTCTAGTTCGAATGCGTCCGATTTGACTTCGAACTATTTTTTTCATAGAATTTTTTTGAAATTCTACATCATGATTCCCATTCGGTCAAACATGATACGAAATATGGGAAACTTAATGGAAATATATTGTAGAGAAACATCGTTCTCAATGCGGGGAAACCAATATTTCTGACACGATTTCACACGAAAATTGTGGGATTTACAATGATTGGACTCGTTACACCAGTCGGTCATATGTTTTGGTGATTCATCAATTCCACTGCTTTTCTTGTATCTGATTAAGTGGCTTTTGATAGAAAATGTGAAACCGCCGCAGAATGCAAATCTTCATGTTACAATGTTCTGCCATGGACGTTTTCCGGATTCTGAAAATTAATAGTAGGTCAACTATGTATGTACCTTTTTACAGTCACAAAAAATTAGGCAACTTTTAATTATTTTGTACCGGAATAAGCAGCACATTGGTAAAACATTAAACTTGTTTTAACTTTTAGACTTGCAAGTACCGAGACATACCATTTCCGCCAGTATAAATTTTTTTTGAATGAGTGCGTAACCACTGGGTGGAATATTACAGCCTCTTATCAGTGCAAACATTCTTCTCGTCAGTACCAAAAAAACCCTCCGCCAACTGCACTCTAATGCACTCAATTGATTTATTCAACAAACAAAATCTTTTGATTTTTCGTTAAAATGTGGGTTAAATATGAAAAAAATCTGATAATACTTCATATAATTCTCAAGCAACTCATAATATTTGGTTGCGTTCCGCCTCATGTACAGTATGTCTATTTGTGAACGCGGTATAATATGTATAATCTGAAAGTGCCTAGTTGTTATAAAAAATTATGCGGTGTTGTGGTGATATCAACAACAGCCGTCGCTTACGTTTTTTTTATCCAACTTCTCTCACCACAGTGATTATGAAATTTATCATCCACTAACCAAAAACGGTGTGACACTGGTCGGTGATATTTGATATATAAAACTTGTATTCGAAAAAGTAGTACTAAACAAAGTTTTTCGGGCTTGTTGGTTATTCAATTTGGTGGCAGTATCTTTTGAAGATTTTTCAATAATTTCTATGGAATCATGTCAAAAATGTATGTAAATTGGCAGGTTTTGCGATGTAAGGTTTTCATAAGGTAAGTGAATTGGCAGGTTTGATGTTTTTGACAGCACACGTGCCATTGTGGCATATGTTGCAATGTGTACTTAGCATTGGCACCCTGATACACATCTCAACCCGATCCCATCTAATGAGTTTCTTGTGTGTTGATTCCACATCAAACGTTGTGCCAAATAAAGCGCACATTTTGTGGTGAGTCTATGCCAGGTTGTGCATATCCTGTCTATAATGATTTTTGCAGTTGCCATTTTTGTGATTTTGTTTAATTATCATGTGTTGGAGATGAATTCTTGGTTTAACTACAGATTAACAGCTATGTATGTATGTAGTATGTTTCACTTTACTATTATTCACTTTACTATGCCATTCATTTGACTTGTGTCTTCCAGCAAGATTCAGCCGAATAATAAAGATTTGCCTTTGTATTATTTTATAAGCAGAATATAAATTGGATATAGCTTCAACTTATTCGCCAAACATTATTCCACTTCATCCAATACTTTGGATTATTTTAAACTATTCTAACAGCATATTTACGTAAAATATATATATAGAAAACAATACAGCAAGCCCGATGTGAAAAAACTAGCGTTGTCCGAATTTGACCCAAAAAAGCATGTTTATTTCAAATTGCGATCATAAATATTGGCGAGTGAATGGTGTTCGAGTTACTGGCAAATTATAGTAGCGTAGCATGTAAGCTATGGATTGATTGCATTTATTTAGCTACTATTATACATGTAGCAGAACATCGTCTTTCATTTCGATTTCAACGAAAACTCTGTTGATGCGTTGTTTGCTGTGACTTTGCTCCGTAAAGTTTTTCATAATTTTCGGACATGGTGCATTTTCCAGTTAATCTGTCTTTTACCTAAAAAAACTGCCCATATTCCGCAAGTACCGAAAGAGTTTGAAAAATGCCTAAATAGAACTTTAGTTTTGCTTCCCGACATAGCCGAATTTACACACGAATCCTGCTTTACTGAAGTGTAGACTCTGGTGGCAGATATAAGTTTGTGACGTCCAGTCAACGAGTGCAACCAGAAACATTGCCACTTTCAGAGGATCACTTTCAAACATTAACTATGGGTGTTTTTGTGTTCTGAACATCGGCACATTTGCGATGTTGAACAAACTGAACCACTTTTGACGGTCGTCTAAGACTCTACCATAAACAAAGATTTCTTTCGCCCGCAAAATGTATTATTTGTTTCATTCAATAAATAGCCTGAAGAGATTCGAATTATTCTATTTTTATCTTTAATATTTCATAATCCGGTCATCCACAGACCCACAAGTAATAAACTGATCGGAATCAACGAATCCCGGTGAAAAACATGTGTTCTTTTATTGTTCCTAAATTTTTTCTGCCACGATTTGTGCGTGTGGCCGTAATCGCGTTGTTTGCTGGCTGTTTACGTGGGTGTAATCGGTGGCGGATAACCAAAATATTTAATAGAAAACAATGCATCCCAATAATCTTAGCTAATTTTTTATATTTTTTTCTTAGCCTACGTACTGTAGCAGAACTTGGATTTCTCATTTCATTACATTGCGATTCTTAATAACCCTGAATACAATGTTCGATTATTATCTGCCAGTCAAATACAATATGAGGTCGGTTTATAAAAGCGATTTGGTGTTATGGTAGGAGAAAATAGGGGATGCATTTTTGAGTCATTTCCGATGAGTCTTGTCATATGCAGGATGTTATGCATAAAGCTTGTGGTTTGTGGAATCAATGGCTCACAATTATGTTGAATTTACAACAGTCTGAGAAGTCAATTGCCCAATTCATACATTTTGTCACTGAAGATGTCCTACTTTCGTTTGCAATAAGATACACACATACCACCATGTCTTTGTCTCACTCTATATGCATATTTTGTGTACATGCTGTCTCGTGGGTACAATTATACAGTTGACCAACAACGATGGACTTTAAAACAACTTCAAAAACTACAGTAACAACAACAACAACAACAACAACAACAACAACAACAACAACAACAATAACAACAACAACAACAACAACAACAACAACAACAACAACAACAACAACAACAACAACAACAACAACAACAACAACAACAACAACAACAACAACAACAACAACAACAACAACAACAACAACAACAACAACAACAACAACAACAACAACAACAACAACAACAACAACAACAACAACGGACAACGGCACACTCGTTCTTGTAGTGGAAGTCAATAACAATTCCACAAAATGGACTTTTAGTATGAAAACAAAAAAGTTACATTTCTATGTTTGTCAATGTGTCCGAGGTAGTTTGTTTGAGCACTTGACCATCTGTATCATGGTATGATATGACATGGATATGTACCATATGTACCATACCATGTGCCTCGTGTCAGACATCATAACACTAACGGACTTGTTGCTTGCGCCAAGTGTTATTTTCGTTGTTGTTGTTGTTTTTGTTGTTGTTTTTGTTGTTGTTGTTGTTGTTGTTGTTGTTGTTGTTGTTGTTGTTGTTGTTGTTGTTGTTGTTGTTGTTGTTGTTGTTGTTGTTGTTGTTGTTGTTGTTGTTGTTGTTGTTGTTGTTGTTGTTGTTTTTGTGATCGTTTCAGTGTAGTACTGTAGTTTCGTACTGTGTTCCGGCAACATACTACAATTTAATAGTCTTGAATTTAATATAAAATTGGTGGTCCGTCAGAGTAATAAGCTTATACCACAAATTATACGGTGCCCCAGTGACCCACCAAAGTTTACCTCACTCGTTATGTGGTTCTACATACGTACATATGTAGTTTCCAGTCGAGTACCCCAATGTACTCCACATCTTGTACACTAATAATAACATCGTAGTTCAATAGATGCCAGCCCACCGTTTGTTCCGACAGCTTTAGTCGTGGTATTGTGTTCTGTTATTGTCACGTACAAGCGCAACTTTGAACGGAACTCGTGTGTTCACAGCGGAAGTTTGCCATACAAATACTTGCACTATGCCATTATGTACCTCGTTATTCATCTGTTATTGCATCGTGGGTCACAGAAGCACTGACTTTAACCATATGGCAAAAATGGTATTTTCTCTCCGAATAACTTATGTCCCCACGAATGAATGGAATGGCATTGTAAATGGTTGCTTTACTGAGCATTTGACCTCACATTCTATTCTACCACCCAAATCTATCCTATATGCGGGGCGAACTTCCGTCCTCCCGCACTGTGTGTTGGTTTCCGTCATTTCGACCCAACGCGTTAACTGATTGCACCATCAAAGCGACGGTGATGAGTACCAATGGCATTTCTTACAGTAGCGGAAGGAGGAACAGAGGATACTTACAATAAGCAATCATACAATTTGGAATGTTTCTAGACAAACTATTATCATGGCAATCAAACTGTTTGTTTTGGAATGAAACATGTTAATATGATATTCATCCGCCATTTGATGCCCAAAATAAACATCAAAGTTGATTGAGTCGTGCTGACGTGTGCACAACCCCGGACACCTTTATCAACCCAAACTATGTATTCTTGTCTTACAACAAACTGTACAAGTAAAAAATAATTGGAGACCGCTTAGAAACGGAATTATCTGAAACTGAAATGCAAGGTCAATAAAATAGTGTGTTTCGTACAGCACAATCCGCCATACCACAATGGGACGAGAGTCTCAAGCATGCAGTTGCCCGAATAAGTTTTCTTATGGCTTCTTCGCCTCACTGGGACTTCGCCGGGTACCAACGAGATTGGATCATGTTTTGAGGGCACATGTGCACCCCCATTTATGTTTTCGTCGTGCAGCCATGAGAGGATGAGACAGTGAACGAGGGGTACACAACATCGTTTCGGGGTCTATTCTTGAAGACATCAACTTTTGAGCCTTGACGCCTGTGCCATCACGATATACCGACATGAAGATATGAAGTGTTGATGAACTCAGTATAAACATAGACATTATAACATTCAGTTTCTCAGCTTAATACAGTTTACTTGGACAAAAAATAAAATAAAAAAGCTCATTTGGACAAAAAAACGTGTGCAACAGTAAAACATCTTGAAGGCATGCAATGACGTCAACGGATTCTCGTTGATAAACGATCCCAATAAGTTTCCAATACGATACCGGTTGTCATTTAGAATGTCAAAGTAAGAGTGATGTTTGTCAAGGATTACCGCGAAAAAGTTAAGTAGATTCTTTTTTACGGAACCTAAACCTATGTACGTGCACGTTCATTCTAAATTATGCAATTTATTCGATATGATCTGATTAAAATTAACCAAAATTGTAACTTGTTGGAGTTAAGCTCGATTTCTGAAAGCTCTGAGCTGTGGGAGACCACCCGTGAAGAGTGACGATGAATTACTGGCTGTTGTGTGTCGTCCATTGGGACCGTCTCCAAGCGTAAAAAATCCACGCACAAATTGCCAGTTAAGGTTCTGCAAGTTCTGTTATTGGTTGCAAGATAAAAAAACGGAAATAATATTTCGGAAACCAGTTCCTGATTAGTTCGACTGTCTAATTGTAAACTTTACAACTTTGAGGGGTTCTCGTGACAATAGTGTCCCCAAACATTTGGAATGACACTTCAAATGAAACTTTCAATTGATATGTACATAGATTGAACTGAACGGAAATTTTTAGACTAACATATGATGGGAAATGTACTCACGTTTCTGGATATGACTTGCAAGTCGTGTCCAGAAAGGGTTATCAGCCAGTACATAAATCATTTCTTTACCTCTGTCCCCCTAGTAACATAGTCTAACTTTTTTCTTGTGTGATTTGTTTTACCCCCCTTTTTCCTTTACTTCCACCCCACAGCCACGGCTCATCACAACAAACATTCGAAACGTTCACTTCCAAAATTTATTGGCTCCGGCTTCTAAGTAATTGCTCTGAGAATGCAAGACTCCTGTCAACCCATCCCTATTTATGTATGAGTACAGACATAAATCAGTCGGTTTCGGTCGACACTTCGGAAACGTTGGTTATTATCGAATCTGTCTCATTTCTTTAGCAGTCAGAAACGGAACTTACGTGAATCAAAATCGTTGTTTGTAAACACTTCTTTCACCTACACTGGTTTGAATTTTTTTTGTATTTGAATGAGTGAGTGTGTGGGTGAAAAAATCAGATCTTGTGGCCAGGTTTTCGACGTAAGCATACCAGATGTGGATGTCTGATTTTGAATGTGTGACTGTTTGGTGACACGTTGGCATTGGTACCGAACGGAGGTGTGCCTGCCCATTTAATGTGCCCTTCACTCATTGTCGTCATAGATTGACATCTTCGAGCTGATGTCTGCCAGCAGCATGCTTTTTTCAAATAGAATGGGAAATTCTAGCTTTTCAAATTTGCTTGTTTCTCTTTTTAAATATATTGTAAGATTTTAGTGTTTGTTAAACCTGGGCGAAATCTCATAATTGACGACTCGTGTTGCAATGTTAACAGTAGTCTCTCATATGTATTCCTACATATTTCCTCTATTATAAAAACTACTGTTGAAGCACAATTATAGCATTTGCCTATTTTACATGGTTTTAAACTAAATATATGTCTTTTGTACAGTTAATATACGTCAGATTTGAATATTTATAAGCCTAAGGAGCTGACCCTAATCTGTGTCCCAGTTAGATTCCATATAATCGCATTAGCCTTTCATCAACTTATCCGATTTGTCATCCATTATCCATTAGGCTGAAACAATCACAGCTGATTTGAAACAGCGCATGCAATATAATTTTTTGCACAATATTCTTTGCCATTTACAGCAGGAAATTTTTTTAAAGATAATTCTGCGTATGTTAAAATTACCAATAATATATCATAAATGTTCAAATTGATTTTAATTATCCTGAATTCGTTCATGTTTCAGCTGACTGTCAAATACGTGCCCGTGACAACAACAGCCAACAGCAGCCATCACCAGCAGAATGTGAGGCTCCGACCAGTGCCCGTCGTCAGAGTCAACCCGTTTTACCAGGTTATATTTTTGGTTTATTATTATAAAAACGTTATCCCGAAATAACGTCAAGCTTCAAAACTTCAAGATTTTATTTCCCAAATTCTTGTAAACAGTGTAATAATATTAGGACAATGTTCAAGATCTGAATGCCAATAACTTGTGTCACAAAAAATAGTGCAACCATTCCAACAAACAAAGTTTCTGGCACCCAATTTTCGGTACCGTGATGTCGGTATCTGTGATTCATGAGGTCCCAACGGTCGTCGCTTCGGCATGTCCTTTTCTTGGCCGTTCGGGCGTTCCTATTGACTATTGAGTGTGACTTGGAACAATACCATCAACTGAACACTGCCGTCATCGGGTGATTCCCTTCAAGTGGGACGCACAGATATTAAAGTATGGTGCCGTACACAATAACAAGTGGCACTGCGGTTAATAAATGCTCAGTCCTGATTGGTTCGCGAACTAAATCTAGCGAACCATAGTTTTGAAAAAAAAAATCCTCAAGGCGTATCGTATAGTAACGATGATTGTTTCAGCAAGTTCGCAGCCGCACCTGGTCAAGTCATCATCCACCCACGACGCCCACCCCGTTACTGCCAATCCCGTACGTCGATTCGGCCGATTCAGCTCACGGACTCGATCCAAAACCAGAGACCCCACCAATCGCAGTTCGTTAAATTTGGCTGACAAAATCAGGTTGGCCAAAACTGTGAATTTGATTTTTTACACGCTTATCATTTTATTACTTTTATTATTATTATGCTGTATTTGTCATTTGGTTTAGTTAGAAATAAGTACATAATGGTAAAACCCACTTTTCCAATGAAAACTACTCTTCCACATGTTTTATATGCAGTTATCAAACACAAAATACATTGTATTTTTCTTGTGATACATACAGTACATTCTTGACTTTTTAGTTTTCAAACAAATGGATATAGTAGGATTTCGTAGATACTGTACTTTGTTGTTTCTTTGTAACCCACTTTTGTACAACCGCAGCATTCTACTCAGGTTCGTTGCGATAGATGATAGTTTTCCTCTGTCGCTTCCTCTAACTTGATTGTTTATATATTAACGGTCTCTAATCAATTTTTAAACAACAATATTCCAATTTTCAACATACTAGATCATAATTATGTACATATGTAGCTGAATGATCTGAAAACTAGTCGTGTTATTTATCTACCTGGTTCTGCTGTCTTCATCCAACGATTACGGTTAGCCGATCCCCATTGTAAACACTTTAGTCATCTTTACTCCTTGTATGTAGTCTCTAATGCGGCATGAATCAGAATAGTGCCTATATTCAGTGTAAATTAAAAATATATGATATCATGTTTTACGACATTGCATTATTTCAGTTCTCTATTCAATCGTGGCCCAACCCGATCCAATTCACAGCTGAATTTGTCCGACGCTCACATGGCTGCACTCATGTCAAATGGTAAGATTATTAACCATTTATTTTATTCTGACTATTATTATAGTAATTCAAATTTTTTATTTCATATTTATCACCATGATATATTTCATTTATAATCAAAACAGGTAATTTGATCGATGCACAAGCGATCGGTGCTACGCTCAAGCACAAGCTCAGGGCTGCATTCGTCAAATCCGGTAAATCTCCGTTGAATTTCGATACTCCTCCTAATGCGAGCCCGGTGCACCTGCGGTCTACAGAGGTCCGTCAGTCAGTCAATCAGTCAGTCAGTCAGTAAGTCAGTCAGTCAGTCAGTCAGTCAGTCAGTCAGTCAGTCAGTCAGTCAGTAAGTCGGTCAGTTAGTCAGTCAGTTAGTCAGTCAGTAAGTCGGTCAGTCAGTCAGTCAGTCAGTCAGTCAGTCAGTCAGTCAGTCAGTCAGTCAGTCAGTCAGTCAGTCAGTCAGTCAGTCAGTCAGTTAGTCAGTCAGTAAGTCAGTCAGTCAGTCAGTCAGTCAGTCAGTCAGTCAGTCAGTCAGTCAGTCAGTCAGTCCGTCAGTCAGTCAGTCAGTCAGTCAGTCACTGTTCACTTGAAAATTAATGAGTTCGATAAATAAATTAAGTCTGTTTCGGCAAGAAAATTATGTTATATGTGGGGATGGGAAATCAGGTCAAACCCTTCACTTTCTGGACCTGCCAATTAACTTTACATTGTAAGAAAATCCCTCCCACTGGGCGATTTCACCGTTACATCATTTGTTATCTTTATTACTCATTTCTCGCACGAATACTGTAAGTGAAATGAAAACATTATAAGCATTCTGATAGACGTTTTGTCTTTGCTCTACACCCCTCATGACTTGGTTGAAATAATTTTGTTTTGTCAGACAGTCAGTCAGTCAATCAGTAAGTCAGTAAGTCAGTCAGTCAGTCAGTCAGTCAGTCAGTCAGTCAGTCAGTCAGTCAGTCAGTCAGTCAGTCAGTCAGTCAGTCAGTCAGTCAGTCAGTCAGTCAGTCAGTCAGTCAGTCAGTCAGTCAGTCAGTCAGTCAGTCAGTCAGTCAGTCAGTCAGTCAGTCAATCAGTCAGTCAGTGAGCCAGTGAGTCAGTCAGTGCATCAGTCAGTCAGTCAATCAGTCAGTTAGTGCTTAGTAAGAAAGATGTTTCATGGTAGAATACTTCTTACAGTAAAAATAAATGATCCGTCATAAATACTGTTTGTGCCGCTGGGTTCCACAGCATAAGATTGAGTAGATTTACTTATACACCCTACGTATGTTCGATCGCAAATAAAATAAAAGCTCATTTCACATTTCACCGTTTGCATCTGACGTTGATGTTCATTGATTGACACGTGTCCGTTCCATTTTCACTTCACCTTTACACTTCACCTGTTTGCGAATACTGGCACCTTAGGAGTGCGCCCTCCCCCACTGCCCCAAAGAATGGCACATTAAATCCTTTTCCCATTCCCGACGGGACACTTAGCTTGTGGCCTCTAATGATGGATGTAAGACGGCACGGCACATAACTACATACATTACTCCATATACACAAATACATACACCAGAACAAAACACTTGGGGGCTGGGCGTAACTTTTTACCCCATCAGCCAGCCCACATACTTCTGGTGTCGGAATATACGCATAAAACACTCCGAGTATGTAAAAGTCAAAAAGTCATCTGCCTTCAGCCAGAATGTGTGCGATATGGTACATACAGTATGTACTTATATGTGTAGTTGAAATATGTAATATACACATTTTGTATGCTTATATGAACATAAATTAGGTTCAGTTTGCCAGACTTTGTTTCCCAATGTTCCAGTGTTTAGGAATAAAAAAAGCTTAGCTCCAATGTTAAAACCCAGATTTACATACTATGCGGTTTGTATGTACGTATGCCGCGTCAAAAGTACATACTTATGCTAACTAGAAGTTTGTTTTTGAGTGTACCTCTGTGTTATTGAATGTTGACGTTTTGTTGTGTTGGCGTTGACGTATTGACCGATGCACCGAGTTGTGTTGACATACATACTGACTTTGCTATGATATGATGATGGTTTGATATGGCTAAGTACAGTTTGGTCTCACATTTGTCTTAAGGCGTTCGTTTCCACTTTTGCATACTTCTTTGATTTGAATGCGAGGAAACGACGTCGGAATCATGAATTCGTATGTGTACATAGCAGAGCCATCTTACTGTACTTTCGTGCTAGGTCAGTTATCCAATCAGCCAGCCAATCGGAAGACATGACTTCTTGTGCTCACCGCCAAATCCCAACAATTCACTTTGGTCTATCTCCAAAATTGACCATGGTCATATCGTATGCCTGGGTTCTGTTTGATTATAGCATACATAGTTGAGCATTCACTGCAAAAACTTCAATCAGTTTCTCACGTCGACCACAATAAAAAAACGTTTAGCTAATACGAAGTGTAAATACTTTTTTGACGAGCAAGAGAAATCGGAATATATTTTTTCAAATCGTCAGATCACACTAATCGCGTTAATGTGCTGTGCATTTGAGAATGCCCCAACTATATCCCAGTATGTATGTATGTATGTAAGTTAGTAAACAAGCCCAGTTCAGTTCTCATCCTGACCGTAATCCGAGAAGACCGGCTTTCCGTAGATTATGACATTCCATATACAAAAACATCCGCATTTCAGTACAGCTACTTGGGTTTCATGCTTTCACAAAAATGACTGTATAAAACATCTCTCACTGTTGTTGTTGTTGTTGTTGTTGTTATTGTTGTTGTTGTTGTTGTTGTTGTTGTTGTTGTTGTTGTTGTTGTTGTTGTTGTTGTTGTTGTTGTTGTTGTTGTTGTTGTTGTTGTTGTTGTTGTTGTTGTTGTTGTTGTTGTTGTTGTTGTTGTTGTTGTTGTTGTTGTTGTTGTTGTTGTTGTTGTTGTTGTTGTTGAACATGATTAAACATGGCGTAAACTGTTTGTTAGGAATTAGCCTACTCATCCCACTGCTGCTAGAACTGTATGTTGTTAGTATTTTCATATCCATATCAGTGTATATATTTTTCGAATTTTCGGCATACCACCAGTGGTTCGTGTACATACTGGATTATACAACATCAGTTAATAGATAAAAGTTTATTAAACCATTTTCAATAAATCTAAACTAATTTATTTTCTATCCAATACAAGGTGGGGAAAAATCAACATCATACCAACATGAAATATCAATCGTTCCAGTTTTCCACAAAAATTAGCAAAACTAATGTCGCTGAACAGCTTTCTAATCGGCCCAAGAAAAGTTCTCCGTCATCACCTTTCTTTTTTATTGCCAAATCCATAAGTTGACGAGGATGTTGATTGTATCAAAAACTGTTGGCTGTTTTGTGTTTACATAACAGTCATTCAGTCATTCAGTCGAGTCAAGTTGTCTGTCAGAAACGACAAATGAACGGCTCCTTCTCATAAAAATTAGCTTCAAAAGTTATATTACGGCCAATTGAGCCGGCAGTTTGAACTGGACATCCCAGCTGTTTCGTTGTTCAAAAGTTAGCCCATAAATTTTAAAATAGAAGTTGCCAGCAATGTACAAGACGGCTCAAGTATGACAGATCGCCGGGCACTTCCCTACGGTGTTCCGTTTCATATTGTCCCGGTTCCCGGTGCACCTGGTGGAACCTCCTAGACCGTCAACATATGTATTCAGAAAAAAAACCTTTGAAATCACGGCCTTTATTTGGTGAATCAAAGAGTTTCTGAAAAGTTCAATTTGTTGGATTGCACAAACCGAGTATTGCACATTCACACGTGTTCGAGCAGCTGTGAAAACACTCTAAAAAGTACGTCCAGTTTAGACGCAGTGTCCAACCACTATAAAAACAATCTACGTTCTTCATCGTAAGTTTGGATCTGTTTATATCCGTACTATTTATGTAAAATAGTTCCCATATCCGCATTTATTATCTATACGAATAGACATTTGAATGAAGCATATCAGATATTACAAGAATGCTTAAAAAATTGTACGAGCTCACATCACAACCATCAAATATGGTAGGTTCACCATTACCCATCCTCGATGTAGCAAACTATGATACTAAAATTTACTAAAGAAGAATCGGAAATTGAGTGATATATTCTTCAATTATTCACTCTGAGGTCAGGATAGATACAAATAACCAGGCTTTGAGAATTGTGACCTGGTAACTGGTTCATAAAGGCAACTGTGTATTTAATCGTACCGTTGCATGTTTATCGCTTTCCCACACACCATACCCAAATAAATCATGGGTGCTTGCAATCCATGGTATACTAATACTGGCAAGATCCTGCTCAAAATACTTGAACGCTCCCCACAATGATGTAGTACATATATTAGGCATAACATTTGGTAATCCTTTTACTCCGCACCCTTTGAACTTTTGTACGACCACTCCAGTTCGTGCAATACATTATGAGACGCTCTTTTCTTGTATTTATATGAATAAGATTGAACGTTCTAGTTGAGCAGGATGCCAGTTTGTATAACCAAATCGTAAACCATTTTCAACAACCAATTCTTAAAAGCGGTATTCACTTCGTTGAATGTCAAGAAAAGTATCATGTGAGCTTTGTGTACGAAAACCGTGAGATTCAAAGGACAAAGTTCATTTGAAATTCTGCAGAATGTGTGATAAGAACTGTATACAAATATGTACAAGTATGGTGGCAATGGTCCAACCTGAAGTCTTTAACTGAATGGATATTTTGAATGGCATCTCACATATACGAAGCATGTCACACATACTGTATGTACATACAATCTGCAGAACACTGCCAAATCACGTTTCTACCAAATACACAACCATTTTCTCACTAGCGAACGAGAAAAGGTGAGAAAACTTAAAATCCCCCTTCTTTGACGTTTTCAAAAAAATTGAATTTGTTCCCAAACATCTAGGTAAAAAGGCCTGGAAAGTGTTAATTCCCCCCTCTTTGACGCAATTCCCCTCCATTTGGAGGATTAGCTTTTCCGCCAGGGTATTGTATGAACCGATCCCATTGTATGAACCGCTGATATCCTCGGAACAAATTTTTTATGACCTGCTCTAACAGACTGAATTGCCGTCCATGTTTGCATTGAAACGTCACATCTTCTGGTCGCAAGTGTGACGCTAATCGGAATCGATTAAAAGGCAGCCCCTGGTTTGGCACAATGCGATTGTCTGTGGCGGATGATCACTTGTGCCATGGGTGTATTCCCACAACCAGAAAAGAGAACTTGAATTCGAATGGTAGTCGAACTTGAATTCAGCTTGTAATTGCAGAGTTTTGAAAAAGCAGCCAATTGTGTTACTCACTGGCGGACTACTTAGCTAACCCTCCAAAGAGAGGGGAATTTCGGCAAATAGGGGGAAATGACAGCTTTAGACCATTTTACCTAAACCTTGGGGAACAAACCCAACTTTTATAAACGCCAGAGAGAGGGGTTATCATCTTTTTTACCCGTTCTCGCCCGCTGGTGGTGTTACTGTTTGTTGGTGCGTGTAAGCCTGATGACGGAGTGGCACATGCGTTCATAAGCCCGTACCGCCTAACAGAGCGTTAAGTGGATGCTTTTTGACACTTACATATGTACCATCATATAATAATCATACTAAGCTGCATGATATATCGCCTGTTTATGAGTATTTTACTCCATTTAACTGAGTTATTACTGCTCTCTTTTATAATTATCAAATTCCGGCTTCACTACTTAAGCTGTAATTAAGATTCAGAGGCCTTGGCAATGAACACGCTTAGATTTTTTTACCTGCCTAGTCTAGTGGTTAGAACGCCGGACTCGTGATCCGGAGGTTCTAGGTTCGATACCTGGCAGGAGACCGTGTGGCACAGACCGTGAGTATGCAGTTGCTCTGAAGTTTCTGCCATTGTCACTCAGATTATTCAAAGTATCTGGCCACAACAAAAGCACCATATTAATGTGCTTTGTTGAATTGAGAAATGAAGAAGTTCAAGTAAAAATTCCTAATGTTCACTTATGATGATTCACTTATTATTCAATTATTTATTTATAATTGAATTATTCAT
>OZ038447.1:12806691-12824191 GCA_964036265.1 Daptonema setosum
TCTGATTATCATGTTACGGACCGAACGGACGATCACATGATATAACTGGCACAGTTGAAAACAGATACACGCCATAAACCGACATGTTCATAACAAAACCATTTCAGCGGCACAAATCCATCTAAAACCTGTAAATATTTATGAAGAAAAGTTTTCTGATAAAACCGTAAAATTTATGTTGGAATGTTGTCAATTGCATGGAGTGTTAGTATCATGCCCTACTGGAAGTCCACGCAATCATCTAACTCTAAAACCAAACCGCCAGTTCTCAAATCATCCAAACCAACTATGCCGGTTAAACGATACGGTCTCGTGAACAACAGAATACGACCGCTAAATCATAAAACAAAGGTGCATAAAATATAGGGTACACACATTTTTTATAATCACCATGCAGATTACGTAAGCACCTCATTCTATATTATTATAAACAAATATTAAAAACAGTTGCAGTACACGTAAATAGTTAACCTGAGCTATAGGTAAATAATGTACTCCCTCACTCACTCACTCACTCACTCACTCACTCACTCACTCACTCACTCACTCACTCACTCACTCACTCACTCACTCACTCACTCACTCACTCACTCACTCACTCACTCACTCACTCACTCACTCACTCACTCACTCACTCATAGGTGCTCCTACAATTCGACGAGGACGACCGGCTGAGGATGCCAAAGAAGTTCGTGGACTTGTTTCATGGTGCCGGGGCTCTGATGGAACCGATGACGTCATCAATTACATCCAACGATCGTCAGAGAGCTTTGCCGTGGGAAAATCGACTCGCCTTGACAGACAGGGAACCCGAGCCATCTGAACTGTTTGACAAGAACGTTCTCACCGAGACCGATGTCAAGGTTTGTTGTTGTTGTTGTTGTTGTTGTTGTTGTTGTTGTTGTTGTTGTTGTTGTTGTTGTTGTTGTTGTTGTTGTTGTTGTTGTTGTTAGATTAAAAAATTTCTTGAACTTCTTCAGGATTACCTCGTGTTGCGGTCCCGCGATGGTGAGCTGGGCGAAGTGCGTGGAGGTCCTGTGGAGGCCCTGATAGCTCATGCCACGCAGCCTGATGCCACATTGCTGCTGTACCAAGAAGCATTCATCACTACTTATCGGTTCGTTCTCCAAATCCTAACTTCCATATTGTTTGCTATAAATTTTCTCGTAACTGTTTATCTTCTTATCTCTCACTTGATTGATTTACGCCATCTATGACTTGGATAAGGAAACTACACTGATACATACATACTGTACAGTTCGTAAAATATCTGTATGTGTTTTCCAATAAAATGTCATTTTAGTTTTTCAAAAATTATCTTTGTTTGCCGCTCTGGCACTGCACATCTGTCCCTCGTCAGGGACAGGGTGCAATATTTGTACCAGTCTTGCTGAATAGCGGATCAAAAGTGCTGTCTTTCTTTCAGTTGTAACTAAATGTAGAACTATGTAAATAATCTTTTTTCTTTGACTTTAAATTGTTCATCCAACCCTCCCATTTTAAACTTTTTTAGTTCACCACATTCAAAACTAGATCTGGGTAAATTGTTGAACTGACACCATTTATCAGAGTTAATGTATGTACGGATGTGCATTTAGATTGGTTCCATATGGCACATCGATGTGATTATCATAAACAGAGGTGTTGATTGTCTCACATTAGACCATCTGCTTGTTCCACTTTAGTCCCACATCTTAGGACCCTTCGCTATTTTTTAATGCTGCTTTTTATCTCCTCAACAAAAAATAATTCAGTAAGTTTATTCCTTTCAAGTAATTTACTGAACTTCAATGTTTCGCTGAATTTGTGTCTCATGCTGTTCGTTACGACAGTCGGCTTGCTACAATTCGGCATTGCAAAATGACCTACATTTCACTTGTCGCACTGAATTCAATGACCTAAAGTACAAATCCATCATTTTATTGCGGGCGCCCTGAATTCAGAATGTCTGCTAATGACCGATGTTTTTGTCGATCACTGCCGACAGCCAGTGATAAGTGTGCACAACATCATGTTTTATTCACAGACTAGTCTATTTGATATTCTGGATGCACAAATCCATAATTCATGTGTTGGCACCAGGTAAGTCCCTTATTCTCAATGTAAACAACGTGATTTATGAATTTTACCCAGACTGGAGCCGAGATCGTCAAATGTGCTCTCGAACTGTACTGCAAGTGTTGTGTTCAAAAAACAATGTTTCTGTAAAAAATATTTGAAGCTAATCATTAATCTCCGAATTTTAAACCAGATTAATAATTTATGTCGAAGCCCATCACTAATGTTTGGTTCATTGAAATGTCGCACGTTTTTATATAGGTTAAAGTCGCGTGACGGCTGTCAGG
Organism: Daptonema setosum; assembly: GCA_964036265.1. NCBI lineage: Eukaryota > Metazoa > Nematoda > Chromadorea > Monhysterida > Xyalidae > Daptonema > Daptonema setosum. Next base: position 12,809,037 of record OZ038447.1, read on the forward strand.
CCGGTGCAAAGTTTTACGAATAATGATTGATAGCCCGATAATTATTAAGCAGACTGATGCACTATTCGCCTGTTTGTTGGTGTTGCTGCACAGGTCTGGAATGACGTGTTTAATGTCAATAATAAGCACGTCTATTATTTGTGTAGATGTGACTTTTTGGCAAAACCCTGAATGGGCGTGAGTACGTATGTACATCGTGACCGAGGTGCAGTTTTTTAACGAAAACAGACCAAAACGTAATTACTCAACAGTGAAACAATATAGTTGTTAGAACATAACAAATGTTGTTATAGAGCGGTTGTTATGAAAATGATACATATGACAATGATGTTAATTGTATGTTTTCATGTGCACATGTTGATAATATCATGTTCTATATCCACTCTGGAGCAACGTGCACTTCCGCTGCCCGTCCAATCAAAGGGTTGCCTGGTCAATATCAACCTTTGTTTCCCTCCGTCTGTTCAATATGGCGGAAACGAAATACATTTATCAACCGATGTTTTTTATTATCTACGCACGAATAGTTCAAAATGACATTTTATTGTCCTTAATGGATTAAAATAAAGTTTATAGACTTGTTTATCTGATATGTGTTTGTTTTTGGATTGTCCCGAAAACAATACATCAATGCGAGACAACCCATGAAGCCCAAACGGATTAGTGGAACGTATGATAAATATGATGGATCTGGTCAGGTGTTATAGTTCACACCGCCATTATTTCAGCCTGAGGTGCACAAAATGGATAAATTTCACCCTTTAAATAAACAAGGTATATTTATTGAGCCCTTGTGACAAACGCTTATAATCTCACTCACCTTTTATTTGTTTGTGAACACGTGAGCTTCAAATTGGTGTATTTCTGCTTCAGCAAAATCAACTGAAATCTTGCTTTTCTAAGTCAATCATAATCAAACTCACACTTTATTTGATGGTTGACATTGTGAGCCTCAAACTCGCCTTCTGCCTTATTATAACTACCTGAAGTCTTGCTTATAGGCTTTAACAATAGCTGGTTGCTTGCATAATCTGGTCAGAATTCCAATTAAAGCGATCAGATTTCTTCTTTTACGGTAGCCATGATTCGGTATCGTATTTCGCATCGAATCAAGGTCATGTTGACCTCGATTTCACGCCATCGTTTTGTTCGTTGGCGATATGCAATAAGCATGTGATGATGATCTCATGGTCATTTATTATGCTGTGAACGGAAGTCATTCCGCCTTTCACTGGCGGACGAAAAAAGGTAGGAAAAGTGGGGTCCCCCCCCCCCCCTCTTTGGTATTTTCAAAAAGTATAGCTCGTTTCCTAAGATGTAGGTAAGATGTTCTGAAAACTGCCAATTTCCCCTTTTTGACGAAGTTCCACCACTCCCTTTGAAATGGCTCGTCCATTAGTGTTCTACTTCTAGTTCTAACATTCACAGTTATAAGAAATTTCTGTTTTGTCATCTGTTGTTTCAACTCATGATTTTCGAGTCTGTGTGTCTCACTACCTACCAGCCGTCTTTGTATTTTATTTCAAGTGATTTTCACGGCAGTTTGGCTCTGAAAATAAACAATAAATTGAAGTGGGTGCAGCGGACCCGGTGCGCGCTCCATCAATTGTTACGCTACATTTCATATTGCAGTGGTTTCTGGTTGCTTGCTATTGTTGTTACATAGTTTTGTTGTTGTAGCAATAAAACTATATTGTTTAATGAAGCAGGAATAGATTATCGGTTTAACTGGTTGACAAGGCTCGTTGCGATATTTTGGTTATATTGACACAGCCGACCGCTGGTTACAGTTATGCAAACACCATACCATTTTTACAATCCGGACTTTAACTTGATATTGAGTTCAAACGATGAAAATTCATCGACAGAACTGCAAAAAATACAGCCCAATCATGAATCTTGTCAGCGAGATGTATGAGAAACATCGATGTACACAATGTGACAAATAGTTAGATTTCACAGAAATTTACAACAGCAACTGTCTTCCACATTCAACACTGCATGCCAATCCACTTTAGTGAAACGTTCGGCAGGAAACGCCAATTTGTGATGAATTATATTATGGAATATTCAAGTATGCTTCTGCCAGGAACGGTACTTGTGCTAATCGGATGTATGTAATGGATGGTACTTAGACAATGTCTCTGCCACTCATAAGTGCTACAGTATGTTTGCCTGTGCCATTATGAGAGCTCGAATACCCAACGGCACTTCATGATCATTTCAAGGTTCTGGATTGTAAACTATCAAAGCACAATTTTGATTCTAAGGACCTGATACTTCTACTACTCTTCATATAAATTTTTTCTGCTAACGATGAAATGTGTTTACATTATTGCAGAAGCCACTTTGTATTGTATTTAGATTACAAGCAGGGTGGAGTGCATCAATTGTGTTAATGTAAACGGAATGGATGAATCACTGCACGACGTGATTGTTGTTCCCTGTGGGTGCAGTTTTCCGGTGTTATCGTGCTGGCAAACCTACTAATTTTTAGGAAGCGTTTCAGGTTGCATGAAACAAAGATTAGTGAGAAGAGAACTATGAAAATTTCATTTCCTTCTCCCTTCGGTATTAATGCTCACATAAATACCACATCATCCGCAAATATTGTTTGTGATGGCTTATATTTATTGTATGCCCAAAATTTAGATTGCCCCCGCTGTGGGGTGTTTTAGGGGTACACGAGGAATTGATAGGGCGGGGCTCCTCCACTTCTTCTGGGCAGACCAGACGTCCAACAGACCACATGAATCATCAATATTGTTCTTGTATTCTGATTCTTTGATCCAAATGAATTTCATTATTGCTTTATCATAAGGCATGTATGACTTTTTATGTCAATTCACAAATAAAAACCTCATAAAACTCCAGCGGCACAATAAGGTTTGACGTATCTGATCCACCAAACTTAACTTATTGTAAGCTACATATCAAAGTACTCCATCTCACTTTGGCGTAGTATTTTGCAACTATACCTTGTGCAGTATACTCACTGCTGTTAAGCTGATCAGGATCAAACGATTAGGCAGACAATCAGTGACGACCAATTACACTTGGATGTGGTTTTGGGTGCTGATTTACGGCTGTTATGGTTAGAGTGTCGCCTGTTTAGTCTAGCATCGGAAACTGGTGGCCCTAGGTTCGAAAACTGACTTGAGAAACGTTGCTGACGGTTTCTGCCATTGTCCGTCAGTTTATTCAACCCCTCTGGCCACAACGAAAACACCATTCTGATATTGTATTAGTGTGCCTTGATGACTACAGTGATAAAAAAATCCAGGTAAAAAATAGTGAGGCCCAGTTGATGGTCATTCACGTTTGACCAGTAAGTCATCGAGTAAGACACCCACATTCATTCTCTATTCATGACTTTCCCTCATCTGGTGTACCGCCATATAAAAAGCTCGTAAAACTTACTTGTTTTGTTCGGGACATCTATAAAGAAAGGCTTGTCAGAGCTCGGCCGGTCGACAGTAAATTGCGTTTTTATTGACGGTATTATGTGACATGAACTGTGTTCTCTTGGTCATTTGATGTTGCAGAGGACAGTACTGTAGTGACATCAGGATCATTGGTATCCATGGGTAAGAAGACAGTTAGCCAGTTGTCCTGTCCTGTCATGTATAAGTCAGTCAAGTTGTCGACAACTACATAAAAAATCAATGAGTTTTCCAAACAGTTAATCGACGAATCAGTCGATCCTTCACTGAATTAGTCAGTTATATACAGGGTGGCCCAAAAGTCTCTACCCGCTGTTTGATCATGAATTTCTCAATTTTAATAAATTGCATGATTCTCTTTTACAACCTAAATATACGTAATAACACCTGAAATTTCTTATTATGTAGTTAATTTTTTTATAGGATTGCTCAAATTTTAGTTTTTGCCGAAATTGATGGATTTTTCGTGTATTTTTGGCAATTCTGACCAAAATACTATGGAAACAGGACAAAATGATGCGATTATATGTTCAAATAATTGTAAAATAATTTCACATTGCTGAAAACAAGTGTTAACTGGGTTTTTATAATAATTATATAGGAAGACAGGTTGATATTAAAGAGATTTACGACAAAAAGTTTGGGTAACCAAAGAAAAATCGACGTTTTTTGACAAAAATCGAAAAATAAAAAAATCGGTAAATTAACTGCTAGTCGGGATAATCATGCTTCAACAACTCCCAATGTGCGGATGTATCATCATAAAACCCCATTTAGGGCTATTAAAACAAGAAACAGGCTGAAAACTGCCAAATTATCGATATTGGTCCGAAAATTGACTTGCGCAATTTGGCTCATATTTCACTGGTCGAAGCCAATAATCATTTTATTTTGTGATAAGTTCAGTTCAAACATCATCATAAAACAGAATTATGCAATTCTTGAGTCTTATAACACGTTTACATTTGAAAAAATTCGACTGAAGATCATAAAAGTACAAGAAAAACCTGAATTTCGCCGAATTTCCGCAAAAAGTCATAACATCCTAAGAAATAGGTCAAAACTGACAACATAATTCAATTTTTCAGGTGTTTTTACATGTATTTGCATATTTGAACACTAATCTTCAAATACAATTTTTTCGAGAATTTCGACGTTAAACAGCGGGTAGAGACTTTTGGGCCTCCCTGTATAGTATATAAACCACATCCTCACAACACACCACATACCAAATACAATATGTGCCATTAGCAAGTGACGTGTTTGTCACTAAAAACACCATAACTCACTGCCGGCTACTATTACATGTAAATGTGTATGTACCCCTACGGCCCTCCGATTACGTCAGGATTATATTTCCTTCCCACTACTTTTTGTCCTTCGTATTCCAAACAAACTCTCCCCCAATTTATAGTCACAATCTGCAACAACTGTCCGCTTTCTCCACTCGTTTTCCACTCCCTCCCATCATTTTTTGCTTCTAAAGGATTTACTATTGGCGACAAGTAAATCTAAATGAGTGGTATTGATGGACTGGACATCAGATTAGTACTGATGCCATTGGCTATGCAAAACTGGCTCATAGATGCGTCATACCAAAAACACCAATCCATCGATAGTAGCTTGTGGTTTTACAGAGCGTCACAAACATTTTTGACCCACCCTGTATTTATTTACATTGAACATCTGTTTACAGCATAAATACTCATTGATGGAATGGCACTAATGAACCATTGTGTTGACTATAAAATACTTGTATCGTACCACTTGATATTAACATTTTACTAAAAAATTCACAAAACAGCTTCCATTAGTTAAACAAAAAATTCGGCGTCCTTCCCCTGTTTTCGGCTGAACGTCACTGGTAGGATCATGATTGGGCGAACAATACATACCCATGACCTCGTCCTTGATGTACAACATGAACTCTTTGTTGCATCATTATTCCGCGGGAACGCTGCGTTCGTCATTATTAATTCGTTGAAACAACTACATACATTTTATTGTTAGCGATGAAAGCATACAGTAGATACTCTGCTAACCGAAACTTATTATATAATTTGTACTTTCTATAGATTTATTTATGTTTATTTGAGACCATTTGGTAACCTGAATGACATTACCCAAGTTTGTCTGATATTTCAAAAGTAGCCGAGTTATTTAATCGTAAAATATTGACTAATAAAAGCATAACATGACTACATATTTGTTGAACTCATGTTGGTTGACATGTGATTATTTTTTCACTGGATGCTAGTTGAACTGGTAATGTTCGTCGCCGCATCGCTTCCCAGGGCAGACGACCAAAGACCAGCTGAATCTATGAGAAAAAAACGATAATGCATGTAAAACCTGTCAGTCGACACACTGGTGAACGAGCTATTCCTCCAAAGGGAAGGGAAACTCAGTCAAAGAGAGGGAATTGCCAGTTTCCAGGCCTTTTTATCATTGAAAAATCTCATTACCAAACAGATCACTCGCATGCGGATTTTTTTTGCATATTAAATATGGAATAAATCGTAAAATATATAATAAATAAATTTCTCCACTATAGATATTACATTTTCGATGATGTAGTTGTTATTGATGTCTCAATCGATCACCGTCCTGCGGCGGCTGATTTGTGCGCTAACTTTTTTCATCTGCATAAGTAAACTTTTTCTCATCACCTCATACGACCTGACAAATTAAATCATATGTAGGTTTTTGGCGTTACGGAGTTTTTGCCTCATGCGCATTTATTCACGTTGGTGTGTGCTTTATTCATTGGATTTACCACATTATTAACGGTAACACCGTCAATCTTTAGTCGTGTTTCTTCCGATGTTTCAAAAATGTGTACATTTTCTACGCGTTATTCTTTTTATCGGAAAATTCCAGACATATGCGGAGTTACAGAAACCAGACAAAAATACGAAACATTTTTATCGCTGCTTTCGTCCGATGGAGCATTGTTTGCCCATTACGGTTTACGATGCAGACGTGTTTTATCTGTTCGTTTCCATTTGAGAACATGCAATACAAACACATGGAAAGATCCCATTGTTCCATCCTTTTCTGCATCGCATTTGACCATATATTTAAGGTTAAAAACTTTAAGTTGAGAAGAAAGCTCAAAATGTTAGGTTTTTCTACAAATTCTGTAGTTATCATAACTAGAAAAAATATTAGAGTCTAAGGACGATGGATTCCGTCGATCTCCCATGAGTCACATGACACCGGAAATAAGACGTTCTTGTATGCTTATGTTTACGGTGGTCACGTCCCAACAGCCCGGATAATCGAACATAAAATCCGGGGGGAGGGGTAATCCCCTCGAACAGGCACCACAACAAAACAGAGGATCAAAGCTTGACACATGCACCAAAACAAAGCTCATATTATGCTTATTGGTAATCGTTATGTCTTGAGTTTATGATATGGGATATGTTGCCGTCGATTTCGGTTTAGCGATTTGCTTAAAGGATAAACAAGTAGCATTCCAGACTTTAATACACATGAGCTTTATATGCTAACTGAAGCAGCATTTTATGTTCCAAATAAGCACCAAATTTCGTCACGGTCATGAATTCTGGTGTGGTTATTTTATGTGGTACGTAAAACCGAGGGAACGAACGTCGGTGTTCATTGTTCCCAAATGGATCGTTGTGGTTTTGCTATACTCGACTCCAGATCTGTTTATTGACGCTCGATTGACTCCAAGTGCACATTTGTGCCACAGATGTTACTGGCACATCGGGCTTATGTACCGTTTGAATGTGGCTGCTGTTCCCTCAGACAATTATATGCCCACATCGTCTGTGACTCGCGGTCTTCAAAGGCCAAAAGCCGCCACCTTCGTCTTGCGTTTTTTTATTGGTGTTTTTTGAGTGTGCGGCTCACTTTAGGTATTTTCATGTACCATTTTTACATTGTCCATACACCCGGATTTATCCACATTTTACGGTGTTGTGTTATAGTGTTGCAACAACAACGTATTATGATGATAATGTAATTCGCTTGTAATTCGCTCTCACCAACGTATCCATCAATCAACGGTAATAATCTATCGCGCACGGCCAGTTTTTCGACACATGTCAGAAAAAGATTTTCGCACGCCGATCAGTCAATCAGTCAGTCAGTCATTCAGTCAGTCAGTCATTTACTGCATTAAAAAACACTGCGCACGCGCGGGCGAGGCAACCGAGAGAAAAATAACATTTACTCAATCATGCAGCAATAAATTTAACGTGTGCTGATTGAGCGGTTGTCTAGTTATTCAACGTATTGACATGCATCTGAATTATCCAAAGTAAAAACGAATCTAGTGAGTGTCACGGTGAATAAAACTGTTCAAACGTAGTCATTTAGTCACCCAATTCATGATTCCGGCAGCCAGCCAGTTAGTTAATAAACCGAACGTCTGTCGATTAATACTATCGTTTTATAGTTTAGTTTCATGTGCAGTTAGTTTTATTGCCCGCGGGCGTGTTTTATGACTGGGAAGAAAAACTTATCTCTGGCTGATTTTTTTCTTACTCGTAAGGTCAGTCAGTCACCATATATTTTCAGCTTGACTAGAAACTTGACCATCAGGGAAAAGTTACTTTTTCCGTCACCAACTGAGATTGTCTGTCAATCGTCTGTTTTCCAAGTTTATGGGTTTACTCGCGCCCTGACCTGATTGCTTGACAGCAGTTTATTTCAAGTAGTTCAGTGACCGACACGCCCTCTACAGCTATTAGTCGGTCAGTTTTTGGTTGACAGCTTTATCAAAATAGCTGACAGATTCAGTCAGCAAGCTAAACTGAACTGATGCTACACTTTTATATCATGCATACTCATCCACTGAATCCTCTTTATCGTAAACTCCCTTTTGTACGACTCATATCATCGCATGACTCACTTTTTCATAGTACTTTTCCTTCACACAGTTTATATTTATTTTGGTCGGTCATTGGCAAACAAAACGTTCAAGAGACAGCTTGTGAGCACAAGTCCTAAGTAAAATTGGGATAACAACAACTGTCAATAAGCATGTTTATCACGTACACGCTTTGTTTTCCTACGCTTGACCAGATGGAGAAAGAAGACAATCTTTCCTCTTTGTTTATCGACCCAATCAGGATTTCTTTATCATCATTACCAAATGCCTTGGCCAGTTTTAGTGGCTTTCACACACTAAATTTGTATACATGTATTTGCAACTTTATCTGACTACAAACGCAACATGGTATGTTCATACATGTGCTTCCTGCATCATACAAAGCTTCCGATTATTGCAATCGTTATGATTTTTAAGTTTGTGAAGATTTGTATATTCTTTCAAACGTCCATCGTATAGAATTTACATTTAACGATGTTGCGGTATCGGAATATACATATAGTACTTGTACATACATACGTTTATATATACGTACATACAGTAGATACAAACAAAACTACATACATACATATGTGCGTCTGTAAATCTGCCCACTGTATACCATAATAAGCAGCCTTTTATCCTCGGGCACACCGACTCATGTGCCGTGGACGGCAACTTCCAAATTGAATTTATTTGACCACCGAGGTCTGTCCCATTCAGTTATGTTTTCTGCGACTGGCTTTCAATGGATTCTGGAGGATTCAGGTTTTCTCAAAGCGACTGAAAATTATTATTTTAGTCGGTTGGGAACGGCAAGAAAATTGTATCGTTGCTAATCGATTTTGTTGACTATTTATTCGGTATACGATTATGTGCGTCGCATATTTTGGTGCAATACAACTTCATGAAATAAAATTTGGTGAGACCAAAATCTGGTAAAGTTTCAGGCCGTGTTTTTATTGTCATGTACACGCTGACTCACGCATGTAGATATTTCAGTTTATGCCTATTTTATGATCGGTGTGACACATCTCTGACATCTCTACGAGCGCCTTCACCACGTTATTCCTAGTTATACTCCCCCACAACTTTCACTGTCAACAGTTCCTGTATGCTTTTTGTAACAACAACTGCTGCTATTACAACTATACAGAATATACATGAATATACTTCTATTTATCGACAAACAAATGCATTCTCACATGCCACCGCTTGGTTTGTTCCTCAAATATTTGTTCGTACAACGACTAGCGGTTGTATAGCAACATCTGCATGTAAATACATCCTACATATGATTGTACACTTTCCATGTGCTATTGCAATTGCACTACAAAACATGGCTGATTCCATGATTTACCATACATATATTCTGAATGAGATGTTATTCCGAAGCAGTACAAACTTGAAGATGAGATACATATGGTGGAGCTGGCGGACACTGGCGGACGAGCCAAACACCCAAAAGGAAAGCAAGTTCGTCAAGAGTGGAATTGGCAATTTGATGCCATTTAACCTACACCTTAAAAAACAATCTGCATATTTTAACTCGCCAAAAAAAGTGGGAAATCCACTTATCCTCCCTTCTTGTCCGCTAGTGGTTGAGCATGTAAGTGGCCTTAGTAGAATACGTTTGTCGGTCTCCTGGCTGCTTCTCTCCCAGTTCTGAACGGATGGCTTTGGCAGCGATTCCAATTCGACTGTACATATTACCATATGCCATTTGTGGGGTGCATGATATACCCATGTATACCACGATTGTACAAAATCATGTATCCTAACCTCGCATGCAAAATACGCCCATCATGTACCCGTGTAATGATTGCCTGCCAAATCAGAGGGATACTACTCGATGTACCCTACAAAATCGCAAGCGAACGTAATCGACTAGCATTATCTATAACTACAAAGTGGTCATGTAGTAGCAGTATCTAGCTATAATGTGGCCTACATTTATTCGACCAATCAAACCACAAAATCTGGTTCCGCGACGCTGGGCAACAATTTGTCAAATGTTCGTGTTCTGAGAAAGTGACCGATAGTATGTATGTATGAAAGTGAATGCTTTGAGAATTGCCACATTGGAAATGGCACATGACAAGTGGTCAGGTACATAATATGGCGTTAGGCGTTAAAAGGTACATTCTTGAAGGAAGGATATAAATACATGTACACTGACTTCACATTTACAAGCTCAAAATTTACGAATGACCCATGTCTGTATAACAACTACATACGGAACCATTTAGAGACCGACGTTAGTTTATGTCTTTCAAAAATAGTTCTTGATCATCAAAACACAATGTCTGGTTAAAAACTAACAAGGTTTTTTTTACATATTACGCCAAGACATTCATTTTTCAAAAGGTATCTAAAATAACTCGAGTAAATCGCCCAGTTTTAACACTCAAAATCGTTAAGCTCTTTTGACCAACACTGTATGTAAGATGTATCACATTGAACGAAGTTAGCATTTATTACTTGATAGTGTCAGTACATATGTATCTTATGTACAACATGGGGCACGACATGATGGCATTGATTGACACCTGTCATGATACCATGGCACTCCTGGTACCACCGTATCATCGTGTTGCATCCACCAGCCAAACTTCGACGTGCCCTTGACACATCACGGCAGCTTGCCTTATTGCAACTATACTGTATCAAAGTTGTATCTATGTATGTATGTAGCTGAGCATGCTAATTTCCGTGGTTTACTTGTGTGCATGTTGTGTCTACAAGTTTAGCATCACGTGAAAATTAATTGGCATCCAGCTTCAGTCTGAATAAAAAACGGCATTTAGCGATAACATCTCCCCGTGACTCTTCTTATAACTTGACGACATAATATTCCAGGGTTGAAATGTAAGTATTCAAAATACAAACGAATACGTTCCCTCATGCATCACAACTGTCGATTCCAACTGTCATAATGTCAATTTTTGAGCCAGTCCCTTTTTGTAGGGACAATGAGTGTGTGCATTGACGTGCATACAGTAATTGGATCAGTGGTCATGTGCCGTGTGCCATATGAGATCAGGCACGATTAGAGTCGGCCCACTGCATCGACAGGTGTTCTCTAACACCATTATCTTTCGTTGGCTATACCGTAATCAAGAATCCTATTTCTTAAGTTGTTTTTATTAAAAACTTTGTTTTTAATTTTTTTCCTTTTTCGCTGATGTGTCAATAATTGTCTCAACTTAATGGCCTAAGCGGTATGGACTGCGTTAATGTGGATACAATTTTAATTGATGGCGTTATTCACGCGATAATAATAGATGGCGTCAAGTCTTATTCAAAAACAATGCTTAATGTCATACGATGTAAAACAATAATGCATTGGATCAATGTCGAGCGTTTATTAATACCTCGGGCCAAATGTCATGTCACGAGGTGGCATTTTCTACTCTTGGCCAATAATCCACATTTTCCATATGCATTTTGGCTCTTTACACACAAAAACCAGGTGATTTGCTCAATCTATTGTAGGGAATACACATCTCATTAAAAATTCTGTTTATTTTTCGTCAGAGATAAGCAAATGAATCCGGAACATTTTGATGGTATTCGTTAATCAGTATTATTAGCAACGACACGGCAATGTGACCGCATCCTGTCGTAGTGTGCAAACTCTGGCTTTCAAGCAGTACCGTCGCATCTCACATCTGATAGAGGGGTATCATGATTTATGAAACTCTGATAAGCAGATTGCATGCAAATCTAAGTATCACCATGGTGTTTATTTATAAACACATCATCATAATTAATCATAGCAAAACACATCATAGTGTAAAAATGGAGGCACATCATGAGATTAGTATAAAGCAGAGAACCATTTTTGAAGAAGTGTAAAGTGTTCTCACTGACAAAAAAAATATATAATTGCACTATTTTCATTATTCTCATCTCATATCTCATTCAAGTTACTATGATTATTGTTGTTCGGCAAGTAAAAAAGCAACCCACCTCTCTCTCTCTTTTACGCAACTTCAGTGTGGCAGCCAGAGCGGCAAAAAAATAGATCACTCACTCTTAATAAGTATCCTACAATAATAGATATTTTGCGCGCATGATGTTCGCTAAGTGAAAGCGCTCATGTGAAGCGCTGCTGCATTGAGCGATTAGTGATCACTGATCCACTTCATCTTTATGCAGATGGCGAACATACGCTCAGGTACACAAGTTGTTTTTACGTTCTGCCAAGACAGGAGGCGTTTTCAACTTCGGTTTTATCAACTTCGTTCGGCTTTTTCAACTTTGGTCTTTTCATCTTTGAAACGTTCGCCTTTTTATATGTATGTACGTATTAGAAACGACCATCTCATTGATCTTCTCATTTTTAACTTGCATTTTCAATCATGACTTATAGAGTTGAATGTGAATTTGTACACGCTGTTATGATTCAAGCATTCATATGCAAATCATGACCACGGCATGCCTTCAAAAGTATGCGCAGTTTCTTCAATCGTGCCTTTGTTATCTTTTCAACTTTCTTTGCATTTATAGGTCGGCTTGTAATTCATAAATTGAATAATCATATGTATCTACGCTGTTTCGTTTTCACATTGTACTATAGCATGTTCTGTTGTCCCTGATTTTCAAACCAGCAAGTTCACTTTCCACCTTGAAACGTTAGTCTCACTAGGTGATGGGGAAACGTACTAGAGAAAATAAGTTTTTGTCCTCGAAAATAAAACCACGTATAAAATAAATAACTAAACTTGATTGGTTACTTTGCGCGTGTTCGACACTCATTGGCTAATTCAAATTCAGAAGCGCATGTGGTCCCACAACGAAAAGCGTGTCTTTTCGAACGCGTGTAATTTGAACGCACACGCGAGCGTCAGAATGCACGTACACAACTGATGTGCATGAGTTTTGAACTGCCCGTGGGCGCGAAAACCCTTTTCGTTGTGGGACCATGTGTGCTTTCAGATTTGAATTAGCCAAGGAGCGTCGAGCACGCGCAACGTAACCAATCATTATCAGATATTTATTTTATACGTCATTCTATTTTCAGAGACAATTGTTTTGTTATAGTAAATTTGCCCATCACCTAGTGAGACTAACGTTTCAAGGTGGAAAGTGAACTTGCTGGTTTAAAAATCAGGGACAACAGAACATGCTTATATCGTGGGAAAGTAACGTATCGAAAAACTTGAAACTTACGGTTGTAGAATACTCCGCCACCATCCCCTTTGCCGCGAAGTTTCCCGTGGCGTTACGCACGTGAGATCAAAACTTTCAATTGCAAAATGTAGAATGCGAATGCGTATGTTCACGATGTTATGATATGTTGCTTCTCATACTAATAGATGCAAATTATATACAAACTTCCGAGTTTTGTTATTGTAACGGTATATCAGTTGGCATAACGTAAAATCATACTGGCATTGCACATCTAGAGTGAAAGTCGACGTACTGTAATAAATGTTACATGTACTGTACTGTACAAACAATGTATTGTATGTATCCTGTGCCAAAACATATATGCCATTCAAGAAAGCGCACCCTTGAGGTTTTGGGTGCCCAAATGTTATTACCACTTTTTGTAGTATACCAGTGTGTCGAGTCTGAGGACACCACGTGTACCACAACGAGGCATGACCATGTTTTTGGGTCCAACCTAGTTTCTGCTACTGTAAATAAATGTACCATCGACTCAATATTGTTGGTGTTGGGACCGGCTGTTTTTTGATTGTCTGGTATTGCAAGTATTCATCGTCACCGTTTGTGCTCACGAGATTCCAATACTTGCAACATTCGATTGGGCTTTGTTAGACTTCCCAATATATACCATCATCAAATTTAATCATAGCAAATAAAATTTTAGTGCTTCTGAAATTTTTTTTCAAATCCTCGGGGTGTCAGTTCAGGCAAGATTTGATCTAATTATATGTACATATATGAACAAAAGCTACCTTAATATACCGTAACCGACCGGAAAGTGACGGAGACGTTCGTTAGGATGAGGCCACTTTGAATGTCAGTGGCTTCAGGAAACGGTCAAAGTTGACTGGACACAATTCGGGCATCGACGGGTTCTTTTTCACTGGCGGACGAGCCAATCCTTCAGAGGGAGGGGTGTTTTTTTTTAAAAAGGGCGATGTGCAGTTTTGAGGCCATTTAATCTATATTTTTAGGAAACAAGTGCAACTTTTTTTAACTGTCAATGAGAGGGTAATTCCACTCTTTTGTACTTTCCTCGTCCGCTAATGGTTCAATCCTACAAGAACACTTGTTGCCACCACAAACAGCTATATACATACATAGTTCACTCCTTACATAATTGCAAAAATGTCTACAAGTTGCCATATCTCAAAAACTCATGTCATGGAGTGTATTTTCAGCAAGTGCAAAACACGAGCCCAACACTTTGCATTTCATGAAATACCGTATTCTATACTGAATGTCATGCCAAAGAGCTGTTTTTTGCCCACTTATAGCGATTCAATAGTCACATTGTGAATCCACTTAAAAGCTTAGCACCAAAGAACGTAATGTGTCACCTTGACCAAATAAAAAAACGACCATTGTATTGGCCACCAAGAGGGAGTTCTATATTCTGACAATGAGTTTTGCGTTGTGTGTAGGTCATTGTACATAGCTTGTTCTGGTTGTTATGGACAAATATAGGGCTATATGGGTCTGACTTGATTACCTATAATTGAATGACTATACTCTACCATGGTAAGGTTATACATAATTTGTATCATCGACTTTGTCAGATAACTGTCTTATTTTATGATCCAGAATTAGGCCACAATTTGTGCACCCACTTACAAACTAGAGCGTGACTTGGCATTCATTGTTCTCATTCTCGATCGAGTGCATGTGCAACAACCAGTAGAACATGATCGAAT
>OZ038447.1:12826087-12839299 GCA_964036265.1 Daptonema setosum
GTTTTCAGGCCATATTACCTTCACCTGAAGGAACAAACTGTTCTTTTTGAAAACGCCTTTTTAAGAGGGGGGAATTCCACTTTTCCCTCCTCTTCTCGTCCGCTAGTGGAAAGATCCCATTGTTCCATCCTTTTCTGCATTGCATTTGACCTACGTTTCGGTTGGTTAAAAACTTTGGGTTAAGAATCAAGCTCAAAATGGTAGGTTTTTCTACAAATTCTGTAGTTATCATAACATAACTAGAAAAAATATAAGAGTCTAAGGACGATGGATTCCGTCGATCTCCCATGAGTCACATGACACCGGATATAAGACGTTCTTGTATGCTTATGTTTACCATGGTCACGTCCCAACAGCCCGGATAATCGAACATAAAATCCGGGGGGTAATCCCCTCGAACAGTGGATCAAAGCGTGACACATGCACCAAAACAAAGCTCATATTATGATTATTGGTAATCGTTATGTCTTGAGTTTATGATATGGGTTATGTTGCCATGTATTTAGGTTTAGCCATTTGCTTATACATATGTATGTAGGATAAACAAGTAGCATTGCGAACTTTAATACAAATGAGGTTTATCTCCTACATAACTGAAGCAGCACCCCAAATCTCTTCCATGTCTCAAATAAGCACCGAATTTCGTCACGGTCATGAATTCTGGTGCGGTTATTTTATGTGGTACGTAAAACCGAGGGAACGAACGTCGGTGTTCATTGTTCCCAAATGGATCGTTGTGGTTTTGCTATACTCGACTCGAGATCTGTTTATTGACGCTCGATTGACTCCAAGTGCACATTTGTGCCACAGATGTTACTGGCACATCGGGCTTATGTACCGTTTGAATGTGGCTGCTGCTCCCTCAGACAATTATATGCCCCACATCGTCTTGTGGCCTGTGACTCCCCGTCTTCAAAGGCCAAAAGCCGCCACCTTCGTCTACGTTTTGTCTTGCGATTTTTTATTGGTGTTTTTTTTGAGTGTGCTGCTCACTGTATGTATTTTCATGTACCACTTTTACATTGTCCATACACCCGGATTTATCCACATTTTACGGTGTTGTGTTATAATCTTGCAACACCGTTTTCTATTATGATGATTTGCTTGTAATTCGCTCTCTTCAACGTATCCATCAATCAACGGTAATAATCTATCGCGCACGGCCAGTTTTTCGACACATGTCAGAAAAAGATTTTCGCACGCCGATCAGTCAATCAGTCAGTCATTCAGTCAGTCAGTCATTCAGTCGGTCAGTCATTTACTGCATTAAAAAACACTGCGCACGCGCGGGCGAGGCAACCGAGAGAAAAATAACATTTACTCAATCATGCAGCAATAAATTTAACGTTGATTGAGCGGTTGTTTTAGTTATTCAACGTATTGACATGCATCTGAATTATCCAAAGTAAGGACGAATCTAGTGAGTGTCACGGTGAATAAAACTGTTCAAACGTAGTCAGTTAGTCAGTCAAATCATGATTCCGGCAGCCAGCCAGTTAGTTAATAAACCGAACGTCTGTCGATTAATACTATCGTTTTATAGTGTAGTTTCATGTGCAGTTAGTTTTATTGCCCGCGGGCGTGTTTTATGACTGGGAAGAAAAACTTATCTCTGGCTGATTTTTTTCTTACTCGTAAGGTCAGTCAGCCACCATGTAATTTAACTTGACTAGAAACTTGACCATCAGGGAAAAGTTGCTTTTTCCGTTAACCACTGAGATTGTCTGTCAATCATCTGTTTTCCAACCGATTCACAAAGTTTATAGGTTTACTCGCGCCCTGATTGCTTGGAAGCAGTTTATTTTAGTAGTTCAGTGACCGACACGCCCTCTACAGCTATTAGTCGCTCAGTATTTGGTTGACAGCTTTATCAAAATAGCTGACAGATTCGGTCAGCAAGCTAAACTAAACTGATGCTACACTTCTATATCATGCCAACTCATCCACTGAATCCTCTTTATCGTAAACTCACTTTTGTACGACTCATATTGTCGCATGACTCACTTTTTCATAGTACTTTTCCTTCACACAGTTTATATTTATTTTGGTCGGTCATTGGCAAACAAAACATTCAAGAGACAGCTTGTAAGCACAAGTCCTAAGTAAAATTGGGTTAACAACAATCGTCAATAAGCATTTTTATCACGTACACGCTTTATTTTCCTACGCTTGACCAGATGGAGAAAAAAGACAATCTTTCCTCCTCGTTTATCGACCCAATCAGGATTTCGTCATCATTATCCCGAAAGGCCTTGGCCAGCTTTAGTGGCTTTCACATACTAAAGTTGTATACATGTATTGACAATTTTTTTGCGGCCGCAAATGCAACATGGTATGTTCATACATGTGCTCCCTGCATCATACAAAGCTTCAGATTATTGTAATCGTTATGAATTTTAAGTTTGTGAAGATTTGTATATTCTTTCAAACGTCCATCGTATAGAATTTACATTTAACGATGTTGCGGTATCTGAATATACATATAGTACTTGTACATACATACGTTTATGTACGTACATAGATACAAACAAAACTACATACATATGTATGCGCGTCTGTAAATCTGCCCACTGTATACCATAATAAGCAGCCTTTTATCCTCGGGCACACCGACTCATGTGCCGTGGACGGCAACTTCCAAATTGAATTTATTTGACCACCGAGGTCTGTCCCATTCAGTTATGTTTTCTGCGACTGGCTTCCAATGGATTCGGAGGATTCATGTTTCTTCAAACCGACTAAAATTATTATTTTGTTCGGTTCGGAACGGGAATAATTTGTATCGTTGCTAATCGATTTTGTAAATTGACTACTTATTCGGTATACGACTTTAGGTTATGTGTGTCGCATATTTTTGTTAAAACAAATTTGAAATGTAATTTGGTGAGACTAAAATCTGGTGAGGCTTCAGGCCGTGTTTTTTGTTGTCATGTATACGCTGACTCACGTATGTAGATATTTCACTTTATGCCTATTTTATGATGGATGTGACACATCTCTTCCATCTTTACTTGAGCGCTTTCATCTTGTTGCCATGTTGTTCCTACATAGTTATACTCCCACACAACTTTCACGGTCAACAGTTCCTTTATGCTTTTTGTAGCAACAACTTCTATTACAACTGTACAGAATGAACAGGAATATACTTCTATTTATAACGACAAACAAATGCATTCTCACATGCCACCGCTTGGTTTGTTCCTCAAATATTTGTTCGTACAACGACTAGCGGTTGTATAGCAACATCTGCATGTAAATACATCCTATGATTGTACACTTTCCATGTGCTATTGCAATTGCACTACAAAACATGGCTGATTCCATGATTTACCATACATATATTCTGAATGAGATGTTATTCCGAAGCAGTACAAACTTGAAGATGAGATACATATGGTGGAGCTGGCGGACACTGGCGGACGAGCCAAACACCCAAAAGGAAAGCAAGTTCGTCAAGAGTGGAATTGGCAGTTTGATGCCATTTAACCTACACCTTAAAGAACAATCTGCATATTTTAACTCGCCAAAAAAAGTGGGAAATCCACTTATCCTCCCTTCTTGTCCGCTAGTGGTTGAGCATGTAAGTGGCCTTAGTAGAATACGTTTGTCGGTCTCCTGGCTGCTTCTCTCCCAGTTCTGAACGGATGGCTTTGGCAGCGATTCCAATTCGACTGTACATATTACCATAAGCCATTTGTGGGGTGCATGATATACCCATGTATACCACGATTGTACAAAATCATGTATCCTAACCTTGCATGCAAAATACGCCCATAATGATTGCCTGCCAAATCAGAGGGATACTACTCGATGTACCCTACAAAATCGCAAGCGAACGTAATCGACTAGCATTATCTATAACTACAAAGTGGTCATGTAGTAGCAGTATCTAGCTATAATGTGGCCTACATTTATTCGACCAATCCAACCACAAAATCTGGTTCCGCGACGCTGGGCAACAATTTGTCAAATGTTCGTGTTCTGAGAAAGTGACCGATATGTATGTAATGGTGTATGTATGTAAGTGAAGGCCTTGAGCATTGCCACATTGGAAATGGCACATTACAAGTGGTCAGGTACATAATATGGCGTTAAAAGGTACATTCATGACGGAAGCATATAAATACATGTATACTCACTTCACATTTACTAGTTCGAATTTACGAATGACCCATGTCTCTATAACAACTACATTTGGAACCATTTCGTTCCGATATTTGTTTACGTTCTTCAAAAATAATTCTTTATCATCAAAACACGATGGCTGGTTAAAAACTAACAAGAATTTTATAATATCTTACGCCAAGACATTGGTGCTTCGAATGGTACATATGTACATATTTACAGTAACTCGAGTGAATCAGTTGAATACCGCCCCAGTTTCAAAGCTCAAAATCGTTAGGTTCTTATGGCCCACACAGTATGTAAGATGTATCACACTGAACAAAGTTAGTATTTATTACTTGATAGTGTCAGTACATATGTATCCCATGTACATTATGGGGCACGACATGATGGCATTGATTGACACCTGTCATAATACCATGGCACTCCTGGTACCACCGTATCATCGTGTTGCATCCACCAGCCAAACTTCGACGTGCCCTTGACACATCACGGCAGCTTGCCTTATTGCAACTATACTGTATAAAAGTTGTATCTGGCTGAGCATGCTAATTTCCGTGGTTTACTTGTGTGCATGTTGTGTCTACAAGTTTAGCATCACGTGAAAATTAATTGGCATCCAGCTTTAGTCATGCAAAACTGTATAAAAAGCGGCAGTTATCGATAACATCTCCCCGTGACTCTTCTTCTTATAACTAGACGATATAATATTCCAGGGTTGAAATGTAAGTATTCAAAATACAAACGAATACGTTCCCTCATGCATCACAACTGTGGATTCCAACTGTCATAATGTCAATTTTTGAGCCAGTCCCTTTTTGTTGGGACAATGAGTGCGTGTGCATTGACGTGCATACAGTAATTGGATCAGTGGTCATGTGCCGTGTGCCATATGAGATCAGGCACGATTAGAGTCGGCCCACTGGATCGACAGGTGTTCTTTAACACCATTATCTTTCGTTGGCTATACCGTAGTCCACGATCATATTCCTAGGATAGTTTTTAATAAATTTTTTATAAATCTTTGATTTTTTTCCTTTTTTGCTGGTGTGTTGATAATTGACCGTAAACTTAATGGCCCAAGCCATATTGACCGCGTTAATGTGGATACAATTTTAATTGATGGCGTTATTCACGCGATAATAATAGATGGCGTCAAGTTTTATTCAAAAACAATGCTTAATGTCATACGATGTAAAACAATAATGCATTGGATCAATGTCGAGCGTTTATTAATACCCTGGGCCAAATGTCATGTCACGAGGTGGCATTTTCTACTCTTGGCCAATAATTTACATTTTCATTTTGGCTCTTTATACAAAAACCAGGTGATTTGCTCAATTTATTGTGGGTAATACACATTTCATTAAAAATTCAGTTTATTTTTCGTCAGAGATAAGCAAATGAGTCCGGTACATTTTGATGGTATTCGTTAATCAGTATTATTAGCAACGACACGGCAATGTGACCGCATCCTGTCGTAGTGTGCAAAGGCTGGCTTTCAAGCAGTACCGTCGCATCTCACATCTGATAGAGGGGTATCATGATTTATGAAACTCTGATAAGCAGATTGCATGCAAATCTAAGTATCACCATGGTGTTTATTTATATAAACACATCATCATAATTAATCATAGCAAAACACATCATAGTGTAAAAATGGAGGCACATCATGAGAACCATTTTTGAAAAAGTGTAAAGTGTTTTCACTGACAAAAAATTTATATAATTGCACCATTTTCATTATTCCCATCTCATATTTCATTCAAGTTACTATGATTATTGTTGTTCGGCAAGTAAAAAAGCAGCCCACCTCTCTCTCTCTTATACGCAACTTCAATGTGGCAGCCAGAGCGGCAAAAAAAATAGATCACTCACTCTATAATAAGTACAATAATAGATATTTTGCGCGCATGACGTTTACTATGCGAAAGCGCTCATGTGAAGCGCTGCTGCATTGAGCGATTAGTGAGCACTGATCCACTTCATCTTTATTCAGATGGCCAACATACGCTCAGGTACACAAGTTGTTTTTACGTTTTGCCAGGACAGGAGGCGTTTTCAACTTCGGTTTTATCAACTTCGGTCTCTTCAACTTCGGCTTTTTCAACTTTGGTCTGACCATCTCATTGATTTTCTAATTTTCAACTTGCATTTTCAATCATGACTTGTAGAGTTGAATATGAATTTGTACACGCTGTTATGATTCCAGCATTCATATGCAAATCATGACCACGGCATGCCTTCAAAAGTATGCGCAGTTTCTTCAATCGTGCCTTTGTTATCTTTTCACTTTCTTTGCATTTATAGTTCGGCTTGTAATTCATAAATTGAATAATCATATGTATCTACGCTGTTTCGTTTTCACATTGTACTATCGTGGGAAAGTAACGTATCGAAAAACTTGAAACTTACGGTTGTAGAATACTCCACCACCATCCCTTTGCCGCGAGGTTTTCCGTGGCGTTACGCACGTGAGATCAAAACTTTCAATTGCAAAATGTAGAATGCGAATGCGTATGTTCACGATGTTATGATATGTTGCTTCTCATACTAATAGATGCAAATTATATACAAACTTCCGAGTTTTGTTATTGTAACGGTATATCAGTTGGCATAACGTAAAATCATACTGGCATTGCACATCTAGAGTGAAAGTCGACGTACTGTAATAAATGTTACATGTACTGTACTGTACAAACAATGTATTGTATGTATCCTGTGCCCAAACATATATGCCATTCAAGAAAGCGCACCCTTGAGGTTTTGGGTGCCCAAATGTTATTACCACTTTTTGTAGTATACCAGTGTGTCGAGTGTGAGGACACCACGTGTACCACAACGAGGCATGACCATGTTTTTGGGTCCAACCTAGTTTCTGCTACTGTAAATAAATGTACCATCGACTCAATATTGTTGGTGTTGGGACCGGCTGTTTTTTGATTGTCTGGTATTGCAAGTATTCATCGTCACCGTTTGTGCTCACGATATTCCAATACTTGCAACATTCGATTGGGCTTTGTTAGACTTCCCAATATATACCATCATCAAACTTAATCATAGCAAATAAAATTTTAGTGCTTCTGAAATTTTTTTCAAATCATCGGGGTGTCAGTTCAGGCAAGACTTGATCTAATTATATGTACATATATGAACAAAAGCCACCTTAATATACCGTAACCGACCGGAAAGTGACGGAGACGTTCGTTAGGATGAGGCCACTTTGAATGTCAGTGGCTTCAGGAAACGGTCAAAGTTGACTGGACACAATTCGGGCATCGACGGGTTCTTTTTCACTGGCGGACAAGCCAATTTTTCAAAGGGAGGGGTGTTTATTTTCAAAAAGGGCGATGTGCAGTTTTGAGGCCATTTAATCTATATTTTAGGAAACAAGTGCAACTTTTTTTAACTGTCAATGAGAGGGTAATTCCACTCTTTCGTTCTTTCCTCGTCCGCTAATGGTTCAATCCTACAAGAACACTTGTTGCCACCACAAACAGCTACATACATACATAGTTCACTCCTTACATAATTGCAAAAATGTCTACAAGTTGCCATATCTCAAAAACTCATGTCATGGAGTGTATTTTCAGCAAGTGCAAAACACGAGCCCAACACTTTGCATTTCATGAAATACCGTATTCTATACTGAATGTCATGCTAAGGAGCTGTTTTTTGCCCACTTATAGCGATTCAATAGTTACATTGTGAATCCACTTAAAAGCGTAGCACCAAAGAACGTAATATGTGTCACCTTGACCAAATAAAAAACGGCCATTGTATTGGCCACCAAGAGGGAGATCTATATTCTGACAATGAGTTTTGCGTTGTGTGTAGGTCATTGTACATAGCTTGTTCTGGTTGTTATGGACAAATATAGGGCTATATGGGTCTGACTTGATTACCTATAATTGAATGACTATACTCTACCATGGTAAGGTTATACATAAATTGTATCATCGACTTTGTCAGATAACTGTCTTATTTTATGATCCAGAATTAGGCCACAATTTGTGCACCCACTTACAAACTAGAGCGTGACTTGGCATTCATTGTTCTCATTCTCGATCGAGTGCATGTGCAACAACCAGTAGAACACGATCGAATGTTGTTCAGCGTTCCTTTATATACTTAGTAAGGTAAAGCAAGCTTCTCACTTCCGGCTTTGTTTATTATATCGATATTTTACGGAGCATTATGATGGCAGTTTTTAATCCATGTATACTGTTTTGCATATCATGAGCTTGATAACATAAATGCAACTTTATTAAGTCATGTTTTCTACCTCAGAAGTCTGAATAATTCGCAAATTAGACTCCGTACTTATGAAGAATGCAACTGTTTTCACCTTCAATCTCTGATGCTATGTAGTAAAACCTTTAGTAGTATTTATCTTCATACATGACAGTAAATTAAGTTTCCTAAACTTACAGGACATTTGTGAATCCATTGCGACTGCTCACAAGATTGGTGCATCGCTACTGCCACTTCCACGCCAAACAGGGTGATCCGCAGAAAAGAAAACTTGCCAGACACACGTTCAGTCTGATCGTCAGGGTTGTCGACGAGTTGGCGTTAGTCGCACTCACTCACTCACTCACTCACTCACTCACTCACTCACTCACTCACTCACTCACTCACTCACTCACTCACTCACTCACTCACTCACTCACTC
The DNA here is from genome assembly GCA_964036265.1 of Daptonema setosum. Lineage (NCBI taxonomy): Eukaryota > Metazoa > Nematoda > Chromadorea > Monhysterida > Xyalidae > Daptonema > Daptonema setosum. The sequence continues at coordinate 12,834,888 of OZ038447.1, forward strand.
ACTCACTCACTCACTCACTCACTCACTCACTCACTCACTCACTCACTCACTCACTCACTCACTCACTCACTCACTCACTCACTCACTCACTCACTCACTCACTCACTCACTCACTCACTCACTCACTCACTCACTCACTCACTCACTCACTCACTCACTCACTCACTCACTCACTCACTCACTCACTCACTCACTCACTCACTCACTCACTCACTCACTCACTCACTCACTCCCTCGCTCACTCACTCACCGTCACTTTGCTTTCAGGTCATACGATTTTGAACGCGACGAGTCAATAATCAGTGTGTTCGAGGACTTCAGCAATTACCTCAGCGAAGATGCAATTTGGGAAATGTCGGAAAAACTTAAGCCTCGTGGCTCGAACAATCGGAAAAAGTAGTATAAACTTATGGAAGATGATGTTTCACTTGAAAATGTAATACACCAAACATCATCTCTTGATGATCTGTGATTCGTCGATGGAGGACACCAAGATGGTCAGGATATGATGACAGCAATCTTTGAGCTGTTTGACGTCTAAAAAGATGCAAGTCCCAACGGCCAAGTGGAGTCGTCATACAATGGATTTGTTACACATTTGATCGAATCGTTGATTGACATCAGCTAAATGTTACGCCGTTCCTGGGAATCCCATCATTTTCTCTGATTAAGAAATCAAAAAATAATTTTGGTCTAACATAACCAGAGTATGCAGGATTATATTGGCCAGATGTTAATCAGATTGATTGACTGATTTGACCCAGTCGACCACAGTATTGTACAAAAGCCAGTATGTTTTACTTTACTACTACTCACAACAAACCGGTGCTCGTGCTCAAAGCCCCCATCCATTGTTTTAATTATTGTTTTGTTCCCCAACAACTCCCCACGAATTATGCCCAAATTTTTGTATAAAGTAGATAAGATGTATTTATATGAAGTTACTTAGCGGTAAAAACTGTTACATGAGATTTAAAATTTATTTTATTATATTCGTTTGACGAACTTCTGTACGAACAAACAGTATGCAGATGTTTATTGTTGTCAACCTTACTCCAATATTATGTGCCCTTGATTCATGTTTCTGTTATGATCATGATTATAACGTGCAAACATTGAAAACGCAACCCAATAAACAACGCCAGTCAATAAAATTAATTACGCTTTACTTGGGACATTCGTGTGAACAAGGAAATATAAAAGATATATGATTAGTTAAAAAACAACGAAAGAAAATCCCCTAAGAGTAAAAATAAAAAAATAAATATTGCCGAAAAATTTTTTGAAATAAAAACTTTTTGAGATTAAAATTTTTTTCATACAAACCTGGGATTGAAAATTAAATTCAATATAATTAATTTTTCCTCTAGCTGATTTCCTTGAAGAACATTATGTTTTGTTACAAGCGAAAGTAGTCACAACAAATTGCATGATTTTGTATGGTGTTATTTAGTCATATCATACCCATTTCATCGATCATGACACATCAAACAACCATATACATTGCCACAATTGGTCATGTATCGATTCAGCTAATGTTGGTGCACAATTCCATGACTACACTCCGGTTATAATCGGTATCCAGTGTCATAATCGAGCTAACATTTATACATTTACCTGATACAAAGCTAAGTGAAGCGCTAGAATTTTTTTCGGTTTGTTTTCCGATACCATACAGAGTAACTCACAATCCGCTAAACCTTTCATGATTAAGTATAAGTAAAAGAGCTAAGTCATTTCCTTTTCTTATAGTCGTTGCAACAGGTTCAGCAACTTATTGTTGCATAAACTTACTCGCATTCAATGAAAGTCATAACAGCATATTTCAGAGCTCCAAGTCATAATGGTGAAAAGTGTGCTTGTGCTGATGTGTGTTCTGGTGGCCGTTATGGCGGTTAGTTTTTGTAATGTTTAACTATGTATCATACTTTGCTAAACAACAGCCAAAAGCAAATATGTCCGTGATTAGCAGATGTTCAACATTGTGTTTAGCAGGAGGATGGCCCACCTCCACCGCCCCCGCTTATGTCAGAAGATCAAGATAGACCGACACCGACTGATTGCTACAACGAAGTGCATTCCTACCGTAACTGCCTGCTGGAAAGTGTCAGGACCACTGGCAACATCCACGGCAGTGAACAGATGTGGTTGGATGAGATCGACAACGTACAGACATGTAAGATAGACCGACACCGACTGATTGCTACAACGAAGTGCATTCCTACCGTAACTGCCTGCTGGAAAGTGTCAGGACCACTGGCAACATCCACGGCAGTGAACAGATGTGGTTGGATGAGATCGACAACGTACAGACATGTCTGCAAGAGTTGGTTGTTGTTGTTGTTGTTGTTGTTGTTGTTGTTGTTGTTGTTGTTGTTGTTGTTGTTGTTGTTGTTGTTGTTGTTGTTGTTGTTGTTGTTGTTGTTGTTGTTGTTGTTGTTGTTGTTATTGTTGTTTTTGCAAGTGTTATGGTCCTTCTAGGGCGGGTTGCTTGGACGATGCACCGGCTGACTTGGCCGAAGCCATGGTTGGCTACTGGAAAACCAGCGATGAGAATCCAGCCAACACTCAAAGTGAGTGCGTGATTGAGTGATTTCTGATTGATGGAGTCGTGATTATTAGGTCATTGATTATGTAGGCGTTTGAAAAGCAAGCAATTTAATGATACTTTATAGCTTTTTTTGAATTACAGAACGATCCTGTTACATGGGCGTTTTGGGAAAGTCGCGGGCTGTGGCCGTTAAGGATTGTCTGTTGGAAAAGTTGAAAGACCGGTATGACTACGGGGCTGAGGACGTGCGCACATTCAAGAGGGTCAACGTCATGTTGGTCTCTGCATTGCGGACTCACTCACTGACTCACTGACTCACTGACTCACTCACTCACTCAATCACTCAATCACTCAATCACTCACTCACTCACTCACTCACTCACTCACTCACTCACTCACTCACTCACTCACTCACTCACTCACTCACTCACTCACTCACTCACTCACTCACTCACTCACTCACTCACTCACAACACATTATTTACAGTTTGCAGTTGGCCGAAGGACTGAAAAACAAGAAATACTGCAAAGGTTTTATTGTTTGTCTAGTCAACATCGAAGCCCATTTTAAATTTAACTGTAATAATATATTTTTACATGAGTATTATTGTAGTACATGAGTATTTACATAGTGGAGTACATTTATTTTCGAGTGTAATTCTGTAGGTGAATCTGCACGTGCCCAACTCGAAGCCTGCATCAACACCAAACAATTCAACATCATCCACGAACTGCCAGCCGACTTCTCAGAAGCCTGCATCAACACCAAACAATTCAACATCATCCACGAACTGCCAGCCGACTTCTCATTCAAAAATTATAACAAAAAAATGTGTGAGGCTGCGCAGATGTGCGAATCACCGTTGGAATTCTTATTCATATTTTTTGCAAGTTCTCTTGAAAACGTTCCTTCGGTTCAGTTCGCTCTTACGTATTTAAAGTGTAAAACTGTTGATCAAAGCTAGAACATTAGTTCTGGGCCACATTGATGCAATCGATTGTCGTTACGTTACTTCTCTGAATATACTCTATTCACGATTGACACTTCAGGACGTTAAGATTGTTTAGTTTCATACTCAGTGATTTATTGAAATCCCCTGTGAACTTCAGCTTCTACAATCAGTGTCAGTCAGATCAGGTGGACTTTGCCGTCGCACAATGTGAATGCCAGCAACAGGTACGTTTGTATCATCGTGTTTGTGAAATTGTGTGACACAATGTTTTTACTTCACAGGGTTTAATATTAGTTTCCCTTTTTGCAAATAATAGGAAGATTATTTTATGTTTGTATGCTTTCTCAGGTGAACGAGAAACTTGGAAACGCATGCGGAAACATGCGATCACCCAAGAAGACATGTGAATATGGTGCGTGAACTGATTTTTACCCAATTTCTATTCACTGACTCACTGACCCACTCACTCAATTACTCACCCACCCACCAACTCACTTACTCACTCACTCACTCACTCACTCACTCACTCACTCACTCACTCACTCACTCACTCACTCACTCACTCACTCACTCACTCACTCACTCACTCACTCACTCACTCACTCACTCACTCACTCACTCACTCACTCACTCACTCACTCACTCACTCACTCACTCACTCACTCACTCACTCACTCACTCACTCACTCACTCACTCACTCACTCACTCACTCACTCACTCACTCACTCACTCACTCACTCACTCACTCACTCACTCACTCACTCACTCACTCACTCACTCACTCACTCACTCACTCACTCACTCACTCACTCACTCACTCACTCACTCACTCACTCACTCACTCACTCACTCACTCACTCACTCACTCACTCACTCACTCACTCACTCACTCACTCACTCACTCACC
>OZ038447.1:12839499-12864211 GCA_964036265.1 Daptonema setosum
TAAAAGGTTATATATAAAAAACCAACCATTTCGAAAAACCATGAGTATACACCATATTCGGCATCACTAAACCCTTTAATTTGTTTTGGAATGTTTTTTTTCGGTGTTAGATTTCTCATGAATGGCAACATGAAAGTTTCTCCTCGTGAAATCGTGACATTTGTAGTTGTCGATGATACACACGTAGCAAACTACAGCATTTTGTTGCAGAGGTGCATAACGTGATGGTGGCAAACGCTGGTCCAGACATCCTGCTCAAGCAGTTGAAAATTAAGGCACTCAACGGAACCGTGCTGGCTACATCTGATTTCACGGGTAAATACCAGACAGACAGACAGACAGATAGATAGACAGACAGACAGACAGACAGACAGACAGACAGACAGACAGACAGACAGACAGACAGACTAGACAGACAGACAGACAGACAGACAGACAGACAGACAGACAGACAGACAGACAGACAGACAGACAGACAGACAGACAGACAGACAGACAGACAGACAGACAGACAGACAGACAGACAGACAGACAGACAGACAGACAGACAGACAGACAGACAGACAGACAGACAGACAGACAGACAGACAGACAGACAGACAGACAGACAGACAGACAGACAGACAGACAGACAGACAGACAGACAGACAGACAGACAGACAGACAGACAGACAGACAGACAGACAGACAGACAGACAGACAGACAGACAGACAGACAGACAGACAGACAGACAGACAGACAGACAGACAGACAGACAGACAGACAGACAGACAGACAGACAGACAGACAGACAGACAGACAGACAGACAGACAGACAGACAGACAGACAGACAGACAGACAGACAGACAGACAGACAGACAGACAGACAGACAGACAGACAGACAGACAGACAGACAGACAGACAGACAGACAGACAGACAGACAGACAGACAGACAGACAGACAGACAGACAGACAGACAGACAGACAGACAGACAGACGATAGACAGACGATAGACATACGATAGACAGACAGACAGACAGACAGACAGACAGACAGACAGACTGACAGACAGACAGACAGACAGACAGACAGACAGACAGACAGACAGACAGACAGACAGACAGACAGACAGACAGACAGACAGACAGACAGACAGACAGACAGACAGACAGACAGACAGACAGACAGACAGACAGACAGACAGACAGACAGACAGACAGACAGACAGACAGACAAACAGATAGACAGACAGACAAACAGACAGACAGACAGACAGACAGAAGAGACAATGTTTCATTCAGGGCGTGCCGATTGCGCGTACGATTACATAAGTGCCAACTTTTCGTGTCCGCGTTCAGATGCTGATGAAAATAAATTTTCCCAATTCTACGTTGTCGTTAGTTGAACATGCACAAACGTGAAACAAAAAAGAAATGGAAACGATTAAATGAAGAAGGGTTTACGTGGTTTACTATTGTTACACCGTTATACAAGTAAGCTCCTAAGAGGCAGAAAGTTTATCATCATCAAACATTCTATTCAAGTTCATAAAGAGCATAATACACAGGTAACTGGCGTAACCAAGGCCGATACCAGCATGGCTTTCCAGCGAATCAGTGCCGAAGTCTGCTCACAAATGAGTTGGATTCATCAATGCTTCACTCATCTACAATCACTATTTGATTGACTGAATCTCATCACTAACCTTTTCAGAGTGTGTGAACGGTGTGCTATTGACGAATGGCAAGTGTGTTTGTGATCGGTACTGGGAGTGGTGTAGAGTGCGACTTGGCCGAGTGCCAGAACTTTGGTTCACCGGTGCCCGGTGCCTTGGTCTGTCTCTGCTACTCCTCAACTGGATACTCCGGCAAACAGTACTGTAGCAACCTCAGTTGGTACCAGCGAGCAGTAGAAAGTGGAATCGCCTTATTTCGACTGTTTCGCATAGCACGTGATGCATTATCGACTGTTTCGCATAGCAGTTGCAGATGACCGTGCCGTGGTACTCACGGTTTTTGACACATCTTTTCGTTCTGTACTGTAGAAGGTCTTCAAAAGCATAGATTCTCCAGTTTTCGGGTACCGTACTTGGAAGGAGAACTTACAGTATAAAACTGTAATAATTTTCAGGGCCATTGTGTGACTAGCTTGAAACTGAGTGCATTACGAAGAGAGCACATGAAGCTGAACTAATCATTTGAAGTTAAGATTATAATAGTTTTGTGATTCATGTCATTGTTATGTTGAGTTTGTTAAAATTTGATGTGTAACGGTTTACTATTTCTGTGCCTTTTCGATGTGTTTTAATCTCCAGACATAGCACAAATATCACTAATGTGCCCATTTTATGCGCCTTGTTCATTAGTTTATTTCAATATAGTTTTGTACTAAAACGAATCGAAAGTGTTACCATCACGTCACTCACTCAGCTCACTACTCACTCACTCACTCACTCACCACACACTCACCACTCACTCACTCACTCACCACTCACTCACTCACCTCACTCACTCACTCACTCACTCACTCCACTCACTCACTCACCTCACTCACTCACTCACTCACTCACTCACTCACTCACTCACTCCACTCACTCACTCACTCACTCACTCACTCACTCACTCACTCACTCACTCACTCACTCACTCACTCACTCACTCACTCACTCACTCACTCACTCACTCACTCACTCACTCACTCACTCACTCACTCACTCACTCACTCACTCACTCACTCACTCACACTCACTCACTCACTCACTCACACTCACTCACTCACTCACTCACTCACTCACTCACTCACTCACTCACTCACTCACTCACTCACTCACTCACTCACTCACTCACTCACTCACTCACTCACTCACTCACTCACTCACTCACTCACTCACTCACTCACTCACTCACTCACTCACTCACTCACTCACTCACTCACTCACTCACTCACTCACTCACTCACTCACTCACTCACTCACTCACTCACTCACTCACTCACTCACTCACTCACTCACTCACTCACTCACTCACTCACTCACTCACTCACTCACTCACTCACTCACTCACTCACTCACTCACTCACTCACTCACTCACTCACTCACTCACTCACTCACTCACTCACTCACTCACTCACTCACACTCACTCACTCACTCATCACTCACACTCACTCACTCACTCACTCACTCACTCACTCACTCACTCACTCACTCACTCACTCACTCACTCACTCACTCACTCACTCACTCACTCACTCACTCACTCACTCACTCACTCACTCACTCACTCACTCACTCACTCACTCACTCACTCACTCACTCACTCACTCACTCACTCACTCACTCACTCACTCACTCACTCACTCACTCACTCCCTCACTCACTCACTCACTCACTCTCAAGGAGATCCCAGTCTATACTTCAACACGATTTTCCTGGGCTCCCCAATCAAAGTTGTTTCACTCACTCACTCACTCACTCACTCACTCACTCACTCACTCACTCACTCACTCACTCACTCACTCACTCACTCACTCACTCTCAAGGAGATCCCAGTCTTTACTTTAACACTATCGAACTAGGCTCTCAAGGAGAGACCCTAGGGCTCTTCTCCAGCAGTTGGACGTGCACGGGTCCTATGAATCTTCTGTCTAGTGCTAGTCTATAATAAAATTGGTGCGTAGTGAAAATGTTAACGATACTCATGGACGGAATTTCTTTATCAGTGTGATTTTGCGGCATCACGTATTATAATTTTTTTATTTTAATTCGGCTATCGCGACACCCGTCGACCCAGAATTTTGATATTGTTTGTACGGCTTCGGCTTAGTTCCTAGCACCGACTTAAGTTTACAAAAGTTATTCTGGAGCACTATACTAACAGTTTGGCAGGTGTGAGCATCAAAATTAGGTTTCTGTGTAGGCTTAGGCTTAGGCTTAGGTTTTTGTATGGGCTCGGGCGCGTAGCGCTCGAGCCTATCGCAAAAACCTAAGCTTAAGCCTAAGCCTACACAGAAACCTAATTTTGATGCTCATGCCTAGCCTTCTAAACCTATCCAGCTATGTAGGCAGCCTAAAAACCTCCAAATGGCCGGTCGACCGATCTCGGTCGACGGGTCGACCGGTCGACGGGTCGCGATTACCGTTTTAATTAACGTTGAAAATTAAAAAAATTAATTCATATTTTTGGATTTTAATAGTTATCAATTTACATGATTTTTTTTAATTTACCGATTCTTTTGAGGCGTTCGGCATCGACAGTTTAGACGTCAGGTTCCTCACCACCGTACCAGCCAGACTAGCATAACAGTTTCATCATGGGTAAACGTAGCAAAGGAGCAACCAAAGGTTGGCACACACACTGGCGCTAATATTAGTATTGTCTGAAAAGCATCAACAAATGGCTATGGTGTATCATTCATGTGTAATTTCCGATAACCCTGTTCCCGCGCCACAATTAGGTGGTACCGGTTATACCTCCCTCTATCGTTCCCCGGACCCTCGCCCCGCTCTATCTTTGCACAGGGTCTTTCAATTCCATTGTCTGTATGGCTTCGGCTTAGGTATTGTTAGTGCATATTGTTCGTTCACAATGAATACTCGCCGAGCATATGAGGTTAAGAGTTGGTTATCAGTTTAGCTTAGTGTCAATGACATTTTACAGGCGATACTGTAAGTGTTCCGGCGCCGTTGACCTCTCAAATCGCCACTGAAGCTTTGGCCAAAGACAGACGGGTGCCACGACAGAAGAATAAACGAAAGCGAGATGCGGCTCCCGAAGATGAACGTCTGGCACTCGAGGAACAGGTATTTGCTTAGTTTTGATTAAACCATCCATTCTGATTCACTTGTCTGTCTACTGGCGGACGAGCCAAACCGCCAAACAAACGAGGAATTTTGTTAAAGAAAGGGAATTAACAGTTTTGAGGCTCTTTTACCCACACCTTGTGGGCCAAACTACACTTTTGATTTTTTTAAGGCGACGGGAATTTATTTTTCTTTTCTTTCTCGTCCGCTAGTTGGTCTGTCCATTCCAATATGTCCTTATATACGTCCTGATTTAGCAATGACCAGGCTTATTCATTTTGCAGTTCGTCTCTCAAAAGCTCAGCGACAAGATTATCCGAGAGGCAACTAAGCAGCAACTTGAATTGTCCGCCGAATTTGCCGAAGATCGATTAGAGGATACAAAAAAACTTAAATTGTTTGTTTGTGTAGTGACTTGTTATTTATATAAAACGCTCAGTACGCAAATTGAAGGAATCCAACGTCTGCTTTATTGTATTCTAAGTTTATTTTTGAAGTTTTTATAATGCTCATTGTTCCATCAGATAACCTAGAATAAAATTAAATTAAATTAAATTATTTGTGCTCATTCAACAAAAGATAAAAGTCAACTCACTGGATGTCAAATGGAATGTGAGTAATTAAAGAACTACCAAAAATCGCTTTATGTCGCTAACGTTCCGTTAGAGTTTTCGCCTTCGGTTTTTTTTCAGTTTGATAACACATTTCATTTCAGGGATGATCGACTAAAGAAACCATCGGTCAGTTTTGTGAACGAGCACCGGCCAGATTCTGATGAGGACGAAGAAGAACAGGACTATGATGGTCAAGATGAATTAGAGGAAATTGTTAGTCCTCCTAGTCAGAAAGTGAATTGAAACTTTGAAGATTCGCTACTAATTTCTTTTTTTCTGCAGGAACTAGACGCCGACACTGAAGCCGCTTTCAATAAATTCCTCCATAGCAGCAAGAAAACGGAGGAGGATAAGCCGATCACGCTGTTTGACTTGATACAAGAAAAAATTGACGAAAAACGCACAGAAGTTGCCAGTCAATTCTCGGCTCCTGGTTATTAATATACAGGGTGGCTGTAAAGTAACGACGCGTTTTCCGGCGGCCCATTTCTCAAAATTAATATGTTGTATGAACAACTTCTACATGTCAGTCATATGTATTTATACCTGAAATTTCAGAATATGAAATTCATTTTAGTGTAAAACATCTAAAATTAATTTTTTTTTCGAAATTAAACGGAAATTTCGTTGTTTTGCAACTAAACTGACCGAAATGCCATGGAAACGGACCTTAGTAATACGAATTAAGTATCATTTCGTTCCTACCAGGACTCATAATGATATAAACCAATGATAACTTGAGTTTTGTGTTATTAAATTTATGAAACAAATAGATTTCCTATTATTTTACCACCAAAAAGTCTCAATGAAGGCCCAACCAGACTTCGTTGCACTTGTTGCGCGCAACAGTTGTTGCACCTTTGTTGCGCTGACCCTACCATACTTCCAGAGCTGTTGCGCGCAACAATTGTTGCGGTGCAACAAGCCAGTGCAACAGTTCCATACAAATTTGTTGTTGCAGTGAATATCAAAAAAATTTGATATTTTTTGTTGCACTGGGGTATCAGAAAGCATTTTGCTGAACTTTTTTTGAAAAAACATCAAACTTCATATATATGGAACAAGATGAATCAGTTCTGGCTCGTTGATTTTCATTTATTGAGCAAAAACCAGCAGTAAACTTCCGATCAAAATTTTTTGGGTTTCATCTCTAAATTGCCCTTTCGCAATTTACAAATCATAATCGTAAGAAATATGAGTCAAATTGTTTATTTATTCGTCAAATAATAGGTTTGCATGCGTTCAAAAGTCGATACACGTGTCCAACATCCACAACTGTGAACCCGCTAAACTCGCATTTTTTCTTCTTCAAACACGATTTTCATAAATTCGTACCGAGCTCAATTCTCGATGAAATTTCATCGGGTAAATTTCTAAATTCCTTCAACTTTGTATATTTTCAGAATTTGAAATAAGAATCCAGAAAAGTTCTCGGATTTCACGATTACCGGACCTCTGAAATCAACCCCTTCACGAACTAACGCAAACTTTTTTTTTCATCGCAATCCGATTGTGGCTGTTGCACTGGCCTACCATACTTATTTTTTTGTTGCGCGCAACAGTTTGTACTGTTGCACAATCTGCTGAACTGTTGCGTTTGTTGCGCGCAACAAGTGCAACGAAGTCTGGTTGGGCCTTGAATGAAGAAAAAATAGCGAATTTCGATAAAATTCCAAAATTTAGAAAATCAAAGATTTATGTTCTAAGCAGGATTATCATACTTCCAGAACTCCCATAACACAAATTTGATGTCATAAGACATCATTAAGGATCATAAAAGCATAATAATTGGTGAAACATGCGGGAATAAGATTTTGATGTAAAAAGTGGCATGTGAAAGCTGGCTTAACTTTCACGATTAGATAACTCCAATAGTATTGTTTAGCGATGAGACTTTTTTTTAAAAATCGTTATTATAAATGTGTGTAAACTTTTTAGAATCCTATAACGCTTTTATTTTGGAAAAATATTCCGTCAAGGACGCAAGAAGTGAAAAATTATTGCTTTTTGGCAGAAATTCCACAAAAGGCCAACAAAAAATTTATAATACGGTAAATCTGACCACACAGGTCGATTTTTCAAGTTTTTTTTACGCTAGTTTGACTATAAAAACACCGATGACACAATATAATTTTTTTGAGAAATGGGCGGCCGGAAAACGCGTCGTTACTTTACAGCCACCCTGTATATCATTTTTAGCAAATTGAGTACGCCTAATTTTATTATTGCATGTGTGACAAATGTTATCTTATGTGTTAGTTGTAGTATGATATTTAGTAGTAGGCTACATTGACCTTATGTCATAAAACGTGTTGTCCCTGTAGCAGGATCAACTCCTCAATAGTTAAGATTGAGTGTGACACCTGGTCCTGGATTTACAGTAAATTCAGATAATGATAAATCATATTCATCAAATATCCGTAATTACAGAAGATGTGCAGATTCGCGAGCTTGATCCCCGTTTCATAGCCATGTACCAGGGTGTCAGGGATGTTCTCTCCACATACCGATCCGGACGACTCCCCAAGGCCTTCAAGATCATACCCAAATTCGTTAACTGGGAACAGGTATTATTATAACTTTCCGTACTATTTGCTGTATAAGGCTTTTACTTTGCATTATTGTTAACAAACAGGTTTATTTTTACTTGCAAGAGCAGATGACATAAAATGTTCGATGAGCGAATGAAGGTTTCTAATTCACCCCTAGAACCGGTACTTGCAACGAAAATTTATTTCGTACAGGGGACACCAAACCACTAAACAATTATCGAATTCGTTTAAGACTTAACGAGTCAATATATTCAAAGAAAAGCAAGCTATTTGATAATCAATAATATTTGAATGACAATAATGCAGGTGCTGAGCATCACTGAACCGGACCGCTGGACAGCCGCAGCCATGTTCGCTGCCACCCGCATATTCGTTTCAAACCTCAATGCCGATATGTGCCAGAAGTTGGTCACATTTCTATATGTACAGCTGTCTGGGTAATTGAATTGATCTGAACATCTTATGATGGGGGTGTCCAATATGAAGACTCAGTAAGCAATAAACAGACGAAAAAATCGAGGGAATTTTTTTTGTTCGTTATATAATATGAATTTCTCGTTTTCGGGTATTCATTTTTTCATGAAGATAACAGAAATAGTACAAAAAGTGTTCAGTCAATCTCTGCCTAAATATTACTTATAATTTTGGTTTGTTTTTCAGATTCTTGAATCTAGTGTTGTTACCGCGCATTCGTGATGATATTGGCGAGTACAAACGACTCAACTTCCATTTGTATCAGGCCCTTCACAAGGCTCTCTTTAAACCGGCTGCCTTCTTCAAGGGTATACTGATCCCATTATCCGAGGTTTCTGTGGCGCAACTAATTCAGAGCTTAACTGAGATGACATGAACAAAATGTCTGTCTGTATGACATTTTTCATGATAACGTTAAATAATGATACATTATACAATCTTGTTAAATCATTTTCTCGGCGAGTAATTTTCATTATTGGACACTTTATGATTCAAAAATCAATTGCAACAGTAATTTCAACTTGGTTTTCTATATTTGAGTCGTCAACGTGTACGCTTCGAGAGGCGACCATCTTCAGTTCGGTGCTGGCCAAGTGTTCGATCCCGATGCTGCACTCGGCCGCTGCCATGCTCAAGATTGCCGAGATGAACTATAGTGGCGCCAATTCCATGTTTTTGCGTGCCCTGCTCGATAAGAAGTACACATTGCCATACAGGGTCATCGATGGCATTGTCGGACATTTTATCAGGTTATTTGATGGAACATGACGCGATTCTGACGTGTTTTTTTATTACAGGTAGGTGTTATAGTATTTTTTTTCGAAGAGGATGAGTCATCCACTCCACAGAAAAGGGAAAATATTTCGTGGCTGAAAATTATGTCTCGAAATCGCCCGAAACAAGGGTAAAGTGGTGAAAATAGGTTTATTTGATTGCCGAAATTTAATTATATTAATGTCTGAGTTGAAAAATTCGACCCTCGCCCCGATGTTAATCTCACCCGCGTTTATAGTCGGTTAAAGAGTACAAAAATTTGGAACCGTATGAGCTAATAGTTCCACCTGATGAGGAGTGTGTACGGTAGAGTAAGTGATCTCAGATCCAACATATCACTTATAATAAATTTGTGTTGATGAATGTTTTTATTTCAGATTCACGCACGATAAACGAGAGCTGCCTGTACTGTGGCACCAGGCTCTGCTCGTGTTCGTTCAACGCTACAAGTCCGACTTAAGTACTGAACAGCGCGAGGCCTTACACCAGTTGCTTAAGGTATTTTTTCGTCAATGATATAACAATTTGCCTAAGTCAGAATGCCATGCTTACTTATAATATTAACTTTTTTGTTATTTTTCTGATTATTGACGTGAATTATTTTTATTATTATTTGATGAACCTTGATTGCAGGCCCAATCTCACCACCAGATCACTCCTGAAATCCGACGTGAGTTGGAGCACGTGCAACCGAGAGATGAGGAGGCTATTGACTACGCTATGGAGACATGACCACTTGTTTCGTTATGATGATTATTACGGAATTTTTGTGTGTTTCATCGATTAGTTATGTCGTTAATTGGAATGAAACAATAACCAGTTTTGCATGTTTGTTATGGTGATCAGTCATTTCAATTGCTTGTTACTTGTTATTTTTAGATTTGGATTTTTGTGTATACCGGATGTTCTATTTGCTGAATCAAGTTTGAAGAATATACAAATAAAAATATACGCTACTATACATATTTGATGGATATAATTTATTCGACTTAGATTAGTTTATTCTCACGCATCTGGGTGATTCTACCCAGATTATCTAACTGATGCACATGATGATGCAATTACCGATTTGAGTTCCCCAGGGTATAGACTCTACTACTACTGTTTACCATGTTCAGTTACGAACGAGTGGCGTGGCGGAGTGTGTGATGTTGAGTGTGAGGCCCTATGAATGAATCTCGCGTGTTAAAGGTGGGTTTTTATATGCGTTTTAGCATAATGTTTTTGATCAATGCTAAGCTAATTGATAGATTTATGTCATTTAATATCAAGGGCGGACGTTAATCCGTTCTCATAATATGGTTCGATATAACAGTAATGGTTGCAGGCACAACCATGCAGTCAGCGAGCACACCTGCACGTGTAGTATCCAGGGATCATCACTCTCCGGGCACCATGTCCGATTCAAGACATTGCGTAACAGTTCCATCCGCATCCACTGCCAGCCCGTACATTAACGGTTTGTTGTACTCACTCACCAACGCAACTCTATCACAATTAAATATGAAACATGACAAATAAAACGAACTGTAAATAAGAGGTTCATAATCATATTAAACTAGCTAGCTTAGATTGCTTAAGCTTAGCCTATAAAATGGTTAAATATTGAACTAAAAAGTAGGCGTTTCGACGTGCATCCATTATAGCTGATTCTGATTGAAAATGGCTTTATTTAAAGATGATGCTTGCAAAGATACACGGTGTGTCCGGGCCGTACTGGCTGAGCGACTGCCCCACCACGTGCTGGCGTGTGTCTTCCAGTACCTGGGTCTGCCAGATCTGCTGTCGTGCATGCAAGTCTGCACCCAATGGTCGTCGTATTTACAGTTTGAAGTTGGTTATATACATGTTTTTACTGTGATTTTTTTTGTTCCTGAAGCCATCAAGGCACTCTAATACCATATCAGAATGATGTTTTCGTAATGACCAGATTAGTTGAATAAACTGACGGTCAATAGCAGAAACACCAAAGCAACACGTCCGGTTTTGGGTCTCAAGCCAGGTTTCGAACCAAGACCACCAGTTTTCGAGGCTGGCGCCCTACGCATTAGATCAGTTATTGACAAACCGTATTATACGGTTACATGACTATATCTATATATTCAGGACTGTGAAGTGTGGGAGCACTTGTGTCGTGTCCTAGTGCCCGACATTGCTCTGGCCGATCCCTATTTGCTGGCCGAGGTGCCTACCTACAAGTCCAAACTTCGAGCCTACGTTCACGGATGGAATCCCACTGATTGCTCACGGTTAGCCGGTTACTACAGCACTTGGTATTTTGGCTCACAGTCACAACATAGTTTTTTGCAGTAACCTTATTTTCATAGTTCTAAAAAGTTTTCTTCGGCCACTTGGCATATATCCAAGCATCTTTCTACCCTAATTTGTTATTGATAGTTGATACTGAGATACGGAAAAACCTGCCATCAATGCATTTCAGTAATCAAACAATGGCGATTGCAGTGTTAAAATACCTGCATCATTGTTTATGAATGAATGGTTTTATTGTAAAAATCGAGTCGTTCAGAAGTTACTGAATTCGTTTGCAGTAACGCTTACATTAAAACGAACGGGTTCACGCTGCACCGCAACCCGATCGCGCAGTCAACGGATGGTGTGCGCAGTAAAGTCGGACTCAACAAGGGAAGACATGCCTGGGAGATTTGGTGGGAGGGACCATTGGGCACCGTTGCTGTGGTCGGGGCTGCCACAAAGTTGGTACATTTAGTAATCGTAGGTTACTACATGATTGTCTTTACTGCAACAGTGTACCACATCATCCTATCATTTGCCATTCTTTTATTTTATTTTATTCTGCATACTACGTGACGACCAAGTTGTTAATCATTTAGTGTGCCCTATTCATTCTGTCAAATTTACGGAAATAAATTACTCAGTCGGCTGAATTGAAATTCCTCCTAATTTTCATGTATTTGTTGATTAGCTTCGTTTATCGTAGTCATATTTAGAATGTTTGTCACAATAAACTAAGTAACTTAAGGCACGCGGCGATGCAGTGTCCTGGTTATATGCCTCTATTGGGCAGCGATGACCAGGGCTGGGCATGGAACCTGGTCGACAACACTCTGATGCACAATGGTAGAATGCTCAGTCGGTACCCACTCATGCCCGATCCACCCCGATATCAGGCTAGTCTATCTGTTCCAAACAACAGTACAGGCTTTAAATTTTTGATTTGCCAAAAATCGAATGTATGTTCTTTGGGTACATTATTAATAGTAAAAGATTTGAATTATATTAAGTTGAATGCGTACTTAAATCAGTTGTTCTAGTTGTCAATAACATTATAAAAACACTGTATAACAGTTCAGCAATGGCCGGATTTTTTTTTTGAAAACTGCTAGGTACGATCAATATTAATCTCAATAGGTAGTGATGTTTTTGTTGGTGGATCTTGTTTGCTGTTGCCATTTCTGCGTCCGAGTATCCAGTTGCCGAATTTAACACAGCAGCAATCGGATGACTTGGGTTTATTGTGGCCAACATCAATGGCATTCGTCTTCACGTTTTGCTCGTCATCCAACAGTATTATTACATTATCTGGCGGCTGAAAGTTTGACGTTTATTAGGATTAAACAACTCACTACAATAACATCCACCAAACGATTTAGGATTCACGAGTTATATCTAACTGAACTGACCTGGTCAACCGGCGGACTCTCAGGTGGACTCGTCTCCTCCATTCCTTTCTTATCCCGGCATGATTTACTCTTGCCAGGTGGTTTGCTTCTGGCTGACTTTTCCGGTGTTTTGCCAGTCTTGTCGAATTTGCGTTTGATTTCATTGAGCTTTAGCTGAAGCTCATCCAACGAGGTCATGATCTGATCCTCGGCTTGGTCGTAGTCTTTGATCTCATTCCAATGGTGTTCGAGTGATGAGCCTGACGTGGTCGCTGTCGGGTCATCCGCATTGTTCAATGGTGATTCCTGCAAATATCAACTCTACAACTCACAAATTATTGAAAGGTTGGTTCAGATTCACACTTGTAGCGTCAAACCCCGTCCCATCCCGCACATTATTCGAATCCTTGGCGGACGAGCCAATTTTTCAAAAGGATTTGCTTCAAAGAGGAGGGAATCGGAAGTTAATAGGAAGTTTTACCTTCACTTTCAGGATAAAATTATACTTTTTGATCGGTCGAAGAGGTGGAGTCATTTCATTTCACTATCCCCTTCTCGTCCGCTAGTTATTCAAAGTCGTATTCTTATGATCATCAATCTTCATATTTAATTGTTTCAAAATTCAGATTCACACTTGGTTCTCTTTCAAATACTGACACTTTTGATTCAAGTTGAACATTCTGTACTACATAATGCCGAATCCCATTCAAGTTCAACCGTGACACACATAGTTTTTGAGAATGGACATGACGCGCTGCAGCTCGGAGTCATTCTGCTGTTTGCGGTCGGCTTCGGCTTTTGTGAGTCGTTTAATGCGTTCGGCCTGTCGACGCAGATGGGCCAGTCGTTCGGCCACCGTCGCACTGTCGTCCTGCATCTCCGACCTGTAATTCACACTGTTTGCTGAGTATTTTGTTACGCAGTCCAATTGCCACCGTCAACCGGTGAAAACCCCTTTATTTTTAATGTCACATGGTGTAACTGAGCGATTTGGAAACATTATTTTATATATCATCATTATTTAATAAACCAACTCATTCGAATCATTTGGCGGATGTGGAAATTCTTCGGTGCTTTTATCGTCGTCCATTGATAGAGGTGTGCCTGCAAATTATAGTAGACTAGTATACTATAGTAAACTATAGTGTAGTTAACTATAGTAAATACTCTGATAGTTGGTTTGGCCTGGTCTGATATGATTGAGCTCAATAAAGCCAAGATGGCTCAGTTGATGCCAGTGATGTGGATGGGGCCTAACAAACCTGATCTGTGTTTTTGTTTATCGGATTTGGTGGAGGGTGTGGATGGTGTTCTGGTGTGTGTGCCATCGGATCCTGTCTTATTAGTGGATTGGTTTTTCGATGCTTTACTAGGTGATCTACTTTGTGATTTACTTGGTGATTTACTAGTCGGAGACCTCCGGCCGCGTTTATTGCGGTAACTGTTGTTTTTGCTTCTGCTCTTTTTGTTGTTCTTTTCGGTCTTATCATCGGTGGAATTGTCTTTGGTTGTCTCACTGTTGGCTGTCCAACAATCCGGGTCAGAATCACGTTTATCCACTTGGGTGCCTGACGACTGAGTGGCGACCGATGGCCGGCTGCGTGACGACCGTGGACGGCTGCAACAGTTACTAATTTTGGCATGTCCATTGCTACATTCCATTGTTGGTTGATGAAAGATCCAGTGTTACACTTTGGATGTTTTTCCATTTTTGGAAAGTAGAGCCTAACAACCAACTGTTTCACGACGTTGAGTTGAATAGTGTAACCACGAAGTTGAATCTAGTAAATTCAATTTGGCCTGACCTGAATCCAGTTGATATTCTTTTTTCGTTAGCGTTTGTTTTGTTTGTATTATGAATAGTATGGGGATCGTTGGTTGTAGTTGTTTTGGCAGGCACTGGTTGGTCGGCCTTGGGGTTTGATGCCGACCGAAATATGCGTGAAAATGCTGAGGTCCTGGTCACGGATTTGGGTCGGATGACGCCCGTGGTGTGTCCATGATTATCCTTTGCACGTTGATCGGTCATTGTGGAGTTGAGGTCAGCGGTTTAGTTGAGAATGGGGAGACGATGATATTAGTAGTGCGTCTGATGTTAAGTGGCCTGCGATGGGTTATTATGCCGCAGACTGACTGATTGAGTGATACTCGTTTGGGTGATTACTGGACTCACTCCTCTTTTGGAGTGAGTCCAGCTCTGCGGAATACGGCCACTGGACTTATAGCTGTCTGAACATGTGTTAGGTTAGGTGGAATAAATATTACTCGTATTTCTAACTTGTAGATTTAAAACACTTTGCATCGAATTGTGCGGCGTCAGTCAAGTCAAGTGTATTTCATTTTGCATCGGGCAGTTTTTTTTTGCTTTTAAAGTATTATGGTATTATTATCTAAAGCTTTGAAACATTTGGGTAGTCATTTTTGGAAGAATGTTTTGGTTGTAAAAATAATTGAAATATTCTACATTTTGCAGGTGGGCGAGAAGATTCGTGTTATCCTGGACTGCGATGCACACATCATGTACTTTGAACGCCGCTACGAATTTCTGGGCGTGGCGTTCCGTGACCTGCCCCCAGTGCGACTGTACCCTTGCGTTTGTGCCGTGTACGGTAACACCGAAGTGTCCATGGTGTATCTGGGTGCTCCCGTCGATGGATAGTACATTGTGTCATTCGTATTTTCTATTCAGCAAAAATTTTCTTAAGTTTTTTTTAATGTTTTTCAAAGTTATTGAATATCATGTTCAATCAAACTTTGGTTTCTTTGACCACTTCACATGCCATTTATCAGCTAGTCGCATTCGGATAGTTGCTCATTGTTTGTTTTTATATCTTTGCTAATTAACGACATAGTATTTTTGTACATCAGATGGGGCCCGAATTTTTCTAATTTTGTGGAGGTTGGTCAGCTACAGCTATTAATTTAGACTCAGGTCAGGTCGGCTCTTGAAAAAAGTAAACAAAAAATAACAGTTGAGTGTTTTGCCTCAAGTCAAGAGTGTCTATTCTGCTCATTTAATAGTGGAGCGCAAACATTGAAAAACTAGTGTTTTTGTGGTGAGAAGTAAAAAAGGTTGTTCTACTGCATTAGCAGAATTTTTCTCGTTGGAATGAGTACGGTACCTGACCCCAATCCGTCCCCCACCTACTTCTCCACTGCAATCTACCACTATTCCTATTATTAATGTTAATTATTTATGTTGATCTCAGCTGTGTGTTCTTAGTTTTTGTGTGCATAATGTTGAAATCAAAATTCGTATCTCATCATCAAAATTAAGTAATGATGTAATATTTATTATTTATTAATGTTATTAGCAATTTCCTATCAATGTTTGTGATAATTGTGAAATCTCTACCTGCATTCCGTTTTTCAGAGCTGTATTTTTATTTTTCTGTACAATTTGCTGTGTCATCTAGTCACTACTTAGCTTGTTGTTGTTGTTGTTGTGATTATCAATTTACTATAGTACATTCCATTCAATCATATTCTAAAATTGTGCTCTTTTCATTTTAGCTATTTTATCACAGGCCAAGTCGGATATTTTTGGGACTACCGTAACTTTTACTCTAACAATTCTTACCTTCCACCGACTTTTATACTTTAGTCTGATGTAATCAGCTATCAAGTTATTACTACTAAGATCATATACAGAAAGATAAGTTTAGAACTCCGTATGTTTTCAGTGCGTAAATCGTATGTGTATCATTGAGTATGATTGCGTTCTACATTTTAGCTTTGCATATATTATGGTAGTGATGTCATGTCTTTCAACAAGTACAAATCATTCTGGATACTATTCAGGATTCATTCATAATTATTATTCGTATGATATCCTAGTCTGAAACAATTATAAGAGTTCCAAACAACCCTGTAAAATATATCCAGTTTTATACTTGTCTTATCATTGCTTTCGGACTAGGAAAGCTATGCTATAAAATCGTTGTGAAATCATTGCTTATTTCGACTTTTGTCTTCTATTCTTTTGTTCTTGTGGTGGTGAATAAATCTGCAATAAAAGTGGACGACAATAAAATTTGGTCTCTTTTCAGTTTTATTATGTTGCGGAATAAAAAGAAAAATTTCTTTTTTTAAGATTCAGATAACATGTAAAAATGTTTAATTTTTTCGAAGAATCGTTTTCGGCTAAAATACACATGAGAGACAATCGAAAGGTTTCGTCATTACAATGATACAATAGAAAAGATGAGCAGCATAAAGGAAGTCCGTTTTAGTTGTGCCGCAGCGTTGTTACCCAGGGTGGGAATGAAGTCGCCGAGTCAAACACAATTGTTGAAAATGGCACTTGAAGTTCGAGATTAAACATGAAATATAGGACAACCGCGATTTATAAAATGGAGAAGAATAACATATTTGCTCATTTATGTTTTTTTCTACCTGAACATCACTGGAACTGACCACTACATTCATCACTCATCAACACCCCTGCTTTGAACACTCAACTGACTAGATCAACTCGACTCGTCGTTAGTTAAGTTCAGTAGACGTATACTCAACGTACATCATGCGTGACAAAGATTTCCTTGTTCCACTACCGTAAACATGACTTAATAGCGTGAATTCAATTGACTAAGTAACTTGAACATATTGATTGATTTTTCTGACTAACTAACTTGAACATATTGATAGTTCTATTCCAGCACAAAAAAGATGAGTTGTCTATCATGGCTGCTCGTGATCACAGCCCTGCTTGCCGTCACACAGGCACTCTTGAAGGAGGATAAGAATGTGGCCTACTTCTTCACCGTGAGTTGGGTAGATTATAAGTTACCTTAATGTTAGGCTTAGGCCCAGTTAAAGGACCGCTATTTTTATACGTCACTAGCGGAAGAGCAGTCGATCGGAGATCGAAATTCTACGAACAACCGTTTATCTCCTCTCGAAAGAACTCCTTCACTTCTCCCTTTAGAGCGTAGAAAAGGATGGCTCATATGAGCAGAGGACTGCATTATAAGTTGTATTAGTCTCATAGTCAACTCATTTGACCATTACTTTTAATACAACAGTGGCTATACGGCATTATGTACATTTTTGATAGGATTGTGTTCCAGCACGTTGCTTGTCGCTCTGATGCCTGGGCGATGAAATACCCCAACCTGCTGCAGTGCGACACGGCCCATCCGTTCATGCTCTTCACCAAGGAACAATGCCAAAGAGGTTTGGCACTTCTAAGTATTTCGGTTATTTTTTCAGTTATTGGTATGTTGCAGTTTTTTATGAATTATCAAATATATTAGTTTGACGAATTGACAGGTTGCAAAGATCGCGGAGCCGACGTGTTCACGTTCGCCCAAGGCTCGGACTGGCCGTTCACTCACGCGGACATGGTCGAACTGGACAAGGAAAAGACCAAGGTTTTTGTTGAAGTCTAATGAGCAAATCTGTTTATCGTTGCTGTTTATAGTCGCCATTCCATTTGGAACTATTGAGGTTGTTGTTTGATTTTGTTGTGTTCTTATTACGTTGTTTTCTTGTACTGTGATGTTGGTGTTGTTTTTTGCTGATTTTGTTGCAGTTTGTTATGCAGACAGTGGGACGGTTACTGCAGTTTTGTTTGTTAGCGAGTCGAATGTAGGGTTAATTTTTACTTTAAACTATTTGAAGTTGCGCGGTGAAGCCTTCGAGCCATGGCGCACTTCAATCACAGTCGGAACCAACCCAGAGAAATTGGTATGTCGCACCACCCATTCACTTTTCTTCCCATTTAAATCACATACAAAATTCTCACTCAATTATTCACTGACTCACTATATTTATTCTCTCACTCAATCATTTACTGACTCACTATACTTATTCTCTCACTCAATTATTTACTGACTCTCTCTGCTTATTCTCTCACTCCATCATTCATTGAATCGCACTACACTTATTTTTTCACTCACTCATTCACTGTCTCGATATACATTCTCTCCCTCACTGATTCACTCACCCACTGATTGACTGACTGACTAAGACTTGCAGCCACACTTCTGGGTAAAGCATACGGATACGGTCGAGTCCTACCGCGTCTCCATCGGCGAGACAGCAAACGGAATCAAAGTAGTTGGTCACATTAGAAGTACTCTATAACACACATATAATGAATGACAAGGAATATATCGTGTTTTCAAGTTCCTTATTTATTTTTTTCTAATATAGTGATAATTTGTTTGCAATCAAGGTGGATGACGAAAAACCGGCAAACTGGAAGAAAGCAGCGCTCGTCGAGTGGGAGAACAACAAGCGTGTACTTTGTCTGTGCCAAGTCAACGGTGAGTGAGTGAGTGAATGAGTGAGTGAATGAGTGAGTGAGTGAGTGAGTGAGTGAGTGAGTGAGTGAGTGAGTGAGTGAGTGAGTGAGTGAGTGCATGAGCGAACGAGCGAGTGCTATCAATCTAATTATCGACTCACCAACGTCACCGACTTTATATTTGCAGAAGCGAGTATCAACCTGCAACGATCGGACAAAAACGATGACGATCCGTCCAACAACAAACTGAATCAGGACAAAAAAGAACTCCTGGACGAGGAGAAGCGTGCAAACGAAAATCTGAAGGTTAACACGTGAATGGCTGAGCAAATGGGAATATTAGTAATCTTCTCTAAAGTATAATAAACCAAGCTTGCAAATCGGCGCTATTTCAAACTGATTCTCATTCAAACTTTCAACTGGGACACCCTGTACTATATGATATACTATTGATTCTATATAACATATTTTACAGAACGACCAGAAGAGCAAGCAAATGGCCATCATCATCGCCCTTATCACCACTGGCGTTATGCTCGTCGTTGGGCTGTCGGTGGTCCTGATCGTGCTCAAGGTGAAGTAGAAATGCGAGTAGTGAGTGAGTGAGTGAGTGAGTGAGTGAGTGAGTGAGTGAGTGAGTGAGTGAGTGAGTGAGTGAGTGAGTGAGTGAGTGAGTGAGTGAGTGAGTGAGTGAGTGAGTGAGTGAGTGAGTGAGGTAGTGAGTGAGTGAGGTAGTGAGTGAGTGAGCATTATTTTCAGGCGACGAGCGAGCAAGCCGGTCGTGCGCCGATGAGTGTCTACGGACGTTAGTTGTTGTTGTTGTTGTTGTTGTTGTTGTTGTTGTTGTTGTTGTTGTTGTTGTTGTTGTTGTTGTTGTTGTTGTTGAGGTAAGGGTTGCCTCAAGCTTTATACCTGTTGCAGAGGCTGCTTCGCGCATGTAATCAAACTTCTTGCGAAGTCCACCAACGTGATTGGTATATGCTATGTTACGTAATTAAAATTATTCGGTAATAGTTGGTAGTTTGTAGCACCGCTTTGACAACGACAAGGTTGTGATTGCGATGAAATTGTTTAGTTTGATCATAAGCAGACCCTGGGAAATTTTTCGTTGTAACACCATGAAAATCGTGGATATCAAGAATAGAAAATTACCCAAGAGCTTTGGGACAAATAATTGTAACCCGTGTCCCCAAAACGTGGGGTTTACAAAAAATAGTTCTGACTGGCGCGTTTACGATCAAGCTGACCCCAATCCGTCCCCCACCTACTTCTCCACTGCAATCTACCACTATTCCTATTATTAATGTTAATTATTTATGTTGATCTCAGCTGTGTGTTCTTAGTTTTTGTGTGCATAATGTTGAAATCAAAATTCGTATCTCATCATCAAAATTAAGTAATGATGTAATATTTATTATTTATTAATGTTATTAGCAATTTCCTATCAATGTTTGTGATAATTGTGAAATCTCTACCTGCATTCCGTTTTTCAGAGCTGTATTTTTATTTTTCTGTACAATTTGCTGTGTCATCTAGTCACTACTTAGCTTGTTGTTGTTGTTGTTGTGATTATCAATTTACTATAGTACATTCCATTCAATCATATTCTAAAATTGTGCTCTTTTCATTTTAGCTATTTTATCACAGGCCAAGTCGGATATTTTTGGGACTACCGTAACTTTTACTCTAACAATTCTTACCTTCCACCGACTTTTATACTTTAGTCTGATGTAATCAGCTATCAAGTTATTACTACTAAGATCATATACAGAAAGATAAGTTTAGAACTCCGTATGTTTTCAGTGCGTAAATCGTATGTGTATCATTGAGTATGATTGCGTTCTACATTTTAGCTTTGCATATATTATGGTAGTGATGTCATGTCTTTCAACAAGTACAAATCATTCTGGATACTATTCAGGATTCATTCATAATTATTATTCGTATGATATCCTAGTCTGAAACAATTATAAGAGTTCCAAACAACCCTGTAAAATATATCCAGTTTTATACTTGTCTTATCATTGCTTTCGGACTAGGAAAGCTATGCTATAAAATCGTTGTGAAATCATTGCTTATTTCGACTTTTGTCTTCTATTCTTTTGTTCTTGTGGTGGTGAATAAATCTGCAATAAAAGTGGACGACAATAAAATTTGGTCTCTTTTCAGTTTTATTATGTTGCGGAATAAAAAGAAAAATTTCTTTTTTTAAGATTCAGATAACATGTAAAAATGTTTAATTTTTTCGAAGAATCGTTTTCGGCTAAAATACACATGAGAGACAATCGAAAGGTTTCGTCATTACAATGATACAATAGAAAAGATGAGCAGCATAAAGGAAGTCCGTTTTAGTTGTGCCGCAGCGTTGTTACCCAGGGTGGGAATGAAGTCGCCGAGTCAAACACAATTGTTGAAAATGGCACTTGAAGTTCGAGATTAAACATGAAATATAGGACAACCGCGATTTATAAAATGGAGAAGAATAACATATTTGCTCATTTATGTTTTTTTCTACCTGAACATCACTGGAACTGACCACTACATTCATCACTCATCAACACCCCTGCTTTGAACACTCAACTGACTAGATCAACTCAACTCGTCGTTAGTTAAGTTCAGTAGACGTATACTCAACGTACATCATGCGTGACAAAGATTTCCTTGTTCCACTACCGTAAACATGACTTAATAGCGTGAATTCAATTGACTAAGTAACTTGAACATATTGATTGATTTTTCTGACTAACTAACTTGAACATATTGATAGTTCTATTCCAGCACAAAAAAGATGAGTTGTCTATCATGGCTGCTCGTGATCACAGCCCTGCTTGCCGTCACACAGGCACTCTTGAAGGAGGATAAGAATGTGGCCTACTTCTTCACCGTGAGTTGGGTAGATTATAAGTTACCTTAATGTTAGGCTTAGGCCCAGTTGAAGGACCGCTATTTTTATACGTCACTAGCGGAAGAGCAGTCGATCGGAGATCGAAATTCTACGAACAACCGTTTATCTCCTCTCGAAAGAACTCCTTCACTTCTCCCTTTAGAGCGTAGAAAAGGATGGCTCATATGAGCAGAGGACTGCATTATAAGTTGTATTAGTCTCATAGTCAACTCATTTGACCATTACTTTTAATACAACAGTGGCTATACGGCATTATGTACATTTTTGATAGGATTGTGTTCCAGCACGTTGCTTGTCGCTCTGATGCCTGGGCGATGAAATACCCCAACCTGCTGCAGTGCGACACGGCCCATCCGTTCATGCTCTTCACCAAGGAACAATGCCAAAGAGGTTTGGCACTTCTAAGTATTTCGGTTATTTTTTCAGTTATTGGTATGTTGCAGTTTTTTATGAATTAGCAAATATATTAGTTTGACGAATTGACAGGTTGCAAAGATCGCGGAGCCGACGTGTTCACGTTCGCCCAAGGCTCGGACTGGCCGTTCACTCACGCGGACATGGTCGAACTGGACAAGGAAAAGACCAAGGTTTTTGTTGAAGTCTAATGAGCAAATCTGTTTATCGTTGCTGTTTATAGTCGCCATTCCATTTGGAACTATTGAGGTTGTTGTTTGATTTTGTTGTGTTCTTATTACGTTGTTTTCTTGTACTGTGATGTTGCTGTTGTTTTTTGCTGATTTTGTTGCAGTTTGTTATGCAGACAGTGGGACGGTTACTGCAGTTTTGTTTGTTAGCGAGTCGAATGTAGGGTTAATTTTTACTTTAAACTATTTGAAGTTGCGCGGTGAAGCCTTCGAGCCATGGCGCACTTCAATCACAGTCGGAACCAACCCAGAGAAATTGGTATGTCGCACCACCCATTCACTTTTCTTCCCATTTAAATCACATACAAAAATCTCACTCAATTATTCACTGACTCACTATATTTATTCTCTCACTCAATCATTTACTGACTCACTATACTTATTCTCTCACTCAATTATTTACTGACTCTCTCTGCTTATTCTCTCACTCCATCATTCATTGAATCGCACTACACTTATTTTTTCACTCACTCATTCACTGTCTCGATATACATTCTCTCCCTCACTGATTCACTCACCCACTGATTGACTGACTGACTAAGACTTGCAGCCACACTTCTGGGTAAAGCATACGGATACGGTCGAGTCCTACCGCGTCTCCATCGGCGAGACAGCAAACGGAATCAAAGTAGTTGGTCACATTAGAAGTACTCTATAACACACATATAATGAATGACAAGGAATATATCGTGTTTTCAAGTTCCTTATTTATTTTTTTCTAATATAGTGATAATTTGTTTGCAATCAAGGTGGATGACGAAAAACCGGCAAACTGGAAGAAAGCAGCGCTCGTCGAGTGGGAGAACAACAAGCGTGTACTTTGTCTGTGCCAAGTCAACGGTGAGTGAGTGAGTGAATGAGTGAGTGAATGAGTGAGTGAGTGAGTGAGTGAGTGAGTGAGTGAGTGAGTGAGTGAGTGAGTGAGTGAGTGCATGAGCGAACGAGCGAGTGCTATCAATCTAATTATCGACTCACCAACGTCACCGACTTTATATTTGCAGAAGCGAGTATCAACCTGCAACGATCGGACAAAAACGATGACGATCCGTCCAACAACAAACTGAATCAGGACAAAAAAGAACTCCTGGACGAGGAGAAGCGTGCAAACGAAAATCTGAAGGTTAACACGTGAATGGCTGAGCAAATGGGAATATTAGTAATCTTCTCTAAAGTATAATAAACCAAGCTTGCAAATCGGCGCTATTTCAAACTGATTCTCATTCAAACTTTCAACTGGGACACCCTGTACTATATGATATACTATTGATTCTATATAACATATTTTACAGAACGACCAGAAGAGCAAGCAAATGGCCATCATCATCGCCCTTATCACCACTGGCGTTATGCTCGTCGTTGGGCTGTCGGTGGTCCTGATCGTGCTCAAGGTGAAGTAGAAATGCGAGTAGTGAGTGAGTGAGTGAGTGAGTGAGTGAGTGAGTGAGTGAGTGAGTGAGTGAGTGAGTGAGTGAGTGAGTGAGTGAGTGCGCGCGCAAACAATTCATCGGCCAACCAATTTCTCATTTTCTTTAATAATCTTGGAATCGTCTTCTGCTGGTTTCTGCCATCGGATAGCGTTTCCTCTGTAGCGAGTCAATGCTGGATTGTTTAGCAGTGTTACGTACAGGTTCCAGCGATTCCTGAAGCAAGCACGTCAATCTTCACAGTTCAATCACGGTATGGACACGTAAACATTTGTCATTGTTGAAGGTTTACTTGAATGTTTTCAACACAGAGTTTTGACGGGAAGATACTATGTAGATAAATGTGAATAAATAATCAATGCCAAGACAACGAATTTTTTAGTAAATCAGATAACTAATCAAACGAAACAAACTGTATTAACCTGACAATCTTAAAGCGCTGACTCAATCGCGGCTTTACGATGGCAGAGGGCTTTGGTTTAGCGGATTCATTGAGAACGTGGCACGCCGTCAACAGCACCGGGTTGGTGTGGGCGTTCTCTAAGGCCAGCATACACACGTACGCTGTGAAACCTGAACAAGAACTTCACATTCACCCACTCACTCACTAGCTCACTAGCTCACTCACTCACTCACTCACTCACTCACTCACT
>OZ038447.1:12864411-12894411 GCA_964036265.1 Daptonema setosum
CATTTGAATTGATGATGGTGCAGGATTATCTTGTCATACAGGATTATCCTGTCATAAAAAACATTGAGTTTAGAACCTCGTCTGCCTTCATTGTTCGTGATCAGTGTCCCGCACCATCGACTCTTTGGGCCGACGCCTTGATTGGAAAAATAATCAAATTTTTTTATTGCCGGTTATTCATAATTCTTTTGGTTAAGGTGATGAACCCAGAAAGTCGGGGTGACAGGGACACTGATCACGAGTAACCGGTATAAAAAAACGATATGTTTGAAAGTTGAATGAGTGACCAAAAAAGTCGACTCATATGAAAGACGGAACGCTGAAGAACTCGAATGACTATGAATGGTATGAATCGCCAATTGCTGACGTCTGCCAGTCGATAAAAACCAGGTATAAAAATAAGCCGTATAAAAATTAATAGCAAATGACCATTAAATTGACCAGCACATTCATTGCAACAGTTTGCACGGTTTATTACGTTTCCTATCACGTTTTCAGATTTTTTACACAAATCAAATCTGTTTAAATTTCGTCACACCGTTAAAAAAATTCGTAGATTGAGACTGTGAATAAGCTCTAAAACAGAAAAAATTTGACAACTTGAATGAAACAACTGAAAATGTTTATTTGAGTTATTTCATTTGAGCTTTTTAAAAAGGCGCATCTCGGTTCTTTCCGAACTCACAATGAATCAAAACATTTCTGTGAAAATATGTACATTTATATTTTACTTGTATATCATGATTTTTTAGAATTATGTCTTCAATATCTGCCCTCCACTGCGTAGGAATTTCGATAGCCAGGTACCTAAAGATATTTTTTTGGATACTGACGCCTTTGGCATTATCAGAGTCATAATAAAATCAATCAAAGCACATTTTCGCTTACCTATTCACATGATAAAGGCGAAACTTGTTATTCAAGCTTACGTACTGTAGTTTATCACAATGGGCGTATCACTCACTCACTCACTCACTCACTCACTCACTAACTCACTCACTCACTCACTCACTCACTCACTCACTCACTCACTTATTTATACTCACCAACCTGAACACTTATTCGATGACCAGAGGCCACAAGTGTTCCAGATTTCTTGGAAGCGTCTGTTGTGGTAACTGATTTTGCTTCTGTGAGTTCCTCATCCAAGTAATACGGGTTATCCGTTCCTTTATTGTATGTAACATTCCTGCCCCGATACAAAGAACTGTTGGAAGGTGAACTCGTCAAACCTGCCCACCATGAATCCACTAGTCGGTTGGCAGTGTCGGATGGCTGAGTGAGTACGTGCTTTAGTGAGTGAAAAACTACATTTATTTGAAAGCTGATAGCAGTTAGTTGGAGTGAGTGAGTGAGTGAGCCCATGAATGAATGTTAATGAACAAATGAATGAATGAACGAATGAATTATGTAACGAATCGAAATTGGGAAGTGAGTGAGTGAGTGAGTGAAGTGAGTGAGTGAGTGAGTGAGTGAGTGAGTGAGTGAGTGAGTGATGTGAGTGAGTGAGTGAGTGAGTGAGTGAGTGAGTGAGTGAGTGAGTGAGTGGTGAGTGAGTGAGTGAGTGAGTGAGTGAGTGAGCGAGTGAGCGAGTGAGCGAGTGAGTGAGTGAATGAGTGAGTGAGTGAATGAGTGAGCGAGTGAGCGAGTGAATGAGTGGAGTGAGCGAGTGAGCGAGTGAATGAGTGAGTTAGTGAATGAGTGAAGGGAGTGAATGAGTGAGTCAGTGAGTGAACTAGAGTGAATAAGTGACTGAGTGAGTGAGTACTTTAACCAACAATGAAGCTAAGTATTATACACATGGTTATGGCCAGCAAGACAGCGATTGACAGACGAAAACCTAAATTAAAAAAATAACATAATGAAACTATGGAGTGAGACAAACACCGGACTAACCCTCCATAGAAACTCAGTTTGCGTTTCATGTTTTCAAGTTTGGAGCGTGGCATCAGGTTGTTCATTTCATTGCTGGAAACTGCGAGTTTTGATTTGTTATGTAAAAGAAATAATGATAATTTAAAAAGGTAATTGCCGGTAAATTATCAAACACTAACGATTTCTCAAGTCTCTGAGATACGTAAATGAGATGAAACGGCTGGGCGATTGTTGGTGGACCATCCTGAATGGTTGAAACTTAACAGACTACATGATTAGATTACTGACTGACCGATTGACTGACTAACTGACTGATTCACTGACTAACTGACTGATTCAATGATTGCATGACTTATTCACAGACCGAGTGACTAAGTCATGCAATTATAGTCGAATTTTTTGGTTAATACTTTTTTTTAAGAACTTATTTGTGTGTAAAACCTTTCCCTGATCCCGAAATTGGTGATTCCAACCGAGGAAAAAAGTTACAAAAAAATGTGTGAGATTTTTTTATATTTTTTTGTGGGAATTTTTATTTTCATAGAACTAAGCATGCTTTGCTGATTTCTTTCATGTAATTTTCATGGAAATACGTTGATTATTGAAAGGGTAAAATAATTTTTGAAAATTTAATCTAACTTTGAAAATTATTTTACCCTTTCAATAGTCAACGTATTTCCATGAAAATTACATGAAAAAAATCAGCAAAGCTTGCTTAATTTTATAAAAACAAAAATTCCGACAAAGAAAATAAAAAAAATTTCATCAACTTTTTTTGTAACTTTTTTCCTCGCTTGGAATCACCAATTTCGGGATCAGGGAAAGGTTTTACACACAAAAAAGTTCCTAAAAAAAGTCTTAACCAAAAAATTCGACTATATATTATACATTGACAAACTGGCCAATTGACGGAATGGCTGATGAATGATTGAACATAAATTCTGATCCACAATTTCACTAACATAAAGCGTGTCTTCGAATTTCTTGCTGCTTTTCAACGATAAGATAAATTTCCATGGCAGTCTTATGGAAAGGTAGATAAAGCTGATGAGGAAGGGGAGACAAGTCAGGCCTTTGTCTATTATGTTCAGCTGAAATTTATGTCTGATCAGTAATAGGTCACACACAACCAGTAATTTCGGTAATCTCAACTATCTGATTGTCGCGAAGAACCCAAGAGAACTGTCAACTAAATATGTATGTAGGTTAAGTATGTAGGTTAACCCAATCTTACCCAATCAGCGTTTTGGACGTGGTTAACACATGGCACTTCAGTTAATAGCAGTACAAGTCCCATTAGCCACGTGTACACTGACCCGATTGCGTAGCCTAAACTTTTTTTATTGAGCGACTAACTGACTGACTGACTGACTGACTGACTGACTGACTGACTGACTGACTGACTGACTGACTGACTGACTTACTGACTGACTGACTGACTGACTGACTGACTGACTGACTGACTGACTGACTGACTGACTGACTGACTGACTGACTGACTGACTGACTGACTGACTGACTGACTGACTGACTGACTGACTGACTGACTGACTGACTGACTGACTGACTGACTGACTGACTGACTGACTGACTGACTGACTGACTGACTGACTGACTGACTGACTGACTGACTGACTGACTGACTGACTGACTGACTGACTGACTGACTGACCGGTTGCTGTTCGACTGCTGATGGCCCCCACCAGTGGATAGATCATCAGACCAATTATAAAAGTTACGATGTATTTTATTAGAGCTGAAACGTAGAATTTTCTACCACATTGGTTTACTATGGTCTACTTACTCATACACTCACTCACTCACTCGCTAACTCACTCATTCACTCACTCACTTACTCGCTCACTTACTCTCTAACTCACTCAAAGCACTGACTAACGTGCTAGGTATATAGGGTACTCCCACTGGAAGGGCATGTCTCCGAATATGAGGTTGAACATGAGGATGATGGCCATGCAAACTGCTGCAATAATGGACCCACGATCCAGATGTTCGTCCATGAAGTAAATCGGACTTAAATATACATAAAAAATAAAAAGTAAATCGGACTGAAATATACATAGCAAACGAAAAGTCTTTGGTTTATCGAGCAGAAATTTGCTAATCCTCTTTTAGCAGGGACTTTTTTTAAGACTTGACATACAAGTGTACATAAAAGGTACTGTGTGTCGTCAACAACTATAGTGAGTTTATCGGGTTAGAAATCTATTCGTGACATTTCTCTTCAAACTTATATATTTAAAATGCTATGCCTGTCTGACCATTCAATGTGTTAAATCAGTTTATCTTAGAACGGTCAGATTCAGCATGATCGAACCGGCCTCTTCGGGCATAAGAGCAATAATAGTTCATTAGCATTTGCGTGGCATACATTTGAATTGATAGAAATGTCTTTGAAAAATGGGGTTCAATCAAATAAAGATAGTAAACAAATGTTTGAAGTAGCCAACACTGATAGCCCTGGATGACCATTTAAAAAGTTTGGCCACAGATTTTTGCGCCTCATCAGAAAGCAGTAAACCAAAATGCATAGTACCTGAAAATGACAAATTGGGTGAGCTCGAATGAATTCGAGACCGGTTTCTTCAAATTTTAATAAGTGATACATATCTTGATAAAAAAAATTAGGAAAAAATGAGTGTTGTCATAATTTGATGCAACCCACAGCCGGTAGCAGCACGCAGTAGAAAGCTATTTCTTGGTAGACTTCCTTTACATTTTCTGTGCCCAGTATGAAGTAATCACATTCGTATTTTCTGAAACTCAGTTCATAAGTCACTCACTTACTCATTCACTCACTCACTCACTCACTCACTCACTCACTCACTCACTCACTCACTCACTCACTCACTCACTCACTCACTCACTCACTCACTCACTCACTCACTCACTCACTCACACTCAATCACTCACTCACTCACTCACTCACTCACTCACTCACTCACTCACTCACTCACTCACTCACTCACTCACTCACTCACTCACTCACTCACTCACTCACTCACTCACTCACTCACTCACTCACTCACTCACTCACTCACTCACTCACTCACTCACTCACTCACTCACTCAATCACTTACTTACTCACTCACTCACTCACTTACTCACTCACTCACTCACTCACTCACTCATTCACTCACTCACTCACTCACTCACTCACTGACTCACTCACTCACTCACTCACTTGTCTAGTGTACACTCGAACACGGATAAGTTTGTGACACCGGACACCTGATCTTCCCAACATTTTGCCGTATCCTCCGAAATGTCTAATTTTATTTTATTCCAGACAATTTTGTCTTCAATGAGCTGTCGCATGGCTGATTTTTCTGTGGTGGTCGGTTCATCGACGTAATTTAAATAATCAAGTGTTGTGGTTGTCTCTGACATGGTCATGTTGAACGCAAAGTCAGTTTCATTGGCCACTGATACACCGACATCCACTTCGGCTTCTGTATTGTAGTCACCATAGTATTGCGATGCACTACCGTATTCAGAATCACCGTAATCTGATGGAACGGCTTCTGCATCTGTGCTCATTTTCGTTTTATTGAACTGAAATAGTTTATTGGAAAACAATATCTATGGAAATTAAAGCGTAAATAGTGAATTATTCCACGATTCACCGGCTTTTTCACAGTTAGCGCATAGAATAGATAACAGCTGTACAAACAAACGGTATTTTTTGAAATCTATTAGAATGACTTCCATTCAATTATTCGTCATTTGACTGCTATTTTAAGCTTTTATCGTGAGTTAAGAATATCATCATGATCCTTTTAAAAAATATTTATTTTATTAAAAAAATACACTATCTTACAATACTATAAAGTACTACTGTAGTTAAATTTACATAGAATTGTATACTACAATATTTGAATACCCCAAAATGACATTTTCCTTAGATTTATGCTAAATAAGCTTCGTAATCCGTTATGCAAAAAATCAAAATCCGAACAGCGAACATCGTTAAGTGCGATTATAATGTAAATTTCGACGGAACGGCGTGTTTTTTCTGTGCTGAAACATTTTATTTTATTGAATAAGGGTATGTTTTTGTGAATCGCTCAATGAGTCATCATGCAAACGTACGATATGCATTGACTAAAACAAATTTTATTTTGAAGACACTATTACTGTTACGTTTTACTAGTTGTAAACAACCAAGCATTAGTAGCACGCCCGTAGTAGAATATGAGATGACAAGCGTGCATAACATACATATTACGCTTTCCGAGGCCACGAGCAACAGCTGGCTTAGTGTAGTGGTTATCACGTCTGCTTTACACGCAGAAGGTCGCCGGTTCGATCCCGGCAGCTAGTAGTTACTGTTTTGTTCTCTTGGCGAGAACCAGAAAGTTTTTCACTAAACAACAAAGACACTAGACAGCAAGCAACAGTAAGCGAGATTTTTCTTAACTTTTTTTAAAAACGTCTATCGTCTGCGTTTCATATTGCATATTTACTCACTGACCTTGAAATTAACATTCCGTTCCCCGTTTTTGGTTAACAAAATTAATGAAAACAGATCGTGTATTATGTAGTTGAATGATCTTGAAACATTTGCTGCCTTGTTTATGAAAACAACTCCGAATTCCGACGTAAACACGATTTAATGATGAAAACTAGACTTATGCGGTTTAGTTACTACGCTATATATTCAGTTTTTATGGCGCCAATCTACAGATGGAGTTGTCTGTCGACGAAAACATGTCTTTAATTAAAGGTTTTGTCGTGCATTATGTGGGTGACATCGAAAAATATCCAAATATCAGAAACTTAAGCTAATACGTGGCTGATTTTTGAGTTAAGGAACTCCGTTTCAAAACGACACAGTTAAGATTAGTGAGAATTTAGTGAGGAAAAATGAAAACGACATAAACCAAGTAAAGTGACCCGATCGAAAAACCTATGTCCAAACCAATAGTTCAAAACCTATAACTGTGTACAGTGACCGCAATGCACAACTGCAAGGTACATGATTCAAATCTACATTGTAAACGTGACATAACCCTTGTGAGGCTCTCATGAAAGGGAAATGACCCAATAAACTGGCTGATTCGATGTCACT
The DNA here is from genome assembly GCA_964036265.1 of Daptonema setosum. Lineage (NCBI taxonomy): Eukaryota > Metazoa > Nematoda > Chromadorea > Monhysterida > Xyalidae > Daptonema > Daptonema setosum. The sequence goes on from OZ038447.1 coordinate 12,871,377, forward strand.
CTTAATTCTTCACATTCAATGAGCTTAAGATGCCATCTCATAACGAGGAAAATACATGTTCAGGTTGCCTATGGCGATCCCAATTGCCAAAATGACGAAATCCGTTTGAATGCCACATCACCGTTCAACGGTTTTTCAACAAAACAGAAATGAAGAACGTTCGGTTCAACAGCCCGATAGAGCAAGGCACATAAGAGTAAATAAATAAATATTTAACGTTATATTCCCAAGTGACGTGAAATCCAGTTTTCGGCTGGGACGGGCAAAATGCAGGCACTCGATTTAAACAATAATACTGTGTGGGTGAGCTGTAGTCTGATCATCATTTCTGGTTACTCCGAAACTTATACAGTTTAATTTTTTTGCCGCGCGTTCAGATTTTCAGCTTTTCACTTCATGTGGACAACATACTAATAAATGTTCCAAACTTATTAGTTGTTTGGTAATTTTTGTTTCTGAAATACATTTTAGTAACAAGATATTCTGAATAAGCTATATACAACAATATAAAGCCAATCCGATTGGTATAGACTCTGTGATGTGACTGGAGAGTGCGAATGTCAGGTTTCACTGTTGTTAACTAATTCCTCCCATTGAGTTCATCGACTATAATTTACGTGAAGGTATAGTGAAAGAATCTTGAAACACATCTGTAATTCGTGTTTTTGTGCAAGGATAAATAAACAATCGGAACGGAAACGGATCGGATGCATGCATTTATAATGTCGCAATACATTTATATAAAGTCATCGTCAACATGAGCTTACTGTAATATGCACCCTTACATACAAATAACAAATCCATTTCACATAAACTGTTTATTAAATAACTTTTTTGCCTATGGTTGAACATTTTGAGGACAGAAAACAAGATTGTTTAACGAAAAACGATTCCTTCACAGAATTTTTTCAACAAAACACTCTTCGTCGCCCGTCGGGGATGGTGGTGTTGTGAATAAGACACAGGTAATTGAATAAAAACGAGTCGGTATGCAAACACAACTCATTTTGTAATTTTAAATTAATATGTTTTCTCAACGTTCTGTGATGACTAATGAAACAAAAAGGTGCTTGTATGGTGAAAAGACAACTTACCATATCGCAACATTTCACCAGACACAATAAAAAAAATATAAAAAAATCCACAGGCAAAAAATGCGAACTTGACAACCTGACAAAAGTGCTACACGCATCACAACATACAATGAAAACACACGCGTTTTATGCGGTGGTTGTGCATGCACGTGGCGCAAAGGTCGAGTACATTCACCGTTAACATAAAAACACATTAAACATACATACATTTTATTTGGGCGAAACGGCTCCATTATTGCCAGAAATTCATGTAGGTATGTAACCGAAATTGCATGAGGTACACGTGTGAAAAATGTCGATTGATAAATATGTAATAAGCTTAATTACAAGACTGCATTATTTGCCGACGTTTCTCGACGATCATCTGAAAAATCAAATTTTCATCGGCGTACCGTCAATATGTTTTTTTCTCCTTCACCAGTTTTTTGGGATTACTACGGTTATCCATGTTTGCAGGCATCTGGTCGTGTTGCCGGTTCATAACCAGTGCTCACACATTAAATGCTATCAAAGGTTAACACAACAAGCCCATTAAACCCTGCAATAAACTCGTTTGCACGAAAAGCATTTTTCATTTGTATTGCTATTATGAAATTAGATTGTTCAAATGATCAACAGTGTCTTTCCTGTGATATTGTTTCTCCACGAGGAGAGAACCACTCAAACGTTGATAAAACTTCATTTATTAAAACAACATTCTTGTGGTGACTATCACAAAACAACAAGTACAGATGTTGAAAAAGGTCAATCGATAATTCGTTTATTTTCAAGCCTGAGAAGATGGCGTAACCTGTAACGAAGTGCGTTTGACTACAGACTAGACTGTACGGTAACGATTGCGCGAAAGGTTCCGGTAAAACTTTTTTCACGCTGAGAAAAGTCTTACAAACTCATTCGAAAAAGTATATTTTAAAGTATTTTGAAGTTTTATTTCTTTTAATTTAACGAAATTAATTTTTATGAAGAACTGATGTTCAGTGTGCTTCGGTTTATTTTATTTCTTTCTTGTTTTTATCGTTTCTTAAGCCACCGGAACATAACGGTTTTCAGGTGCGGATCAACCCAAGCACCCGGGTCTGCAGACTCCTCAGAACTGGAGTAATCGGGTCAGGGTGGCATATTTCCAAAACCCAGTAATTTTCCTAGAATTTTTCCTATACACGAAATTACATAAGGTGGGTGATCACTGAAATACCACCGCTGCGCGGGCCTAACGCGCTTTTCCTCGCTCCCGCTCGGACAAGCCAGCCTAACGATAGGTAATCGGGGGTTAACGGACAGTAAAACTTCAAATGGAATATATTTTTGGTGGAATTTTTTTTCGGCGTTTAGTAAAAATTCTAGAAAAATTACTGGGTTTTGTAATTTCGCGTCAGGGTTCCAACTAATTTCCGTCGGACTCGATCAGATCAGCTTTTGTAGTTCACGAATGTACAGGGTGTCCCATTTAAAAATGAACGTTTGCATTTGTCATAAAAACCGCAAGTTTTATTCGATTTTTAAAATTTTTGCTCCAAGTTGTAGACAATTTTTGGAAATTTAGTTTATTTTTTTACTTTTGAAAATCGGAGTTAGCAATCGGTATTTATAGCGGATTTCCTAACATCCCTGTTTTTGGCTTTTTTATATCGGTTAGATGACTTTTCAATGTGCAGCATGACCACAACAAACGCAAATTCAACCATTCGTTTATGTTTCGAGACATATAAAGTAACTGACTTTATTATTTTGACGAGGAAAACATGAAAAACAAATCGATGCGAACCTAACATAGCCAACTGCAGGCTACCAGTACCCTCCGGGGCTTGGCAGCACACAACACAGCAGTTCAACACCGCAACCGCAGGGATGCGCTCTCGTAGGGAACCCGGGTAGCGTGTTTTATCAATGAGAAACTAAAACGTGTGAAAAACTCAAAAAATGATTAAAGTCATATAAAAAGCTTTGGAATAGTCAGACTTCTCATTGAAACGTCAACTAACGGTTGCCCTGTTGAACTGCTGGGCTGTGTGCAGCCGTGCATCGGAGGGTACTGGCAGGCTGCAGTTGGTTATGTTATGTTCTCACCGATTTGGTTTTCACGTTTTCTATGTTTTAATAATATAGTTAGTTACCTTTATTTGTCTCGATAGAACCAAAATGATTGAACTTGCGTTACCATGCTGCACATTGAGACGTCTACTAACCGACATGAAAACGCCAAAAACAGGGGTGTTAGGAAATTTGCCATAAATACTGATTTGCGACTCCGATTTTTAAAAGTAAAAAATTAAACAAAATTTCCAAGAATTGTCTACAACTTGGTGCAAAAATTTTGAAAATAAAATGAAAATTGCGGTTTTTAGGGCAAATACAAACGTTCATTTTTAAATGGGACACCCTGTACATATATGTAGGTCATGTATGTAGGTTCACTTTTTAATGTACGCAATAGTTCACTGTTGTTTATTCTTTGACGGGTATGGTAATTGAAAGATTGAAGATTGTTCGCGGCCTTCTTACTCAATACCGTACATGGATTTTGACACATCATTTTTAAAATACTTCAAAATATTTTTAAAATCCCGTTTTATACTTCAGCATAAGCGTAGCGGACGCAGAGTCTACGGGTGTAGGCAAACGATTGGCAGAAACACCAGTCCAGACCACACCTGTGCCAGCAGTGCGTATACATACAAATGTAGGTCCAGCTTCATGTGGGGTAGAAGCGGCACGTACGAGCATCTGGACGTACAGTATACGAACTATACTGGCACAGGTGTGGTCCAGACTTAGCCGACCTCACACTATCAGTCATGCAAATACCGATCCGTTATGGCCCATTCTGAAACAAAGTGTAAACTAATAAAAACAATGCATTACATTGATGAGGTCTGTTGCGTATCGAACCAAAACCAATACAAGAATGACAATCATTCCAAGTTTACGAAAGCAGTTTACTTCTCAACAAAACCAATCACCTTGACAATCACGCATATTATTTTGATATTACAATACCTATGATTGACCAGACTAAGGTTTACGACAAAAATTTGCCTTTCCTCTCACAGAAATATGGTATGTGCAACTCGAGAGCGATGTTTTCAAGACAGTTGCGGCTAATTTTACATGTATTCTGGACAGATCACTTCGTAAATAGATTAAGCAGTTTTACCCAAGGGAGAATAAATATCTGTTGAGCACTGAGAGAAATCACAATTAATGAGCACAGACCCACAAATACAACCCCGTCTAACGTCAATCTGTGCACACGGTATGCAAAAAGCAGTGGCAAACACTGATGAGGGCTAACCACTGTTGAACTTAGCTCGTCTGTTTTTTATGCCCGAAACGAGTTCCTCTCACACCCCTTCTTTTAGAATCCCATTAATCACACCAAACTTAGGAACATACATAATATATACATAAATCACATAAATTAATTACCTTGACGTACATCATAGAAGTCAGCATTAAATGCGTAATTATAAAACTCGAGGTGGTCACAACACCTAACACAACCGAGGGCACATACTGTAGGTGAACGCTACTTGACTCGTCAAGGCTTAGCAGCAGCAACCAATCACCGATTCATGCACCATTACCAAACAACCCAGTCTCCTATTACAGCAACACGGAACCCATTGTCCGTCTATCTGATTGCATTGTTTGATGTGAAGCTCATATTATCAAAGCTTACTTCTAAGCATAGATCTATGTATGCGTAGGTGGAAATTCAAGTATAAATGCTCGTTAGCTAAGCCACAACTAAGTAATCCCATAGAGAATCAATTCGATGTCATTATTTACATCTTTTTGTATCACTGTCTGAGAGCAATTTCTGATTTCTGATTTAGCTGGAGGAAGTAAGTGTTCACAGGAACTCAGCGAATGTTACAAAAGAAAGGTTCTACATTCTAAACGCCCTGCCTTATCTCAAAACCAATAGAAAGCATCAGGCACGGGCTATTTAGCAATGAAGTTTTGCTCTGAAAATTGACAAAAAAATTTAAATCAAAAAGATGAATCAATTAAATTAAATTTCGCTTGCCAGTGTGGAAGAAACTAGCACGAACCGAGCACACCTCGGATTACCCGATGATTCATCTACTGCCAAACGACTACTCAGGGCAAAGGGGTCTTTCTCGAATCTTACAGAACATTCACGTTTGATTTTTGTCACATTCATCTTGTGAAATGTTTGCAAGTGAAACAAATAACATAAAGTTTACATGATTTTCAAGCATATTTTGTTTATTTACAGTGTTGTTCAGACTTTTTTACATACTCTTTCGAATGAGCTATACCACTGTCACACAGCTTTTCGACAACTTTTACAGTAATTCCTCAAACGCGCAACCTTTCTGTACGTCTATCTGGATAGTGTATGACGTATAAAGGAAAGCTACTGTAGCCTTATTTGTTAATTCATTTGTAATATTTGTAACATCATGAAGTTATTTAGGTGCCGTTTTTATGTTATTGCATCCCGAGTTGAATAACGTAGTTATAACGTTTGAGACAACCTTTGTTTCTGATCTACGCATGACTTTCCCGATTATTAATAAGTTTACGGTACAATGATATTATCAAACTCCAAAGGGAGGGTAACTTCGTCAAAGAGGGGGGAATGAGCAGTTTTGGACCTTTTTACCTACATCGTAAGAAACAAAAATGCCGTTTTTGAACTCAACAAAGAGTGGGGAATTCCACCTTTTCTTCCCCTTCTATTGGATACTATTCAGGCCAAAGTGTGAGGCCAATAAACGTTTTCATATTATAGCATTATCAAATGATTACGAGACTAAATTTCAATACGCGTCATTTGTTGTACAACTTTTCTAAGCACATAAATATAGTATAATGAATTTCGAGCAGAAATACTCGATAGTATATCCGAGGTTATTCCTATTAACGTTTTTACAAAATACTGCTTAAAAGTGCACATCTGATTGGCGGACTCATAAATTAAACTTAGAGTCAATTGGTAACGCTATATTAGTGATGAACGGTGGTGTTCAATGTGTTATGACTAGACACGATTGTCACTATTAATGTTTGCGTGGTTTCTTCTCAGATTTATAGATTTATGTTTTATTGTTAATAATCGTGAGTTTCGTGACATTGCGTGATTCACTATCTCTTCCATATATCCGAAACGAGGCTTCCCGCTTGTTTAGTCATTTATTTACTTGTGTTGTATTTTACTTGTATACAGTACTTAACATTACAATGTCGTGTCTTGCATGATCAGGGCTGGAAACAAGAAATTTTTTGTTGGGAAAGACAAAAGAGATTTTCCAAGGTGAATGTACATAATCTTTTCGGTTTTCCTAGAAAAAGCCATTGCCGAGTCCCCTGTTTTGTTCAATACTAATCTAGTATTTAGGCAAAAATTTTTTCAGAGAGTGTAACACGATTCCTTATATTTGAAATGAAATGTATCTTTTTTGTCCTATTAATAAAGTACATACGCTGGGTGCAAAACAGTTTCCTAGGTTTCAGAGCCGAAACACGGCCCTAATTAATGAGTTGCTTACGTGAGTTATTACTGTCTATTCATTTATGTTCAACGTCAAGTAAATAAGTTGAATTCGAGCCTGATTGATTAAGAAAGAACTTCCCAGGTAAAAACAAATATGGAACGTCTGAACAGCACAACAAGCAATGTGACGGTACCAGATGCATTTGAGATGTGGGCCAATCTGACGAACAATGTGCTTTACGTGATCGCAATGATCACATTGACACCTCCCTTTGTCCAAGTCACCATCACCATCTTCTACCATATTGGTTGGTCATCACTCACGGCCCATACATAATTATAGGCATCGTAGTTGGTTATGGGAATAAAACAAGATTCGGATCACGACCATCAAATCACGCTGAATAAGATTTTTCACAATCGTGAAGTTGAGAATCTGGTTCTAATAAAATCCAAACGTGGCCTATATGTACACAAACCCCATCATCGCAGTATAGTCGATAATGAATTCTCCATAAACATCCCTAACCTGTTTTGTTGATGAAGAAAACGTCCGTCGATCATGAACGTTTTTTTTACAATGCTGTGTTCTGAAACTGTGAAGCATTATAAAAGAATTCTTCAGCTAACTAGAAACAGTAAATCATCATCAACTATAGTGTTGAAGAATACCTAAAACAAGATGCTGATAAAAGTATGAAGAATAACTGTAAATAACAATTTTTCGGTCTGCGTCGACGCAAAGAGTATGTGCTGTTGGCTGTAGACTGCATGGGCGCTGTAGCCTTTTTGGTCACTCAAGGAGCCGTCGGTGCGTCACGAATACCCCTGTTTTTGGATGGCACTTACAAGTTGGCTTCAAACGCATGTTTTATCCGGATGTAATTTGTGTGTTTACAATCATTTTTGTTGTTCAGCGAAACTCGCACTCGCTGGGACTGTTGGGCATCGCACTTTGGCTTGATATTGGCATTGTCGCACCTGCTGTCACCGGTGGCTGCATGGAACCAGGTGGTGCTCAGTCTGGACCGACTCATCCTCATCATCAATCCACTTTGGCACCATCGACAGACCACTAAATACGCCTTGATCCTCACCGCACCTGGATTGGTTTACGGTTGGTTCGTATAGCGATTTGAATAGGAGACTAAACGAAAACTTCATAATGGAGACATGGGCGAAACCACGTTTAGATTTTTTTCTTTTTAAGTTTGTTTTATGAAAAATATTGTTTCTATTATGTATTTTTGTATGACTTTGATTGTAACTCTGTAAATTATTTCAATGTGTATAGTGAATGTTATGTGGCAGGTGCGCTAAGCACGACGGGAATGGTGGTAATGGCCGAGTTCGAACTGCGCAATCAACCGGATCGATTGGCTACCAAGTTGTGTATGGCCGAATCATATGCGCCAGTTATACCTCGATCACTGTCCATGGCTGGAGTCACTTTGTTCCCGTTCATCAGTGCCATTCTCTTCATAATATCCTTGTTTTTCTACGTCAACAACATTATCAAACCGAAAATCGCTGCTGGTTACTTGCTTTTTATTACTTTTTTTCTATGAAATCAGTGAACTATTCTTGGAGTGACCCTTGTAAGTTTTGAGTAGACCTTTGTTAGTTCTGAATAGACCTTTGTTACCCTTGTTAGTTATGGGTATACTCTTGTTATTTATGAGTAGACCCTTGTTAGTTACGAATAGACCGTTGTTAGTTATGAGTAGACCCTTGTTAGTTAAGGTAGACCGTTGTTAGTTATTATGAGTAGACCCTTGTTAGTTACGAATAGACCGTTGTTAGTTATGAGTAGACCCTTGTTAGTTAAGGTAGACCGTTGTTAGTTATGAGTAGACCCTTGTTAGTTACGAATAGACCATTGTTAGTTATGAGTAGACCCTTGTTAGTTAAGGTAGACCGTTGTTAGTTATGAGTAGACCCTTGTTAGTTACGAATAGACCATTGTTAGTTATGAGTAGACCCTTGTTAGTTAAGGTAGACCGTTGTTAGTTATGAGTAGACCCTTGTTAGTTACGAATAGACCGTTGTTAGTTATGAGTAGACCCTTGTTAGTTAAGGTAGACCGTTGTTAGTTATGAGTAGACCCTTATCAGTTATTTAGGGACCTTTTTATTTTTGTGCATTTGATATCGTTATGAGCGCGTATTAATCTTATCGGTCTTCTTTCCAGGCGACGTATATTCAGCTACAGCAGCGCAGAAGTTGCAGGCGCAAATTACCAGAACGTTTATGATATCTTCGGCTGTCAACATTGTGTTCATTCTCATTCCGTTAATCTGTTAGTACAAATAGCTAACTTAATTATTAACTGTACATTTGCTATCCGAATAACCATAATGATTGATGTTCACAAATTGACAGACGAGCTAACCCCTCCAAAGGAAGGGGAAGTTCGTCAAAAAGAGGGGAATTGGCAGTTTTCGGGCTATTTTATCTACACCGTAGGGAAGGAACAAAGTTCATTTACTTTTTGAAAACGCTTAAGAGATGGGAATTTCACTTTCCCCACCGATTTCAGTGTTACTTGCGTCGAATGTGGTGTGTGGGGGACGAAGGTGTGGAATGTTTAGGATGGTGATGTGGAACACGATGTCACTCAACATATTGATCGATGCCATTCTCTACACTCGACTCACACTAATCCGGGCTGGATGGCGAGCAGTCACCAATGGCAAGACTCTACCCTTTGATGTATCTACATGGAATGTCTGATTCATTACGTCATTACTCATTTGTGTTGGTGTCAGCATGATCCACTTACAAGTTGATAACCATATTTCACTGTTGCTTGGCTGCAATATTAACACAAGTGAATTTTTTTTGTCTCGTTCGTAAGACTCGTTCGATATCAAGTTATGTAAGTATTAGATATATTATAATATATTATGTGGCACGTTGAAACGCAATCTTGCTGCAGATGTAAAAGCTATTTGTCCTACCTAACAAGTTCACTGTTTTATAGTGCAAACCCACAATTGGGTGTCGAAATTTACGGCCAACATCTACAGTATATTTCACTGATCAGGCATTATTGTGATAACGACTTGGGTGATCGTAATCCACAATTATAAACATGTCATGTTATTCTTCTTGCAATACTCGCGTGATGTTCAATGCTTTTGTGTCTGATGTTTGCGTGTTCCGTATTACAGTAGGTACATAATATCACTGTGATCATTTCTCTGCAATTTTACTTTACTTGAAGGTACTCGAACTAACCTATGTAGGACGCATACAGTACATGTTTCATGTTTTTGGAAGTAACAAGAAACTTTCTTGGAGTCGATGAACATGAATACACGTTCTTTTTAAACTTCAAAGTTAAAGTACCTGAAACTCATAGATAATCATATTTCGTTCACAGCACATGCACACAAGGTAATAATAATATCATTTGTCAAGTGTGACACTAATAAACACTCTATATCGTGGCACGATGAGCAGTATATGGAATCTTTTTTTGCTGTAATCATTATACATCATTACATAACAACAGCAATCATTCAAACGGCTTCAAATAAACCTGCGTTGTTGATCAACAGTTAAAAGGATAATATGAATGAGAGTGTGAAAGTATGGGATGACGTTGCGGATCGTTGGGTGTTGATTGGTACATCGTTGTGGAATGTGATGTTGGGTGTGTTAACAATCGGTGGCCTAACACGTATTGTCACAACCATTCTTTATCATCAAGGTTAGACACTTGCGCTATTAAACTCCCTTATTTGCAATACTTTATGATTGAAATTCATTTTTATTGTTTAAAACTCGTCATGCTTGATGGCAGTCTTTCTGAATCGTAGGTCTACGGCAACGCAAAGAGTTTGTGCTGATCGGGCATTTGTCGTTTGGTGTTCTGGGTGGTCTGGCCATACCGTCGACTTGGCAGAATGCAATACGTGCTACCGTTGTCATCGCGTATTCACACAGGCTAAATAATTCAGCTGCAATGCTGTAATAAACTTTAATATTCTTTTTATATTTACCCTTTCAAGTTATTAATGAAAGAAATTCAGTTTTTTTCATTCTTGACTCATTCTGTGCCAGGTCAGGCAGTTTGCACCTAATGTTTCGCTCTATATTCGTCAGGTTTATTGGCAACGGCGAAATTTGTTACGTGCGATTTATTACTTTTAAATCGCATTGCCTGAGAAAACCTACGGTTTGTATGGGGGAATGCGTCGACGAAATAAATTTTGAGCTTTTGGCGGTTTTAGAACTAGTATGTGATGGGTAGTGATTGACCATAGTATTAGAGTTCACAGATGTTTCAATCCCGAGAACGAGGACTTCGAAAGTTGAAAAACGAAATTTCACAGAAATTCTAAAAATCCAGTTTTTCTTCCTTTAAACGCCGATAACAAAAGATATCGTTAATCTATCGATCTGAATTTTCATGTGTTTGTTCTCCTTTTTACTGCGGTCATTTTGAGCTATAAAACAAGGGTTTTTGGTCATTATCTGCTGTACAATTTTTTTAAAGTTGGCCGTTTGGTCGACTACTTGGGGGGTAATGTTTGCCCCGGTTTTCCCAATTATCTACCGCAGAACTGAATATGCCGTATAGCCCACGAGTTACCCCAATAGGTCGGCTTCAAAACCTATTGGTGCTACCCCCCCCCACATCGCCTTCGTTTCAGGTGAAAAATTTGATTTTCTGAAAAATTATAAAATTTGTCATGCTTTTTTTGTATTCATGACTGTTAACATTTTTTTATTCTGTTAAACAACTGTTTTAAAGTACAGGACGTTGTTACCCATCTTTTTAGCTTCATTTTGAGCTATGACACAATTAGATTCGACTCTTTTTCAATCAGGATAAAGTCGATGAAAGACGTTCAACTTGGGTATTTTTTGGCGAATAATTAATGTTAAACTTTGAAAAAGGTCTCATAAGTAAAGATTTTAATTAGAATAGAGGTATAACGTTTTAGGTTTTTGCTAAACGTTGTATTCACAACGTTTTTAGATTAATAAACAATGGTTAGTGTCACATCCCATTAATTTATAGCCCCCCGATACCTCACAACATGGTCACCGTTACCAAAAAAACATAATTTTTCATATTTTTGAAATTTCACCGGAACCTTATTAAATCGTTCATATTGATTGTTAAAAACTTCAGAGAGCTAAGAACTATGTGTTTCAAGCTGTTTTCAGCTAAATTTGATGATAAATGACACGAGTTACTGTTTCTCGGCTTTTTTTGCATTTTTAGACCTTTTTACGTTTCAGTGCCATTTGGTGCCAAAAAGTGCCAAAAAGCTCATCTTTTCGTTTTACAAAAGTTTCAATCGAAACTGAAAATAGAACAATAATAGTGTTTTTTGTATTTTTATGATGACCCGTTGTTCTTACTTCAGTAGTTTTTAGGTTGGAAGCTAGTTTCGACTGTACCATCTATCTCTTGAGACACTTGGAGTTAATAAACCTGATGTTCATTGATATGTACATATATTGTAAATATATAATACTGTTTAATCTTTTTATAATTCTTTGCGAATAGACTGGTTTTGTTCAGATTTTATGTTAAGAGTTACAGTATTTCCAACAGTAACTGCAAACACTAGAAACCAATGAACCGTATAGTTTGAGTTATTGAGCTACTACATACGTAGGTTTTTGAACAAATCTGATATTCTTTGCTGCACATAGGTATAGTAAAACGATATATACAGTAGCGTTTATTTGAATAAAAATCGGTATTTAGAGAATCGTTCAATCGGCGGACAGCTAACCCGATTTTCCAACAATAAGATATTCTACTTAGAGCAAGTTAGTAAAGCTATTGAAGAAATGTTATTGCAATGTTGCGAAATTCAGATTTGCTTTTACAGGGAAGTTACAGTAGCTTATGAGAGTATTCTACATTATTGAAATTGTAACTTAAAAGTCGAGAAAGAATATACCAACTTGGAAATATTCTAGCAGCATCATATCTCTGTGAGGAAGAAACTCGCTCATTGAATTCATTTGAGAACGATTATTGCTGTTACATGTATCTACACATTTTGGGCATGTTAAAGTATATCCACACTTTGAAAAACATTCTTGGATGTTTGAAGGTGTCAAAAACCAGCCGTTTTAATTGAATTTGATTAATAAGATTCTCTGTTGTTTTCTACTGGGTGGCCCAAAAACATGCTAACACTTTGGTGCTGAATATCTTGCGACACAGATATCCTACTGAGCAGAGCTTATCAGGGATCAACCTAAATAAATTAACTCAGATACGAATACGACTGTATTATCAAAGAGATCGGTCAATCACAGCGGCCGTCACGGCTCATGGCGTGGACCAAAAGCGGAGGTCAAATAGCGTGCTGGTAGAAAGAATGTTATGGACGTTGTGCATGGAACATGAGTTTACAAATAACCATTGATTGAAATATTTTTAACCTATTTTTAGGTAATTATTTACGTTTTTTTTTACATTTTAGCTAAAGATTGTGAAATTTTTCTGATAAGCGGAAACAGGCGTTTTGTTGCCTATGCAAAGATTTCAATAATCGGAGTAATTTTTTCGCGCAAACGCTAAATTGGGATATAAAAAGTATCAGGACAAACTTTAACAACAATCAAACTCGTACTTGAACCAGCTGAACATAAACATAAACTCCAACCAGCTGAAGTTCATGTTTATATCTTCATACAACAATTAAAATGTGAACTTCTGTTTTTAATCCATGCGCAGTTTCCCACGCAATGATACGTGGTGGCCGCGGTGATTTCTTTCTATCTTTCTAATATGATAGTTTCATTTAAATTAAAACAAATTCATGTGTATCCCTGAAAATTTCAGCTTGATCGAATTTTGTCGGCACCAAACTGTTGGCACTTTTTTGCAACATCCTGTAGATGATTTCTTCACTCATGTCACATACTAATACATGTACGATATATTCTTTAACAAATATATTTATCTATCTTTCGACATTATTCCTGTCACTTTTTGCCGAATTGACAGCGCATATGTGTGCAGTTACATTGGTAAAGTAGTAGAGTAAAACTTTAGTAAAGTAAAACATTTGGGTGCTTTCCAGATTAACTAAACAAGTACTGACTTGAGTTGAGACTCAAAGATATTACATATATTTTGAGATTCGTACAGAACGTGATTCTGATTAAGTCAAACCCGGAACATCAGAACTACTGTAACTCTTAACCTACAATTTGAATAACACCAGCCCTACACCTAATGTCTCATGAATTCGATGGTTCCTGGAGATCTTATAAGTTACAGTCGAAACTAGCTTCCAACATAAAAACTGCTTCAGTAAGAACAGCAGATCATCATAAACGTTCAAAAACCCTATTTTTGCTCTATTTACGGTTTAATTTGTAATTCTTTTAAAACAAAAAAGATGAGCTTCGGCAATTGGCACTAAAACGTAAAAAGGTTCAAAAATGCAAAAAAAGCCGAGAAACAGTAACTCGTGTCATTTATCATCAAATTTAGCTGAAAACAGCTTGAACCACATAATTTTAGCTCTCTGAAGTTTTTAACAATCAATATGAACGATTTAATAAGGTTCCGGTGCAATTTCAAAAATATGAAAAATTATGTTTTTTTTGGTAACGGTGACCATGTTGTGAGGTATCGGGGGGCTATAAATTAATGGGATGTGACACTAACCATTGTTTATTAATCTAAAAACGTTGTGAATACAACGTTTAGCAAAAACCTAAAACGTTATACCTCTAATCTAATTAAAATCTTTACTTATGAGACCTTTTTCAAAGTTTAACATTAATTATTCGCCAAAAAATACCCAAGTTGAACGTCTTTCATCGACTTTATCCTGATTGAAAAAAAGTCGAATCTAATTGTGTCATAGCTCAAAATGAAGCTAAAAAGATGGGTAACAACGTCCTGTACTTTAAAACAGTTGTTTAACAGAATAAAAAATTTTTAACAGTCATGAATACAAAAAAATGCATGACAAATTTTATAATTTTTCAGAAAATCAAATTTTTCACCTGAAACGAAGGCGATGTGGGGGGGGTAGCACCAATAGGTTTTGAAGCGGACCTATTGGGGTAACTCGTGGGCTATACGGCATATTCAGTTCTGCGGTAGATAATTGGGAAAATCGGGGCAAACATTACCCCCAAGTAGTCGACCAAACGGCCAACTTTAAAAAAATTGTACAGCAAATAATGACCAAAAACCCTTGTTTTATAGCTCAAAATGACCGCAGTAAAAAGGAGAACAAACACATGAAATTTCAGATCGATAGATTAACGATATCTTTTGTTATCGGCGTTTAAAAGAAGAAAAACTGGATTTTTAGAATTTCTGTGAAATTTCGTTTTTCAAATTTCGAAGTCCTCGTTCTCGGGATTGAAACATCTGTGAACTTTAATACTATGGTCGATCACTACCCACCACATACTAGTTCTAAAACCGCCAAAAGCTCAAAATTTATTTCGTCGACGCCAAACTGTAGGTTTTCTCAGGCAATGCGATTTAAAATGAAGAATCGACGGTGAATATTAGGTATGAATGTACTTTTCCTTGCAGAAATTGAGTAAAGAGTAAAATGATTGACTGTGAATGGTTTCAGAGACTCGGTGAGTGCCTGGCAATGTTTTGTGCGATCACCGGTGGTCGTGCTCACATCGGCCATCGGCCCACTGGCTGCCTGGATGTTGATCGTGTTCAGTTTGGATCGTCTACTGCTAATAATACAACCATTGTGGCATAACCGCCAAACCAATCTGTACGCCGTTTGTATGGCCTCACCTGCATATCTCATTGGTTATTCATTTTTATGATCAGCAAGTGCCAACAAAGGCTCTTAACTTTACTTGTGAGGCTCCCGGTCGTATTGAAGAACATATTAATTGTTTGTCTAGTATATACATATATGTCTGTTCTGTGAAGGTAACTGCTGGACGATGCGTGTTTATTAACTTACTACTGCTCGTGTTTCATGCATTACATCGTAACACTTTCGGACATTTTTTGGGGGAGAAGAATCTTACTGCAGAAATTTTCTGCGTTTTTCTTTTCGAAGCAATAAGAATGTACATATAAAAAATATGCTTAAAAATTCGAATTACGTTTTTAGACAAAGATCGAAACAATTCAGAATCAAGACATTTTCTTTATTTTGAGTCATTTACAGAATAAAATCTCATGCATTTTCTTTGGTTGTAAAACCGATTCGGAATTTTCGCATAATCAATCATGAGCGATATACATTATGTACATCTACAGGGTGTCCCAGTGAGGTGTAATGATTGAATTTTTGGAATAACTTTCACAGCGTTCTAGATAACGACCTAAAATTTCACAGGTTAATAAAACAGTTTTCCGCTAATACGCTGAAAATTAAAAATGTTGATTTGGTTCAGTATTGCGTGTTTTACGGCCGACCCAGCAACATGCCTTAAATTTACACTTTATAGTCAAGTATGTCGCATGAAACATTGAATAACTTTCTGAAAGTTCAACTATATGGCTTGAAACATGCAACACTGATAGCTAATACCATGAATCTAAAGTACTGAAAACAGTTTTCGATTTGATCAATTATTCCACCTTCTATTGGATATTGAAAACTGGATCGCAATTTATAGCAAATGTTGGCAAAAAGTTGCGGATAATTTTTTTTGATAAAAGCAATTAATTGAATGAAAAATGTACTTTGACTTTTGAAATATATCTCTTCCTGCTATTTAACACAAATTCAAACAAAAAATTCGTTCTTTTGTATCAATTTTTATTTTCGGTGAAAATCTCTAAATCGGTCGCGTTAAGAACATAAACAGGCATGTTGCTGGATCGGCCCCGTAAAACACGCAATACTGAACCAAATCAAACTTTTTAAGATTCAGCGTATTAGCAGAAAACTGTTTTATTCACCTGTGAAATTTTAGGTCGTTATCTAGAACACTATGAAAGTTATTCAAAAAGTTCACTCTTTACACCTCGCTGGGACACCCTGTATAAGACCTCGTACAGTTTGTATTCATGCTTCATGGCCATGTAGTTTCAGGAGCCGTCACGTTTGCATGGAACCTGTGGGAATTAACGAAATTAAGTAAAGACCCGGATGACATAACGATGAAGACGAACAATATGTGCTTCATTCAGCAATACCTGCCGACCGGACCAAAGAACGTAATACTGCTAATGGGGGTTATATGTCCGATTACATCTGTGCTCATCTTCATTGTTACTTTGTTGATGTACTTCAAACGCATTGTACGCCCGAAAATAGCATCCGGTTGGTATACCAAAACGTCAATATTATTTTAATTCATGACTGAAATGACTTCGACTTTGTTGTATTTGTTTTAAACGCGAAATTGAAACGTTTTCTAACATCATTTATACAAAATCTATAGGTTGATCTTTTGACATTTCTGTAAAAAAACTTGGAAACTACATTTTTTTATTGATTGGCTGTTTTCCAATTAATTAGCTGCTTAATTGTGGTTTCAATTTCATCCAAAACCACACTTTATTACAGTTGTTGATATAAAAACAAAATGTATCATAATTGGATGGTAGCCACGTAAAAAAATAAAAAATTTCAATGTTGCAGGTGACACAAGTTTAATCGAGTCTGTGATCGATACTCAGAAGCGACTCACGTGGGCCTTCTTCTGGTCAACATCATTTAACTTTTTATTTTTGGTTCTGCCCGTGATCGGTTAGGATATAATAAATTAATCATGTTTTATTTGAGAGATATCGGCCACCATCAGCTATAATATACTGCTCATGATTGATTATGCAAAAAAATCCGAAACAACTAAATAAAGTCTTACGACGTATTGCATAACGAAACACGAGCAGAATTTGATAGAAAAATAGAAATTGATAGAGGTCCGTTCGTTCCATTTACTGTATTTAATTATTCAGGGTCTATTACTATTGAAATGACAGAGTGCCAGAGTATAACCTGTCAGGTACTACGACCGATTCTGCTCAATGTACCGGTGTTGAATGCTGTTGCTGATGTTGTCATATTCTCAAGGTTGGACAAGTTTTTTTTATTTACACCAATCAAATTCTTATAGTTCTTTGTTATTTCATAATAATGGAAATCAAGAAGGGATGGCAGGCAATGTTGCAACGCAAGGATCTACCATACGACATTGGAACCTGGTGAGTCGGTGATTCGACACACTCGATTCCTTCCATTTGTTTGAGCCCTAAAATATTCATTATACTGATTAGAAAATTATTTTATACAAAATACTCTGTCATTATAAACTTTTCATTCATTAATTTATTCATTCTCTATCTATTTGTAGGTTTCACCCATCACTAAAATGATTGTTTTTAATTTTTCACTATTTTATGCTTCAACGTGAAGAATGCTGTGTTGTAATATAATGTTGTAAAAGAATGGACTTATTGCAAAATATTTTATTCTGTGATGGTGGACAATGAACGTATAAAAAAATGCTAACAATAAATTTATGTACATGAGATACATATTGATTGTTCACATATAAATGTTAACCGTTTGCCGCGTATTACTCACAAATTTATATACATAACGAATCAGGATCTCTGAAGTATTTGCTTATTACAGTGTTCAACATGTTCATGCATATGCTCAATTAACAAACATTAGCCCACTGGTTAGGTTTGAACATTTGTCTTGATGCGGTTATGGTGAAAATATAAGTCTGACTGACTCAAAGTATATTATCTATTTATTGGTAATGATGTTACGTCATACATTGCTTTGATGACATGTCAAGTCGTTGTTATTAAGCAGCACCACAACCGGACCCCTGCCACCAGCACGATCGGGAACCAGCGACTGACTCGTCATCGACTTGCACATGATCGGTTTGTTATCACCGGTTGTCATTTGGAGCAGACAATCCTTATCATCGGAGGTAGACGAGTTCGTCGGATTGTAGTCATCAAGTTCAATGGTATCTTGTTTAATGGTCTCCAGGCCCGGTCTCACTGTCTTCCTTACCTGTCCATTGGCAATAACATGTGCCAGATTTGGCTGACTGACCGATCGAAGCCTCTCAGGTCGTTTCGAGTCGAACTGGCCGTGGCTGGTCGACGATCCGGAGGTGTCGGATGGTGTCACCTTGTTGTGATGGGCTTCCGTACCACTGCTTATTCTGTTTATAGGTCTTTTTACTGGTGGCTGTGTTTCTGTACGGGCACGACTCATTGAGGAGAAATCGATGGTGCGTTTGCGTTGACTGATCATGAGCGAAGTGGGTGAACTGCTGAGACTGTCCTGTTGACGCATTGCTGGTCGACCGTTTAGCGTTTGACGAGGTGTCGGGTAGTCGCTTGCTGCATACGATCTGAAATACAGACACCCTTGATCATGTATACAATCAGGATGGCTGGCAGCGGAGAGACAGCTTTGTCTTCATCAAAAATACCAACTTAAAAACGACAGCCGTTGAGTAAAAAAAGTGATGAATTTCAAAATCTCATAGGAGTAGGGGAATATACTCAATTGGTCAAACTACAGTATACGTTGGCTTTTATGGCAGCGTAAAACTATAATACCGAAACAAGGGAGCTCTTCGGTTAACATAATACAATCACCAAAATAAATGCCGAAAGCAGATGATAAACCATGATTTTTGAGCAAAAAATAACTGTATATAAATCGCATTGGGCACAACATCGGGTTAAAATAAGAGTTACCATAAGGTATAATAACTCGACTACGCGTACGTATAGAATATAATGAACACATTAACTAATTATGGTTTAACCAACTGTTCATGCCAAGTCGTTGATCAAACATCTTGGTCTACTAAAACGTGAAACCTGAGTCATGGTTTGGTGAATTTTAAGAAAGCTGTTGAACCAAAAAAATCAATTGCAATGAAGAATTAAGTGAGTGAATGTACATTGTAAGTGCAATCTGAATCTCAGTATCTAACCTTTCTAACGCCGTATTATTAATGGTTGCATTGAAGGTCGTGAACTTGCCACTATGTGCGTTATCCCTACGTTTCATGCACACCTGGCAGGTCATTATATGGCGGAATGCCTGACGAAATCGTTTGTTGAACGTTGTATAGATAAGCGGATTCAACGTAGACGATATGTAGCCGAGCCATAGGGCCACCGTCATCACCGTGTCCGGTGGTTGACACAGCTGAGTGAGTAAGTGAGTGAGTGAGTGAGTGAGTGAGTTAGTGAGTGAGTGAATGAGTGAGTGAGTGAGTGAGTGATTGTCTTACGAAGGTAAACTCAACTGACCTCTCCGCAAAAGCCGATCAGAAAATTGCAGAAAAAGAACGGGGTCCAGCAAATGAAGAAGCACCCGAATACGACCCCGAGTACTCGAGTTGCCTTTTCCTCAGATGCTAGTTCCTGGTCGGTATTAGCCCGTGTCAACTTGTTAATGTGAGATTTCTCGGCTAGAGTGTTGAGGATCCCTAAAGTTTTATATTCTTTTCTTAATCAAGTTTATTTGCTCACCATCACTGGCATGAAATCGTTATACAAAAATTTCGACAGCAAAATTGGGTAACCTCGAATTCGCGTCGTTACATTCGAATCTGTCGTAAGCGTTGACGGGGACTTGTGGAAGTTCGGCGGTGATCCGTTCACTGAAATAAAAAAACACGTCCATCCATCCATCCATCAATCCATCCATCCATCCATCCATCCATCCATCCATCCATCCATCCATCCATCCATCCATCCATCCATCCATCCATCCATCCATCCATCCATCCATCCATCCATCCATCCATCCATCCATCCATCCATCCATCCATCCATCCATCCATCCATCCATCCATCCATCCATCCATCCATCCATCCATCCATCCATCCATCCATCCATCCATCCATCCATCCATCCATCCATCCATTGACTCACTTGAATCGGGTCTGTTAGGCCCTACTTCCAGTAGCATGCTCTCAGCCTCGTTCTTGACCGCCACACCCAGTTGTTGTGACTGCACGCTGCTCCGATTCGTCTTATATTGTGCTCGTGGTCCCCTGAAATGATATTCGGTTATGTTGGTTTCATTTGATTTGCAATTGTTGTGGCCGAGTTGCAGCGAACGGACGTTACAACTTGTAAACTTGATGCACGATCTGAACCAGATAATTAAAACTTCATAAACAATATAAGAATTCTATACTATTATACTTGCATGCATGTTTAATCATATTATAAGACGTTTCCAAAGGTTGAAATGTAATCAATGTTTTTTCCTAGGGAGGAAAGGTAAAATCCAAATATTGGATTATGTCAGGGGCATTTTAGTTTTTGCATTTCATCGACAACTCCTTTCATGCAGGCTCACATAAGTTTTTGACAGCCTATTCAATCTCTCATATCAACTATTAAGAGAATAATCAAACAACAATGGCCTTATGCCCGGTAATTGGCCAGCGCTCAATTCGTACACGGTGTCTTAACCAAATTCAATAGTTATAAATAAACAATTCACCGTTGCGCTCGCTCTGGAGCCAAACTTAACCACAGAAATAGCTTTAGGACTCAATTTTGATGACGCCACATTCAGTCTCCTGCTAATGTTTCGAACTTAGGACCTCCGGACATCGAGACCGGAGCTCCAACCACAACACTAGATAAACTACGAAGACTAGAAAAGCTACGAAGACTAGAAAAGCTGCATTAGTAAACGAATTCTAGTCCTACCAAGAAACTGAAAATTTTCAAGTATCCTGGTAGGATTCGAACCCACGACCTTCCGCATGCTCTAGGAAGTACATAGAATAGCTGTTTTCGGGATCGTACTACATACAAACTATTCTACATTATCTACATATTCATTATCAATACACAGTAAGCACACAATCTTCACAGTAGATTCACGTTGTTAACCAATTAACTTACGAGGATGGCACTTCCAGGTAATTGGTCATGTTTGGAGTAGAAAAAGACACAACGCCGCTGCAATGTTGACTAACCAATTTACTTTATTTATATATTCATATTCATCTGCTAAATAAACTCGCAAATGAAATTCAATGCAAAGCAGGCTAAAGCGTATTCACAGAAAAAATACAAACTAAAAAGTTATAAAAAGAAACTACGCAAACTAAAACTGAAACTGAATCTGAGCGGAGCACTACTAATTAAAAATAATAATAAACGGGAAGTTTACGGATTGTAGGAAAATATATCTGTTTACAGAAATTGGGATAATGTCATACATATTACTAGTATGTACCTTCTATTTGGAGCATTAGCATATTGGTTGTAATCAGGGACATGACAAGGAAACGTCACCGCTGTAGAAACATCCAGTACTATTTTCGAGCGCGCTATGGTGCGTCTAAATGCGATTACAGTGCTGATCAATTGCTTTTAAAATCATGAACCGCAGAATACATACATAATACGAATGCACACAAAAATCGGTTTTAAATGATACCTTTATATTTTTTATTGCACATGTGCAAAAACCAGAAAAACTAACGAATAAAAAAACTTTACGATATTATTAATTTTGAGGACACGTTATGACGAGTAACGTATGTTTTGTTTAATACTTTTCTTTACATATGTTTTTAGTAACATTTTTATTAATAAATAAATATGGTTACCTTTTAGAACTGGCGACGGTACGCCTGAGCCCGTTACGAGGCTGGCCAGCCAGACCCCGCTTGTCACCCGTTTTGCCGTTAGCCAACTCTCCCGATTGATCCTGCAATCACGCATTCTTATTTAATATTGCATTATCCTGACTTTTTTCCTTTAAGAAGTTAGCCACCCGATTAATTTAACTTTTGAAAAAGGAGAAAATGCAGTGTGAAATAACTTGAGAAATTGTGAAATCACTCGACAAGCCAGTCAAGTTAATTAAAATAATGTACGTAAGTAAGCAAGAGATTGGTCTATTGTAAAGGGTTTCTACAAAACTTGATTGGTTTGTTGAATGTTTTGTTGAATGTTTGAATAAAAGAGTAAGTAGCACTCACAGGTTGATCGTTAACGTAGCACACCTGAAAACCCGTATTCCGTGATTTTTATGCTCTATCATTCATTTTTCAGATTACATTACGGCGAATAATAACTCTTAACAGCATGCTGTTCATGCTTTTTGCTGTTTTTTCCCAACTGTATAACAAATTTAAGAACGTTGTTGACACCAAACGAAGAAACTTTTACTTTGCTTTAAAAAATATACCCAGAATACAAACGGAAATCTTTTGCAAGCAATAGAGAAACGTTTTAATGATGAAAAGCGCAAGCATATTTAGCAACCAATGGGTCTAACCACGCGGATACGCTGAACCACATGAAAGAAACAGTAGATTAACTCCCAATACGAAAATATACTTCACAGTGTTTCAATTCGAATGCGAGTTGTTTAGGTAAAATAAGATTTTTTCCTTAAGTTGTTTAATGAAAACGAAGAGTTTTGTTTTCATAACTTTGTTTCAAAATATACATAAGTCGTGTCGTGTCAGACACGTGACAATGTTAGAACTATCGTAAAAAGACCTTCCGCA
>OZ038447.1:12899411-12919411 GCA_964036265.1 Daptonema setosum
TTCGTCATGTATGAAATAAAAACCGAATTCCGAAAAGCAAAGTATTATAATTGGTGGGATGACAAGCCAACCAAACAATCCATCCATCTCGCAATCCCACCAACGTGCCAACACTAATCATCACACAGATATTATATTTCAGTCGTCGTTTTGACGTTTTGCCGCCACCTTTGATGCGTTTTTTTTCAGCGGCGCTACTTCACTTTATTGAGTGCCGAGCAAAACGTTTGAACAACTTTTTGCGGTTCTGCTCATCGGCATAGAAGAAATAACTGACGCGAACGGAGGTGGGCGATGATGAGCTATTTGATTGGAAGGGTCATTCGAAAGACAAGGTGACTCCTAAATTCTAACTTATTTATATATTTATAATAAGCATTTGTTTGTAAACACATTTTTATGGATACAAATGCACAACGGTATAAAATACCAAACATTGCTGTATATTAGCCAATTTCTGAGTCAAAGAAACACCGATAGCAAATTACTAAAACCAATTTACAGAATCTCTCTTTTGTGCGACTTTGTAGGTGTGATGTTTTGGTGATTCAGCTGAACGTTTTTTGAACGATAATGGTAGCAGAACGTATGTACATATGTCAAAGATTGATATCAAACAGAAATAATTATTATGATTAATAACCATTGGTAGAGTGAGAACCAACTACAACCAGTTATATCAAATTAGCATGCTGATTCTATCGAGAGTAATCTATAATTTTTGGTGCATAGTATTCCAAGCTTAATGTGAGTCACTTTATCACGCGTTGTTCAGCAAAAAAACTCGAATCTAGAAGTACTTATAATAATGGAAGGAATTTTTCTGATTAATCTCAGTCGGTTTTTATGTACGTATGTATGTGGATGTACATCCAGTTTGTACATATGAACATATGTACATATGTATGTTTGTATGTATGTATGTATGTATGAATGTATGTATGTATGTATGTATGTATGTATGTATGTATGTATGTATGTATGTATGTATGTATGTATGTATGTATGTATGTATGTATGTATGTATGTATGTATGTATGTATGTATGTATGTATGTATGTATGTATGTATGTATGTATGTATGTATGTATGTATGTATGTATGTATGTATGTATGTATGTATGTATGTATGTATGTATGTATGTATGTATGTATGTAGCCACTGGCTGCTGTCACTACTTCAATCAAAACAGTCGTGTATATACATATATATCAGATAACATCCGCATTGTATAGACCTTTGATTCTGTGACAATTGGAAAACAGTTTTACGAAATCTGTCTACTCTTTTAAAACTAATATATATACTTTGTAGCACAGGGTGGGCCAACAATTTCACAGTCAGAAGCATTGACGTTGTTGTTTAGAACATATATTTAGACCCAAAAAAGAAGGAGAAGGTGGCATCTATTGTAATGTACGTACTTGAGTACTGTATGTACCTGCATTGATTTGTTCTTAATTACCAGAAGCCGCAACAACGAATATTAGAATCCTTGCGCAAGAGTTAATATAAACTTATCTTATGACTAACAATAGAAAGAGACAATAATTCAGCGAAATAGGAGATGGCTGCAGTATAACTTGAAGCAAATAAGGTATGTAGTAAAGATGACGACAACCTTTTATACAAGGACTTGGCAGTTTGCCAATACCTCAAATGCGGACTCATCCAGCCAAGATGCCAATAAAATACTTTATAGCCGTCGTAACTTTGGGCGTTGAATCACAACAACACTGACTCAAAGGTTTCATAATAATTAAATGGAACAAGTTGGTCGGGATGGGATGGTTTATTGTCAGATATTGTCTATAAATGAAAGTACCTAATAGTTCATTACTTACTGTCCAGGTTCTCCTAATGTAAGCAGGGGATTCTAAACACTGAGTCGAACAATCAACTTGAAAGTTTTTCAAGCCCAAACTAATCATCATCAACTGAAGAATTCGTTAAGTTACCGCATTATATTCACTTTCCGTCTGGGGCGCATAACGACGACCAATCACGTTAATAAAATAGAAAGGAACTCTTTACAATAAAATAACAAACAGCAATGCGGTTGTATCTCGTTATCGTTATGGTTATATGAATGTTATTTGTGATATGCAATAGAAGACATGATTCATCGAGTGAATCTTATTACAAACTTAAAAAAGCTACATATGCATTTTCAAGGTATGAATCCACCCATCTAATTAAAGTGGCCAATAATTATCGAGTCCGGTTTTACTAGAAAACGTTGAGTTGTTTCTTTATGCAGATGCGAATTACATTACTCTTGTTTTATCACAGATAGAGGTAATTAACGTTATGACATTATACTAAAACATACCTGATTTGAATACATTGTCTCATGTAATTATGAGAAAAGATGATATGAAGATAGCGCTCCTCATTGTTTTTGCGTATAAAAAACATTCTACATAATACTATAGTGTGGGAAGTTGCTGTAATTAAGTTTTCCATAGTCTCTACATTTTTATGGAAATCCATACCTCTCTGTAAACAACCACGAAATCAAATACAGTATCTGTGTCGATTATCCTTAAAGATAGCGCTAATCAAAATACGTATGTACAAGTTCACTGTATTTGAATAACAACTATGTACTTAGTAGCATTTTCTCGTGGTTTGAATTATATTAGCATGTTTCTTGCCACGAAGACAATATGACTTGAAACGAGGCTGAGATATCCGCATTTGTACAAAACTATAGTGTATAATGTAGTACATATGTAAAAGAGGAGGATGTCGATAACATAAAATACCGCCTACCGATTGTAAGCTATTGAGCAGACTGAATTTTAAATGTTTACAAAAAAATTGTTAAATCATGTTTCCGTTCTCGAAAGCATCCAACCGCAAATAGATTGCCCTATCTGGTTTGACTTTTAACCAGCAACCCGATTTATATCTTCCGCTTGGCAGCCCCCGTCTGGAAACAAAAATGCTTTTTGGCATGGTAAATAAATATTGTGGTTATGTACATACATATAGAATACGTACATACTGAGTTAGATATACATTGTATGTATTCTAGATGAGATAAAAAGTGAGCCAAATCATACAAAACAATAAAAATATGACAATTTATTTTCTACAAGTACGGCAACATAGGACAATTACGGCGGTAAAATAAGTTAAGCATTAGACAGAAAAGGGATAATGAAATAGGTTCACCAATCATGAAAATCCGGACATGAGGTAAAACGCTATCGAAGAAAGATTTCCAATAAGGCCTACGGTTATATTGAAAAGAGCAAAATTAATAGAGCAAAGGAACAAAAAATTGCATTATCAAGTCATTGCTGTTCCACGTAGTAGTAAGTAGTGGGAGTTGAGATGTGAGTTGAAAGAAAAGTGGACACCGTGTTTCGGTGTTTTCATGTGGGGATTCTTCTACGAATCACTTTCATGTTAACAAAACGAATGTCGAGCTACATGATTGGCCTAGTATTCTTGTGAAAAACTAACAGGCACAAATGTAAAAAGTTGTCTATAAACCCCGTTAATACCGATAACAAAAGATAAAACAGTGGTGTGATGGATAATGCAAATAAATGGGACACTTATGAGGTGTTTGTTATAAAAACTAGTTTATACTGGCATCAAACTCTGTACCGCAGCCTAGATTGAACCAGTTTAAATTAACTGTGAGCAGCACTTCACACTCAACTTTTGTAAAGTCACAAACTTTTCTATAAAGCAGGACTGCAACATCGTATAGTGCCTCGGGTTGCCTTCATAGTCCGTTGTAAGCTTATACAGCAGAATTGCAACTTAGTTGCAACACCATTTGTTATAAGCAGCAACCACTGGTGCTACCGTAATTCAACCCGCTAGGTTTAGCGGTTGCAGTGGATGGTACCAATAACAATATGTGTTGCAATGGCAACTTTGTTGCAACGGACTATGAAGGCACCCCTCGGAAGGACTCGGTCGGTGCAGCCAAAACTTTTTACCGTCTTGTCCGAAGAGCAGTGCTGTTTGTTATGTACCAGCCGGAGGCTTTTATGCTAAACAGGTCTTCCGCTATGTATTTGCATTTTAGTTGCTCAATACGTGCCTTTTTAGTTGCTCAATTTTTTCTCGGGAATCTGCGCTTTTAACAGCAAACGACCATAAAGAATAGTGTTAACCTGTATTGCACGTTTTGATTGTTTGTTTATTATACACTGGCTTGCAAACAATAAATATAATACATATGAGGAAGTAGAATATGTATCTCAAAAGTCGTACATGGGTCGAACTTCAACTATGCAGTATGAAATCGAGTGGGTCAAATAAACCGGGGATTAATCAGATTAGTAGTCACATGCCGTTGAATAGATCCTTGACAAGCACTTCGTGTTTTAGTAACATTCATCAAACTGCCCACAACTGTAAATACATATGTAGTTAACAACTCACGGAGTTGGTCACTTGCCAGAGGTGAAAAGAAACATAAATGACCTAAATACATATGCATCTCAGAATACACAATGAAAATGTTTTTCATAAGTTGTAATCGGGCAAACTACTAGCATCGTTGAAGTACATATGTGTGATTGAGGCTGATGTGAATGGATGGTACACGATCAAGCACTAGCGCACGAGAACGGGTGGCAAAAGTGCGATTCCATCCTCTTTGGCACACTTAAAAAGTAAAATTTGTTCCCTAATGTCTAGGTGAAATGACCTGAGAACTGCCGATTCCCCCTCTTTGAAGTATTTCCCCTCCATCTGGAGGATTATCTCGTCCGCCAGTGTGATGAAGATGTCTCCATGTGCCACTTGAAAGGCAGCGCAGGCCCACATGCCATATTGACAGATAAGTTGCTCGGGTCACGCAACCACCAGTACATTCAACCTATGTATGTCCATATGTACATTATGTACAGGGCAAGCCTCTAATACCCACAAAAAAATTCACAGTAATAACAAAATGATTAGGAATCTGATTGAACTGTGGTTAACATTTTTTGTGTTTTTGAGTTCCAATGGGGAGAAGATTAGGAAACATCAGGTTATCAGCCAACTGAAAAGTTGCTATTTTTTCTATAACAATCCGTACAACTTAGAATTCGTAGAATCGTAAACTTTTAAAGAAGCGTGACAGTAACTGCACAGAAATCCGAACAAGGATAGTTTTGATGAGTTTCAAACACATTGTCACCGTTGAATAAGTTTTGATTTTATGTTCAATGTAGATAGACCCTTGTTGTACTTAACAATGAACGTGCGGCCAATTTTTTCAGAAAACAGTTGAACTTCATGTTAAAACAGTTTGAATTAAGTAGTAAAACCAATGTTTTATTATAAATTGTATAATCAAAAATGTTTTTTGCCAACTGATATCATTACAGTATGTGTTTATAACTAACAAAACAACATGACTCAGCTGGAAAGAAACATTTTAAAATTTTTTATCATCACTGGAACCATGTTTTCATGATTGTTTTGGCTCACCCTGTATGTATGTAATCACTATAATGCATTATCACCTTCAGAACATTCATTTCCACAACCAATCGAATAAACTCTAAAGCTGTATTTTTTAACTTATTTAAAATAATTTAAATAAGAGTTTTTCTGTTTCCCACTCGAGAAATGAACTCAATTCAAAATCGTCTCGTTTGTATACTGTACTCTGTATACAAAACTACATACATTGAAAAACTGATAGAAAAAAGGCGTTCATCGTAAGTTCATTGACTCAAAGAGAGGGTCGAGAATTTTATTTTCATTCATCCTTCGACATTCATCCACATTCATCTCAAGAGAGTGAGTTTATCAAAAGGAACAATCAATGAAGAAGACTACACGGCCTACTTCAATAGTATGACTGTATATCACGTGATGATGTATTGAAGACAGTGATCAGCTGATCAACGGGTGCCAGTACCTTGTACAAGATGGCACAGTGTCTACTAGAATACAATGCCATGTCATCTACTTCACAACAAAACAATATATCCAATCATCTTCCCACAGCACAGAGGTAAAGGTGCTTTCGTAGTCTGTTGCAAAAACAGTTTCAAAAATGAATTTTCCGTAAATCCTTTTTTTCTAACACAAATTTTGGCCGAAGAAAATGTAGAAATGTGCCATGGAAAGAGTTTTTGGAAGAATTGCGACTGTTTTTGTAAATCACTATAAGTATAAACAAGGCACGATTGAGAACTTTTCCGAGTAATTACCCTGGTCTTTGAAAAGATACAGTTCTGTTTGAAAAGTACATACTCTACTACATGTGTTCACTGCTGAAAGATGAAGGTTTGGCTAGATTACGGAAATCATTACAGTCATTCTTCGGGAAATGAACTTGCTATCTAACTACATACACACTGGAAAGTAATGAGTCTCGCCACGTGACATCGAATCACTTAAACTCAGCAATTTAATATGCTGACGTCGTATCATTTAATTAATGAACTATAATAATCACTATTATTTGGTGGCAGGGTTTTATAGCAAAGTATGTATACTGTAGATGACCGAACGACACTCCAAAGACTAGATTCACGAAATCTGTCTGATTAAGTTGGATTATGTCGACTGTACAAAAGACAATTTTTACAGGAAAATTTACTGTAGAAATTCTAATGGTGCACTGAATACAAAATAAAAAAATATTGAATGAATCTGCGGACATCTGGGTTTGACATTGACAACCGCGGCAAAAAGTGAGATAACGAGATCCACAGGGGTGGTTTCATGACGGCTTATTTGTCTGGGATTTGGCTGGAATTGATGAACATCCCGCAAAAAATAATAAACGTAAAGATTTTCTAGTTCGGCGTCGAGAGTTGAGTCTGTAGACTATAATATCTTTTTAAAGTATGATCTTCATAAGTGTAGTAATAAAAATAAAGGACTTGTGATTTTGGTTGGATGAACACTAAGTACGTCTTTACAGGACAAACTATGTATTCTAATTTAGGAGCGGCGTTCACTTGCATCAATCAAAGAACAGACGAACAAATGTCTGGTTATCAATTATGATTCAAGACACGTTTATTAACTGTGTGTGGTAGGTACTGTATGCATCAAATATTGAATAAAACATGATACGAACAAGATATATAATAAAACGTTTACGTGTGCCAATGAGATTTAACAACTAATGAACACTAAACACGAATCGATAAAACGATTCAGTCATGCCACAAAATTATCACAGCTGTATAGATGCGCTTCTGTCACTGACGGTTCAAATAAGGAAGTAAGTGAATGAATACTCATTCAATTTTGATTCAAAGATTGCTCAGAAATGGTGCGGACTGAGAACGTTGTCGTTACCACTAATTTGATTACTGTACTCACACCGCACATACATATACATACATGTATACTGCTCGTGTTTCATTATGCAATACGTTGTAAGACATTCGAACATTGTTGAAGGTGAAAAATCTTACTTGGGAAATTGTCTACGCTCATCTCTTCGAGGTAATAGGCATGTAACTAATAACAAAAATATCAGAATTACGGGTTGTTTCACTGAAGAAAGAAGCACTTCTGACTTCAGAATTAAAATATTTGCATCATTTTCAGCTATTTTCAGAATTTAAAATCTCGTATGCAGCTGACACTAAAGGAAAAATCTTACAGATCCTACGCAAACCCGGTTCCGATTTTTCGCATAATCAATCATGAGCAGTATAACGTACATACGTATGTACATTTCCACCTGGAAAACTAAAAAGATTCCCTATACGATGAGGCTAGATCGAGATAACCGTAAAAAATTATCTTAATTGAACCATATTAAGTGGACGGACTATCTTCCGTCCCTTGATCCAACTACTGTGCGAGTTTCTCCACAAGAAAACGGTTTTCCATCATGCTAAATATGATGTTTAGTGTCTTCCTTTTAGAAAAAAATACGCGAGAAATTAAACTCAAGAGTTACAAGATAAACTTTATATATATATACAACGTAATCATGATAAAAACATGAATTGAATTCGGTGAATGAAGCGTTATAATTTCATTGGGTTATGCAACATCACATGCATAACTTATTTGTTTGGGTTTTGTTTACTAGGCATATGACCATAGAAGGCTGAACAACTTGGCATTCATGGTACACAATTTTATAGTTTATTAGCATATAAAATATTGTAATACATGTAGCAAACGGTCGTATATAAGTAAGTATATGTGTTATTTACAATAAGAGTTGTGCACAAATTCAAAAAAACATATTCTGTCAGTAGATACTCGTAATTTTTTTAAACTAATGGCCTAATTAATGAGTATGTCATGTCAATATAACTAATAGATATCTAATGTGGGCACTCATGCGATCAATAGTAAGGGACATGCAGACCTCAAAAGCCTCAACAACCAACAAATGTGGTTGAATATATGTACCGCCTCCAAATGTTAACAAAGCACGCATATTCACACCGTGATTAATGACTTAGGGGATGGAAACCTTACCAGACCAGGTTGGGCAAGTTCGAATCTAAATTAATGAAGTTTACTTTATTTTCAGAGGAGGGTCTCAAATGTCATTGAGCACAAACGTCTTTACATCAGTCCGATGTTACAGTAGATGAGTAGAGCAACACTAAAGTGGCTGGAGATGGAACAATGGATACTTGCGATAAGTTATCTTGATTGCTCGCGAGATACCAAAACTCTCGATAAACTTGGATTTCTCGTCAGCTATGGGCGCATGTTTTGCTATGTGGGATGTGCTCCGTGGTAGAATTTATGGTTGAGCCCGGAGATGAATGTGTCGGTCGGCCATTACTTGGGCGCTGGACACCCGAAAACACCGCTTAGCCACCCACCAAGCATTGGGACAAATTGGTGTGTGTTCCGATGACTGACGTTAAGTGTGCCTATATATACACGTTTGAATAGTGAGTACTGTCCGATCACTCATATTTGCCACATTCAAAATCCTCAACTTCAAACTACTTGAATTACAAACAGCTTAATTTTTTTACCTAATTTGTACTGTGCGTGACTTTTTCTGACCAGTTCGTATCACTTCTCCGTAAGCAAACTCAAACAGTTTTTGATTGGTATTTGGAACAGTACTAAGAAAAAACGTCTCTATTGAAGCTCTATTTGTAGACGTTACGACTCGATGTGAGACAAATTAATAGTGTCTGAGTAGTTATTAATGAAACACAACAACAAGTGATGAATACATAATACTGCCAGAAGGCTTGTAATCAGGAAGGTCATACTACGTACATTACATGTACATACATAGATGAACGACAACGACGGCATGATCTTGAGAAAGACACAATAATGACGTCTGTATATCCTGTGCTCATCTGCAGATCATTGGTAGACCCAATGTGAGTGTTTGCTCATGTGATGGTCCAATCAATGCACGTTATCTTGGCTTTTCCCACCTAATCTAGCAAATCTAGTGGTTTAATAATGTTGGAAGGCAAAGGATTTGCATTGGTTAAATGATGTTCCATTGGTGGGGATGGTCCTTGGTGGTTTCTTGATACTTGGTTTAAATAATTGATTGTCAACTTCTTTGTGCCTTTCTGAGAGCGAACCTTCTCTACGTATTTCTTTTCTACTCACTCTCTTATAATCATCGATGCTTTTATATTCAACTAATTCCTATAAGTCAACTTGAACGATTAAAATTCAGTAAACATGACTAGTACTACGACTACACCGGATATGATTTCTCTTGGTTAACACTCACTCACAGATTCGCTCACTCATTCTCTCATGCACTCACTCACTCACTCACTCACTCACTCACACACTCACTCACTCACTCACTCACTCACTCACTCACTCACTCACTCACTCACTCACTCACTCACTCACTCACTCACTAACTCACTCATTCACTCACTCACTCACTCACTCACTCACTCACTCACTCACTCACTCACTCACTCACTCACTCACTCACTCACTCACTCACTCACTCACTCACTCACTCACTCACTCACCTCACTCACTCACTCACTCACTCACTCACTCACTCACTCACTCACTCACTCACTCACTCACTCACTCACTCACTAACTAACTCACTCACTCACTCACTCACTCACTCACTCACTCACTCACTCACTCACTCACTCACTCACTCACTCACTAACTCACTCACTCACTCACTCACTCACTCACTCACTCACTCACTCACTCACTCACTCACTCACTCACTCACTCACTCACTCACTCACTCACCCACTGGCAGGCGTGATTACATTACCGACTTACATCGCCGTACCGGCAATAATAATCGCGTTATTGCTTGCCCTTTTATGCATTTGCTGTTGCTGTCGGTGTATCGAATGCCGTATTCCGTGTTGCTGTTGCTGTGGCGGGTTAGCTCACTCACTCATTCACTCACTCACTCACTCACTTACTCACACACTCACTCATGTACTTACTTCTGCCTCTGTTGCTCACACAAACTCTTGCAGTAAAAAAAGAAATGATAAAGAATGCAAACATTGTTCGCACGAGGAAAAGATGACTAAACCACATAAAGCCAAGAAACCAGGCAGTGCAGATGTTTGTGAAGATTGGACAGAAGGTGGTGGAACATCAATGGATCATCCAATGTACCCTCCTTATACATATCAACCAGTACAGTACGACTCTACCTGTCAAACATACAACTATAACGACGACAACAACAACGGTTTTGATCATTTACGAGCACAAAGTTGTCCTGAAATACACACGTCACCGTCGAAATTCTCAGATGAGGATGCGCAGAAAATACTTTTACTTGAGCATCATTTGCTCAGATTGATTGAGAAACAGAAGAAGATGGAGGAGGAGAAAAACAGAATTAAAAAGTCGGAACGTTGTGAAGAGATTATAAGGAAAAACGAAACATCAGTTGCCCCGGAAGAGAGTTCCGAGTCGGATGATTGAAAACACATGATTATTATTTATGCAGCTATTTAGACTGTAAATACATAAAGTAAGTTTGTGCAGTATATATTATCACTAAAACGACATTTGAAAAAAGGTTTCCCTGTGTGATTATTTGCAAACCACGTTTAACAAAGTTATCTATGTATGACCAACTAAATAATGTTTCCCTCCGATAACATGATTAGGTAGCAACGTGTTGCATTGAACGTCAGTGTTCTTTCTTCAAGAAACTATGAAACATTCAAATTTCGTTACAAGAAATGCTGAATCACAATCTGCACGAACTAAAAATAATATGTTTGAAACTCAAACATCATGTGAGCAGAATAACTTTAAGACGTGACAGTTTACTCAATCAGACGATTTTTGAAGCTTTTGATTCTAACGTGATTCACTTAAACAGATGATATGAACGAAGCGGCCAATCGCACTAAACCATGTTTATGACTGCAAATTGCCATCATAACAAAGCCATTGAGGCAAGTCCTTCAAGGCAATATTTCGTTGTCAAATAACAATATCTGCAATATATAGCTGCAATATATGTAGCTACGTATTATATCTCATCTCTTACATTTCAGTTCCTTATAAATGGAGAGATTTACATTAAACACCAATAACTGGATTAATATGATTTCTGCAAACAGGATGCAAAAAAATTGACAGCTGTCTTTTTATGATAAATGATCTAAGATTTGCATCCTTCAAAATGATGCATTATGTATTGTTTCGGGATTTCACGGCTGCGTTCCAAACTTCAAACGTATCAAAGTTGAAGATGGCTAAATTTAGCGATTTGGGCAATTTGAGCATAAGATTCACCTAAAAAAATTCATTTATATAAAAGCCGTTTTCATCGTAGTTACATACATATTTAGCACTCATGAATACAATGGTATGTATTTATTTATTCAAAAAACATGAGGGTGGAAGGTACGTACTCTATAAACGGGCTGTCAGTGGCATCCAGGCTACTCTCAGCATGTGAGAATGACACACCAACAGTATTGTACATAACTTACTCGGATCACATTCACTATATTTGTATTTGTGGCTTGAATCCCATGGCACAAGGTTCAATCCAGTGCAGCCGTTAAACAAAATATAATCGGTTTTAATTTCTCACTCATCATTTATCTACACATGCACCAATACCGAGAGACACGACCAGATCGAAATGTAATGATCACACACGTCTCATAATGGGCAAGTACGATAAGTCATTTTTGGATAACGTAAGTCAATGAGTTGTGGTATACCAATGAACACCATCTATATTAATTCATAGAGTTACAACATTGGATGTGGCGTATTGAAACCCATGACGTTCATTTTGTCACGTTTCCCATCCGCTACCTACAAGTACCGCTTACCTGAAATCGCTTTTCAGACTACAATAAATCAGAGTAATTAAAGGCGCTATGTGACTGTCGAACAAGCTGAAGGAATCAGACTTGATGTGGCTGTTTATGTAGAATACTTGTACGTATTCAGTACGGTTAAGGATTGCTATGCAACAAATCAATTAAGGACACACTTTAGGTCAGACACCTGAATAGTTAATGAAAATGCGGTCAGATGATTGCATTTTTTTAGGGATTAGTAGAAACACTTTCAATCTTTCATCTTTTATTGCGCCTATGATCGATGGCAGTTTCGCACTGAGTTACAACTTTCCATTTATTGTAGTGCTTAATTATCAAAAATAAAACGAACCCAACCGAGTAGAAGTTATGCTTGAAAAAATCTCAAGATAGCCAAACGTAGTCTCTTCAGTGACAATACGGAATGAATAAATAATTGCTGAAATTCAAAAAACCACAAAAACTAACTGTTTCTTAAGAGGATGCAACATGGTAAACACCACCGCAGCATTGATTATCGATCTCGGACCTTCGCCAAATTGGTACATGTTTATGTGATTATCGAAGCGGATATAACCAGTGGCGGATGAAAACGTTACATGTTTTACATTTGGGTTTCTTCAAATATAGGGTGAGAAGTTGCCCCGATATATAACGCTTACAACTATTATTTCGGTTCTTGAGACTCATAGATAAAAACCCCCAAAAATCCAGTAAATACCGTCCGCAGCAGGTCGTAACCAAACAATATGGTGAGTTATGCAGATATCCGTATACAAGTTCTGCCATTGCTTACAGAGCCATGGGAATTTATCTGCAAAGTGGTGGTCATAAGTCAATGACAACAACAACAACAACATCATCAACGACCACAACAAACAACAACAACAACAACAACAACAACAACAACAACAACAACAACAACAACAACAACAACAACAACAACAACAAAAAACAACAACAAACAACAACAACAACAACAACAACAACAACAACAACAACAACAACAACAACAACAACAACAACAACAACAACAACAACAACAACAACAACTACAACAACAACAACAACAACAACAACAACAACAACAACAACAACAACAACAACAACAACAACAACAACAACAACAAAAACATTAACAACATTGGGTCATATCACAATACCTAAATGAAAGCTGGTAAAAAGATCTGAAGTATTATCAGTCGCTCTATAACCAAATTGCCGGAATTAAGTTTCCGGGAACCTGACGCAATAACGGTTGAGAAAGGGAGTGAGAAGTGGAATTCCCCCTCTTTGGCGGTTTATAAAAGCGTAGAGTTTTCGTAGTTCAAAAAGTATGTAAAATGGTTTAATTTCTGTGGGGGATTCCCCTTTAGAGGATTCCTCCTTCCTCTTCCTCTGACGGACAGTCAGGTGTTTTTATACCACGTTCCCGTAGCTGGAACTGGCATGACACAGAAAGCGTTGTGAAGTACACATTAATGTGCAGAATAATGTGACATGTGACATGTGGTTGGTTGGATGGTGTCTACAACCAAATCATTTCAATGCAGTCCGGTTCCCATTTCGCAGATTAAGGTTTAGCTCGCCTCATATCAATTTTATTTATAGCACAATATGATGGAGCGTAAAATGAGGAACAAAAAATCTGAGGAATCATACATATACATATGTAGTTTCAAAACGGACATGTGCCTGAGATAAAAAAACGTCGGAGTTTCAAGCAGAGTTAGACGGTATTTTAAGTGATTAATGACTTCTGGCAGATACCATACGATACACAGCGACACACGGACATCAACGAACCGAGTTGCAAGTCGCTGTTGAGACTAAACGAGGTGCAACTTTTGTTATGGGCCATGAAATATCTTTATTAAGAAAAAAGCTTTCGTCAATTGATTTTGTCCAACATATTAGTTTATGAAGTAGATGCAGACCACTGGCAATATGTAAGGCTTCATTGCAATCCTCATCCGGCTTTTAATGGAAACGCAACAAGCGGTCGGTAAACAGTTGGATTCAGCTGAATAAGGATGGATTATGGGTATATGTAGATGAACCCAGCAATGATTTTCGCAGTTGCTGGAATTGAACCATACACCACGAGTTGACCATTTAACTCACTACTATTGGATTAGTGCATAGATTATGTAGTTCTCAGCCAAACCACATCATCGTATGTAACTTGACATTTCAGTTCCAAAGAGAAGGCCATTCCATCATCATCTTTGATGATTATTTGACCTTTGCACCAATTGACATTTCCGTAAGTCCATCGTAATATGGTCGTAACTTTGCGTAAATGAAAAAAACCTAGCGAGTTGCAGTGATTACGCTGCGATTCAAACTGAACCATCAATTTATTTTGCCAGGGTTGGTCATTAAAATTGTATCTAAAACCTGGTTTAACATAGCACCCATTATGTTAATGACGTCATCAAACAAACAGTTGCTCACATCGGACCATCCCGATAATTAAAACGTATAAGTCCATGAAACGAAAGTACGATGATGATGCAGGTTTTCATCAAGAAAGAATCGCAATCTGACAAATCAGATGAAGCATTGAAATTGAATAAAAGAAACGTGAAACCGGTTCATCCATAAATTATACAAACAGATGAAGGCAGATACAGTATGTATAACTTGGTGAATTATTGAAGTTAGCATTTAATTTTGTGTTAACTGAAAATCGAAGTCATCTGAGTTACGGCAAGGTCAATGGTATTAATGTACATTCAGCTGATGGTGGTCATGTACATACATACATACATACCACATACCAACTATGAAACTTTTTATACAAATTGTTCTGTACATAACGCATTAATCTATTCAACACCACATATAGATATGTATGTATCAGTAAGTCCGTACATGTGGCTATACTCTGATCCAATCAGACTTGACAAAAATGGGCTACCAAACGGGCTGATTGCGCAATAATGGCATGTGTGCCAATGGCTTACCGATGTCACACAAATATGTAACTATTGTATCATGTACGCACTAGCGGACGGGCAGGGTGGGAAAAGTGAAATTTCCCCCTTTTGGCGTTTTCAAAAAGTATGACTTGTTCTCTAAGCTGTAGGTAAAACGGCCTGAAAACTGCTGATTCCCCCTCTTTGACGAAATGTCCCACCGTTTGGAGGATTAGCTCGTTCGCCAGTGGATGTACAGTAGACACTGCCACACCAACCATTTTCCCCTTATAAGAACAAAGGCATTCCTGCCTGGGCGTTGCCGTTATGTCGAGATCGTGATTAACATGTGACTTTTA
Source organism: Daptonema setosum (assembly GCA_964036265.1). Classification (NCBI taxonomy): domain Eukaryota; kingdom Metazoa; phylum Nematoda; class Chromadorea; order Monhysterida; family Xyalidae; genus Daptonema; species Daptonema setosum. The sequence goes on from OZ038447.1 coordinate 12,914,929, forward strand.
TGTATACGTAATATAATGTTGCCTTATTGCACAGTTTATCGAAAACTGCTTTTAATCGGATATGAATATCAAACAAATTACGTGAGTGTAGCTGGGATGGGATGAGCTGTCAAAGTCCAATAGATACAAAATTAATTATAAATATAGTCCGTAAAGTTAATCTAAATTAAGGGATCTTTATAGCAAGAACTTGCAAAGAACACGAAACTTTATGTTGCGTAGAAAGCTGAGCGGTTTCTCAACGGTTGCCGTTAAAAACACGCGTGAATGTTATTTAGCGAACCACAAATTTTGTCGGAAGTATGAACGATTTTCCACAATGCGATGAAACAATTTATCGGTGTTTTCAACGCCTCGCTCGACCTACATAGTCGCACAGGACCTTTACGTTCATATTTTCCCTTCGATATCTTAGGTGAAATGAAATTTAACGTTAACGTCAAATATCCGCTGGTACTTCTAATTCGAAAAAGTTATAACTCATGCTTCTTATATACATTATCATCCTATCAATAATGACGTTTTCTGACGAAAAATCATTAATGTGTCATCTGGAACACCGATTTTAGACACTTACACAGGTGAGAGACACTCTGTGGAACCTAAGCGCTGCTGTTGATGTTCTGTGCCGGGCACCCTTGATCGAATCGCGCCATGTTCCCTTGCCTGCTTAACTGATTGAATCAAGCGCCACTAATCCAATCATAAATCAATGTCACATTTTCAATGGTCATCCTTCTTTGGTGCAATTATATCAACCAACATGGAGTAAGATACCGAATAAAAACATGGTTTTATTGTAAATCAGATGACATAATGATCTATTATGCCTGATTAAGTTTTTAGATTTGAAGAAAGAAGTGTTATTTGTTAAACATTTTGCAACAATATGACTGTAAGACACATGCAATAAATATTACATTACAACGGTTTACAGTGGGACGGGAGCAGCCACACGGAGTTATGACCAGCAACGGGTTCTTGGCCAGATTGGTTGTCATGTGCCGTCTTATATTATGCCTTACTTGGGCAATAAAATAAATCGATTTCATATCCAGGGATACAAAAAAACCCACGACATGTAAGTACTGTACATACGGACATACATTATGTTAATGTTATGTACATATGTTGCTTTTACTTCACCAAACCATACTTCTTATGAACTGGCACCTGGCTCGGATAGTCACCACAGTGGATCCATCCATGTACATATAACTGAAGTTCAAATATATTGCGACAAAAATCCGCGCAATTTGTCTGCATTCTGTAAACGTTTGTCCAGCACCCTATCCGCAAAATTTGAATGCGAGAAAAGTTTTCGAGTCGGCGACCTCGGTTCACAGTATTTCAGTTACTTTTTTGGAAATTTTATTTCAGATTCGGATTCTTCATCAAATTTGGAGCTTGCATGAATTTTTTCATCTTCGTACATGAAGTTCTCAGCGATTTTCCATTTTTTATTGCCGATTCCGAAGAAAATTCCCGAAATTCCAAACTTGTTGAATCAGATGGCTCCGACGTCCGGAAAATTCATTCATGCTCCAAATTTGATGTAAAACTCGAATCTGAAATAAGAATTTGAAAAAAATTTGTGAAGTATCGTGAACCGAGGTCGCCAATTCGAAAACTTTTCTCGCATTTGTAATATAAGAGAGAGGCCTGGACTCACCCTTTTACCTAGTGATTGCCAGCACCACCTCTTCTATCCGAGTTCCCGTATACCAGTGACCAACAAAGAAACTCTACCACCTTTATATTGATGTCTATTTAATGTTGACTTGTTATTCAATTATTAATTGTGGATGGTATCATTGATTTATTCTCAAAGTATTTCAGATCTGACGACCGAGATCTAAGTGAGGTCTAGACCATGTACATTTAGGGTCGTAGAACTATAGACACTCTAGTCCGAACTGAATCAAGGACCAGACAAAATGTCTAAGTATTTTAGATCTGGGGACGTAGATCTAAGTGACGCCTACCAATTAAGGTTTAGACAATCTAGAATCAACAATAGGATGTATTGATAATGTTTAACTTGAAGTCGGATTAAGTTATGTTTATCTGATCAAAAATATTTTATAAAGGATCATGCACCTTGGAATCAGTCACGTCGTTCCATCCGGGGTTCAGGCTGCACAGTTCAGGCGCCACTTGAGCTACTAGCGAGGAGGCCGCGAGCTCTTGGGTGTATATCTAAGCGTGATTCAAGGACTATTTCACTCAAATCACACTTTCTTTAATCGAAACCAATTCCTCAAGGGAATTGACCTCCTTTCTGATGCAGTACAAAGACTACGGGAAAGGAGCAGCCTCTACCCAATGGGCGAGACGGCCGATTAAAGAGCGAATTACGAGGGAAGCGCCTACGTAAGAACCAACAACGGTACGAAAACCAGTTGGCCGCCAACTACTGACTTGCAGGTTGACGCGAGTTTAAGACTCGACTTACGATGACCTTTCCCTTGAATTATCGTCAAGAGCTTGGAGTACTCTGGACAACAATTCGCCTACGGATCTACAACTTACTTAAATCTTACTAAAGACAACACACTCAACTTTGCCGTTTCAATGGTCAAAGTTCGGCCGCGGATCAAAGCTGGAAACAGTTTATATGGAAACAAGATTATAAAAACAATTTGAAACAATTTACTTTTAAATAATTTATAAAAGAAGAGTAATTCCAATTACCCCGACACGCATTCGCGTATCTTGATTCCGAAATCAAACCCAATGAACATTGTGAGTTCACAGATTTATTCGGTTCAAGCCGCAATAAGTGTCTTCAGGTGAGGTAAAGTATGGAATGAATTGATAGCAAAATATGTACGCAAACGAAAATCACAACACAGCAAAACTGGACAACAACGCGGATTATCTACCGCTGCTACACCCCCTTGGAGTGTGCATTTACGCGCGTGGCGCGTGCCAACAGGCATTCTAACATAAACAAATGCATTGATTTAGAACAGAACTAGTGACGTGAGTTCTAGTAGGGTTACACAGCTCCAATGTAACACGAAGTGGCCTGGCTCACCCTTTTTTCTAGTGATTGCCAGCACCACCTCTTCTATCCGAGTTCCCGTATACCAGTGACCAACACAGAAACTCTACCACCTTTATATTGATCTTTATTTAATATTGACTTGTTATTCAATTATTAATTGTGGATGGTATCATTGATTTATTCTCAAAGTATTTCAGATCTGACGACCGAGATCTAAGTGAGGTCTAGACCATGTACATTTAGGGTCGTAGAACTATAGACACTCTAGTCCGAACTGAATCAAGGACCAGACAAAATGTCTAAGTATTTTAGATCTGGGGACGTAGATCTAAGTGACGCCTACCAATTAAGGTTTAGACAATCTAGAATCAACAATAGGATGTATTGATAATGTTTAACTTGAAGTCGGATTAAGTTATGTTTATCTGATCAAAAATATTTTATAAAGGATCATGCACCTTGGAATCAGTCACGTCGTTCCATCCGGGGTTCAGGCTGCACAGTTCAGGCGCCACTTGAGCTACTAGCGAGGAGGCCGCGAGCTCTTGGGTGTATATCTAAGCGTGATTCAAGGACTATTTCACTCAAATCACACTTTCTTTAATCGAAACCAATTCCTCAAGGGAATTGACCTCCTTTCTGATGCAGTACAAAGACTACGGGAAAGGAGCAGCCTCTACCCAATGGGCGAGACGGCCGATTAAAGAGCGAATTACGAGGGAAGCGCCTACGTAAGAACCAACAACGGTACGAAAACCAGTTGGCCGCCAACTACTGACTTGCAGGTTGACGCGAGTTTAAGACTCGACTTACGATGACCTTTCCCTTGAATTATCGTCAAGAGCTTGGAGTACTCTGGACAACAATTCGCCTACGGATCTACAACTTACTTAAATCTTACTAAAGACAACACACTCAACTTTGCCGTTTCAATGGTCAAAGTTCGGCCGCGGATCAAAGCTGGAAACAGTTTATATGGAAACAAGATTATAAAAACAATTTGAAACAATTTACTTTTAAATAATTTATAAAAGAAGAGTAATTCCAATTACCCCGACACGCATTCGCGTATCTTGATTCCGAAATCAAACCCAATGAACATTGTGAGTTCACAGATTTATTCGGTTCAAGCCGCAATAAGTGTCTTCAGGTGAGGTAAAGTATGGAATGAATTGATAGCAAAATATGTACGCAAACGAAAATCACAACACAGCAAAACTGGACAACAACGCGGATTATCTACCGCTGCTACACCCCCTTGGAGTGTGCATTTACGCGCGTGGCGCGTGCCAACAGGCATTCTAACATAAACAAATGCATTGATTTAGAACAGAACTAGTGACGTGAGTTCTAGTAGGGTTACACATTCAAATTTTGCGAGTTAGTGTGCGGGACAAACGTTTACAGAGTGCAGACAAATTGAAATTTTGTCGCGAAATATTCGGACTTCAGTTATACATATATATGTAGAAT
>OZ038447.1:12924411-13021706 GCA_964036265.1 Daptonema setosum
ATGCAGTTCCCGACTCCGCGAATATTTACGGCACCTCAATTTAGTCAGTCAGTCAAACTAAAAAAATATTACGACTGTCTGGCGATTATGTCAAACTATAGTCGGTCAGCCGCTATGTTAGGTATCAAGCTATAGGCTAGCGTAGTGAGTGATGCCATCCGGGTAAGCCAGTTCCCTACTCCGCAAATGTTTACGGGATCGTAATTTAGTCAGTCAGTCAATCTGTCAAATAGTCGGTCAGCCGTTATGCAGAAAATATTAAACGACAACCATGAAAATGAAGAAAATTCTCTCTGATACTGCTACCGAGAAGAATGTCCCTTTATTGCGAAGAAAACAAACGTCATCCATTGGATTGTTGATGTAATTAATCGAACATGAAACGTTCTGTATACCCACCCGTTGCCGGCAACTGTGAAACAAGTTATACAGAAACCATCCAGTTAAAGGAAATCAAGGGATAAAAATCTTAATCGTTGGTTATATCTTAGACCGACCCGACCCGTATAATATACTAAATAAGTTATTTCATCAAATACTTGAAATTACATTACTTTAGTTGAACAGTAAGGGAATTTTTCCTTCCATGCACAGCCACACAAACGTCTCAATTGAAACAAATGGAAGATAAATATTCGAACAAACATTAGATTGAATGATTCAATCATCAAAAATTATAGCAGCATCGTTATCCATCAAAATGTGAGAAAAAAATATGTAAAATATATCCAAATTTCTCGCATAAGAAAACTTTAAACGACAACCATAAAAATGAAGAGAATAAAGAATCGAACTTTGCAACTAACTCGGCGCGTTGAACGACTACGCTACTTAACCGTTGCTAAAAAGAGGAATTTCTTACCTTATAAAGCTCATACCGCTGCTGTCAAAATCAGTTCCACAGTTGACAGTAGTGTTAGGGCGCGTTCAGAGCCGTCTTGTGAGTTTCTCAAGAAATTTTTGGTAGCAGATGACCATTGGGAAACTTCCAAAATTAAATTATTCAGCCGTTCTATAAACTTTTTAAAAAATTCAAGGTAAATAATCGAATTTAGGGAACAACTTTCATGCAGGATGGAACTTCAATTATGAGTTTTCCGGTTGATCATCCGCGACTCAAATTTTACCAAGCATTTTGCCTGTTCATGCAGAACTGAAACTTTTGGACAAGCATACATACATACATACACGACCCAAAAATTTTTGTTGTCAAATTTATATATAGATTAAAAAATAAAATATCGAATTATAGGGGGATTTTATATAATTTTATATCATTAAAACAAGTTTGGGTCAGGTGTCGAATCGGGGGCCGAATAGGCAAATACGTATATGCCGATTTGGCATATACGGATCGGCATATACGTATATGCCAGCTGGCATAAACGGATCGGCATATACGTATATGCCAAAACGTCGTCTGGCATATACGTATATGCCGATCCGTATATGCCAGCGTATCCGTATATGCCGGCATCAAGCATATACGTATATGCCGATGGCATGGCATATACGTATATGCCGATCCATATATGCCGATCCACGTATGACGACCCGTCCGTTTACTGTTTATATGATGATCTGATTTTTGCGAAGCGTGTTGCCTATGATATCTGGTACAGCTCGTTGTGTCAGTATTTACTACGCTGGACACCTCCGCTTCGCGGTGCTCGGAAATTCGGCCTACGGCCGAAGCCTCACAATAGGTTATCGGGGGTTAACGAACAGTGATGCTTCACAAGAAATTTGAAATTTCATGGAAAGCTTCACTGTTCGTTAACCCCCGATAACCTATTGTGAGGCTTCGGCCGCAGGCCGAATTTCCGAGCACCGCGAAGCGGAGGTGTCCAACGTAGTAAATACTGACACCGCGAGCTGTACCAGATATCCGAAGCAAATCACTTAAGCAGACGGATTGGCATACGTGGATCGGCATTTATGGATCGGCATATTTGTATATGCTACGGCATATATGGATCGGCATATACGTATATGCTACGGCATATATGGATCGGCATATACGTATATGCCAGCTGACCTGCCGGCATATACGGATCGGCATATACGTATATGCCGGGAGGCCGTGGCATATATGGATCGGCATATACGTATATGCCGGTTGGCATATACGGATCGGCATATACGTATATGCCTTTTCGGCCCCCGATTCGACACCTGACCCACAAGTTAATTCACTTCCTCAGCAAAATAAAAGCGTTTGCTTATGAATGTAAATTCTTTTTCAGGGATACATTGATTACTACAACAAGAAATGTTTAGTGGATTTTCTCCTGGCGGGAAGTCCAAACAGAAGAAGCAAAACCGGCAGCCGACGTTTCTGGAAGGTTAATTCCGTTGTTGCTTGTCGAAAATTTTGCATGAGTTCACCTTGAAAATGACAACTGAAAATTTTCTCGTAAAATAGCTTCATAATAACATTTATTGTCACCGTGTTGCGTCGGTTTACGGGTGTTACCCCTGACGGTTATTATTATATCCATATTTTCCGTTTCTTCTCCTCATCGTAACCTGCTGAGTTTTCAGGTACACCAGGTCGTTATGTAGTCCGCAACACGCCGCTTCTGCTGCCGCCAAGTTGGTTTTGTTTAGGGTGCCTTAATCGAACACAACACCCTCACTAAATGTTTTATTCATTCATTCACGTTAACACTCGTATCGGCGTAGCGAGCAACAAACATGTTTTTATTACGGTAGCTTTATGCATTTGTCGTCAAACCCCAATTTCAGGCCCTGGAAGTCCGGCGGTCAGTCGAAAGCAACGGCAAACCACGTCATCAGCACTTCAATTCAGACCAAATCAGCTATCACGTCACAACCGCTCACTCAGCAAACCAGAATTGAGTCTATCGCCCATTTCAGAAAGCAATGTTGTCCGGCAACAACTCCAGGTTGATTTCGTTTTTTTACTTTCTTTATCAAAATAAAAACTAGGTTTTACGGAAAGTTTTGCGTATGTATGTTTTTGATATTGATAAGTCAGGAATGTGCGCGGGGAGGGGGGGGGGGGGCTACCCCTAACTTTTCAGGGCGGCCGGGTAGCCTAACACCCTTCCTCGGAGACTAAAACCTGGCCCACCCCTGAGTAAAGGTATTTTGAAATGTCGGTTATTTCACTCTTGTGACTTGGAATTTCTCTTTGCCATTGTTGTAATGAACCTAAATGAACTTGGAAGTTGTACGATGTTGTGTTGTTCATCGTATGCTTTATCAGGGGTCAGGGCACATAATAACGGTGTAATTATAGGATGTCAACGGCAACCCGTACGTTGTGTCCTACCGCTTGTCGTCGATTGATGGTCAGCGACAGTTTCAACAACCACAAAATCACACCAACATCAACCAAAATGACGATATCAACAATGAAGATGACCAGTTAGAAAAACTGGATGAAAATGATGATGCTTCGTTTTCAAGAACATTGCAAAGTCGTTTTCATGAAAAGCAGATGTCAATTGCTAGCGGTGCCAGTCCACGGCTGAATCGAAGGCGCACTCCCGTTAACTCGTTAGCTTATTTCATCAAGTTCATTTCAAAAGAGTCAAGTCGCCGCCAGAGAAAACAACTCAATATTTTTACGAGTTATTGAGTATTTTGCAGTATAAAGCGAATTATTGAAATTTCAAAAAAAAAATTTTACCTGAGAAATTTTGATTATCGGCTGCTGCGGCTCGCTATCAATAGCTTATTCCATGATAAACAGGTGTAAGACGTGTTAGTAAGTTAGGTTAGATTTATGCGAAAGTGAATTGCCTCTTCAACACGAAGGTATATAATGCAAGTGATTATTGTATTGATTGCAGCATTGAATCTCGTTACGCTGACTCGTGCATCACGCTAACAGGTGCCGGCAGTCCGCTGGTTCGTCGCAACATTCGTCTGCCACTGAATCGGGCGGTGTCCATGCTGCAGCAACGCACACCAGCAAGTCCCATCACAACTGTGGATGGTTGGCGTTCATTTATTGAATATCATACATTCAAGTTTTTTCCTTCTACTTACTGTCCTTGTCCAAATCATCGTGCTTCTTTTTTCACTTCAAATCACTCAGTAACTGTAAAATGTATGTGAATGCAACGGTTGGTGAATTTGCAGGTTCGCTTATGCTGGCCGGCAGTCGTCCACCACTCGGTTCCACTGCCTCGTCTCCGTTGACGCCCACGAATCCGACTGTTCTTCCCGTCGTACGTCAGCAAAGTCTTCGGTCAAATGGCAGTAACGACTGTGATACAATCACACAACAGTTGGTCGCATGAACGCATATTTGTATTGTTTCTGTCAAGATTGAGGGTAAGGCCGTTTATTTAACCGTTTTTAGATTCTCATTTTGAGTAAAAGTCGTTTTATCGAATTAAATTTATATAAATCATTTTTCAGTCAAGCGACGTCTTTGCAAAACGTGTCGGAGCAGCAGACAAGCATACGTGCAAGCAACGACAGTTTGGTGTTGACTAGACCGAACAGTGAACAGAGTCATCAACCGGTCCTCCAATATCAGGTAACAACCAGCAAAAGTATAAGCAGTATCCGTATAAGTAGTGATGGAGCCATTTTCCAAAGTCGCCATGCATCGGCGTTCAGACGTTTAGCTCCTCCTCAACGCCAAAAATAGGCGCAATCCCCTTTGGTAACCAAATTTTCCCTTTTTAGACATAAAATTCATTGTGCTTTGTGCATTCGTTTACTATGCAAAGTTTTGACATGATAAAATAATGGTTTTCATTGGAGGATACATATACATTCATGTTTCAGGCAACAGTCCCTCGACGACCAACGCTTTCCCCGCTGCTGTCTCAATCGGCGCCGCATATCCACGATCACGTTGGTTTTATAATGTCTACACTTTTAATGTTTCAAGGCAGTGTAATGTTCAGTAGGGAACACTGGTATGGTATGGTTTGGGTCACTTGACTCGGCCGAAAATAATCAGGCCAAATATGACAATGATAAACGGGAACTTTGCCGAATTTGATTCAATTCATTTTGAAGTCAGTTTTGGCAAAGATATAATCAGCATGGTCATTTTTCGGCAAGGTTTGTTTTAGCGAAGTCCACAGTATGATTTCATTGCAGCAGTTTACCAGCACTCAGCCGCCAACATCGTTCCCAATGTACATTCCATCCGACTATCACGATCTGCCCACAGCACCCATGTACCGCAATTACCCGATCATGTCGGAGGAAACCGCCGGCCTCAACTACGACCTGCAGAACATGAATCTGACGAGGCAAACATCATTATCTCGACCATACTCTGTGTCACCGGCACCATTAAGCAGCTTCAACGTAACTGTCGATCACATTCTGCCGGGCTTCACAATTAATCGTTGGTTTTTTACGCGTCAGTTTCCGTTTCAGGACGTTTTATTTTGATATCGTAAGTTCACTGTAACTTGTTTGCTTGCAGAAATTCCCGACTTTCTGCTCGTCTATGCCAAAGCCGATCTCAATTCGGATCATCTGATTCAGGTTTGTTTGTCGATTGTTTGCGTTGCTTACTAAATAATAGTGTGCAGTTGGCAGTTGTAGTTTTAGTTTAGAAATTAGAATAAAAAATTTTGGGATTTGAAAATAACTTTGAGTTTAAAAAAAATATTCCAGTGGTCGATGTTCCAACTGCCGCAGCTCGAGTTCTACAACGATTGTCTGATGAAACAGTACAAACACCAGATGGTGCAGGTGGTCATCGCATATGAGGGATACAGACTCGCCATCATACATGAGCTCAGGCGAAGGCGCAGAGTCGATCATGCTAGAAATGTTGGCCATCTGCTCTGCTTACAAAAGCATTTTTTGAGTTGTTTTATTCCAGGGTTCTAGGGTTTGATGAAGAAAAGTATATAATTATATTATCTCTAGGGTCTTTTTTACTCTGATTGTATTTTTTGCATTTTCACATAATGATTTTCAGAGTTGTACCCACGCGACACCGGTGTATTCGTTGGGTCAGCAATCGAGTTCGATGCCCGTGTTGCACTCGGGTGTGCCTGCAAATATACAACGTTCGTTTCAGCTTGTTTTCTTAAATTTCTTAGATTCGATGTGTGACAGACGGCGGTGGCCCGGAGATACCATACCACCGTCGAGCCAGAAAAGTTGTAGGATTCGATTACCCGTCCTATTCGAAATAAAAAAGTTTCGGGGCGCCCATCTCTATTTTATACGCCAGCCAGAATCAACAACGTTCACGTCTAAATTCCTCGCCCTAGCTCAATTTTTACTCTATTTTGACCTGTTCAATGTCTTCTATCTGAACCTATCCTCCTCGACTGAAATTTCTTAAATTTATTTCTTTTGTTGCAGATAATAATCATACTTGTGATTGTGACTGTGCCTCTGGTTGTGCTCGCGGCCACCACCACCACAACGAGCACCATCAACGACCGGATCACGAACTACAGCGACGTGTCAGTGCGCCGTACGTTGGACTGTCTGGTTAGATTCATCAACATATGTTTTTGTATGGTACTGTGGATTGTGGAACATTCAGCAGAAAATATTTAATTTTAGTCTGTTATTACTATGACTGGCAAATAAACAATTAAATTCATAGAAAAATAATGAACGGGTTAGGATACAATACTCTCCATCGCAAACACATTCCATATTGCAGATTCGGCATCGACGAGTACCTACGGCAATGCCTACCCTCATAACAACATGATTGACCAGCTGCATCAGCACAACATGAACCAGCAGCAACCACAACTTTACGATCATCAAACAACATCACAACTACAACAGCCATACTTTGATCAACAACATCAGCAATACCTTGCACTGGAGCAACAGCCCGAACAATCAGAGATGCCCCAACTGCACCATAGCGAAAACAACCAACAACAATATTTCATGCAAAATCAAGTTGCAGAACAACAAGAGCTCTCTGAACTTGACCAGACCCAGCAGCTACAACAACCTCGGCAATACCTCGTACAATCTGGACTTTCTCAACAGCACCATGATCAGCTGCAACAACAACAACAAAATCAAGCTCTCGTCCACCGCGAGTACGTACGAATGGCATCCGATGACAACTATCAATATTCACCTTTCGAGAATATTCTAAAAAATTCCACCGGTGTTGAACCGGAAGATAATCAGGTTGAAGTGAAAATGCGACCGAACGCTGGACGTAGATTGGTGCATCAGTTGGCTTCGTTGAATCGGTGCTCCACTGATACGGACTCGGAATTGGACCGGGTGACTGTCAGGGTGTTGAGACCAGACGACTGAATCATATGCATTCGCTATCATAAAACCTTGATTTTTTTGCTATCTTGTTTTAATTTTGATCTTGAAGATATACTTTTGATTTGGTGACTTATTGTCGCACATACTTTGGCATCAGATCTATTGAGCTGAGTTAAGTCGAACAAACTAGATATGGTATTTTAACATTTTTATTGGGTCGGTTGGTAGTTTAGATGATCTTGAATCGTTGACAGATTACGAGATTGATGTGTGATCTTAACCATTCATTTTACCAACCTTCGACTGTTTCGCATATGTTTTCTGAACTATTTTTTCAAAGAATATTTTGAAATTGCCATGTTTTGCCTTTCGGTTTCTAAGATTCTTGCATTATTCATAATTGGGTGCCTTACAATAATTATGTGCAACAATTTTATTGAGATTTCCTATTCGGGCTACATTATTATTTTATCTTCGATTCTACGGCGATCCGCTATGTTCTAGACTTTTTATCCTTTTGTTCGTTAGATTCCAAATTTTCATAGCTACTTTTAGAGCTTAACGGTATTTTGCATTCAAAATGATTAATATTGTTGAGCATTCGAGGTTTATTTATTTATGTGCTATAAATTCTATGTTTCTGTCCATGTATGTATATACTTATCATAATTTTAATTCATTAACTATTTCAAACCGGGACCACTACTTTCAACCATTCGCCATATACCTGTTATATGCATTATTCTTCCCTCATGGGTATATTTGAGTTGATTCGCTGTCAGATATATATTTTATTTATTTCCATAAATGAATATGAGCTAAATAAACATTGGATTCGGTTATTAAAAACTGGGCACAGGATTCTCGCCCTGCTCAACGCATGTTCGTTGTGCTATTTTTATGCTGACCTCCGAATGTTTGTAATAAAAATTCAATTATTTTACATTAACGCCGTTCACTCTGAACTTTTCTAATAACATTTTTTTATTATGAATGCCTTTCTCTCTGATTATTTGTAATAAGTTTTGTAATATTCTACCTTAATGCGTTTCATAGTGACTGTGACGACGCGATGGGTGTTACCGGTCTGTGGCAGATCATCGAATCGTCAGCGCAACCGGTCACACTTGAGTCGCTGGAGGGTAAACGTCTTGCTATCGGTGAGTTCGATTTTCTATGACATTAAGTTATCGTTAACTTTGATGCCGAGATGTATTTGTTATGGTTTCGTTCACCAATCACTACCCATTAGGTCAACAAACGGTTAACCTTTGTAATAGACTTCTGTCATCATTACAGATATTTCGCTTTGGCTGCATCAATCGATTCGCGGCGCTGCCGGACACCAAAATGCTGGCATAAATCCACATTTGCAGGTTGGGTGTTTTTTTGGTTAGCTCGACGCTTGTTGGCACAAAAGCAGCGTTCAGTGATTTTCATCCGTCTTTATTTACAGCTCCATTTTTGTATAAAAAATAACTAAAATGAGCGGGCATTCAATTTGAAGTTTGATTGTTGTAGTAATCAAATAATAATATGGGCTGTATGCAGACTGTATTCAATCGTGTGATCAAGCTGCTGTTCTACCGTATCCGTCCGGTGTTCGTATTCGACGGTCAGCGTATTCCCGTCTTCAAGCAACGTGTTCTGGTTGGTCATCACTCACTTTTTTCAGAGACAATTGTTGTTGTTTGCTCATTTTTGTGAGTTTTTGCGATAATTTTGAATCTGGTTTAGAATGAGCGTCGGATGCGTCGTGAGGTGGCAAAGAACAAGTTGAGCAAAACACACAGACAGATATTGAGGGCGGCTGCTCAACGTGCGCTCATCGATAACAAAGGTGGTTCTGTTACCACTGTTATTACTACCACTACTAACTTTTAAGTCATTACTCCTGTCCTTTCCTCAGTATTTGCTCGCTAAATAACTTTAATTATTCGATTGATTAAAATATACTGGATTGGCCACGTCCTTTCACAATTTGAATGACCTATAAAAGATTGGTTATGATTGGTTATTGTTTATGTATTTAATTGTTTCAGTTACGATTTTAGTAATACTATAAATGTGATTCAGATCTGAACCGTGAGGACGTTATCCAGCAGCTACTGGCCGCTGCCGCATCCACATCCGGTGATCGAACCACTGAACAAAATGAGTTGTACAAAATAACCGAGGAATTGGATCTCAACAAACTGACTTATGAGGATTCGGATGAGGAGGATAGTCAGGCAGAGGACGAAGGGTTAGTAAATGTGTGACACAAGCCTTTTCGAATCTTCTTTTATTAGAATGAAATTAATTTGGCATACAACCGCTTATAAAAAAATAAGTAGCTGGAGAAGTTAGTTGTTCAGTGATTCTTTTTTTGGAAGTTATTGATGCCCGTTGACAGGCCAGATGAAGATGAGGGAATGTGCGGCTTGACAAGTCTGACTGCATCAACTCAACATGCGCAACAGATCGATGACCCCGAGTTCGACAAACTGCCCATCGAACTGCGGTTGGTGCTGTTTCTAAGGCTTACTTTCCTCTAATAATCAATTGGTGTAACAAGCTGTAAATACATTTTTGTGCCTAAGTATTTACACGCTGAATAAAATTTGATTGATTTATTGTGATTACACGTTTCATTCAACTTTTAGCCGTGATTTGTTGCGCGAACGACACGATCAGATGAAAGAGTCACGTTTGACACCGGCACTCATACCCGACGATGCTAATGAGTTCAGCAAGTTTCAACTGGAGCGACTCCGTCAACGCAATACGGTCATGCAGAAGTTCCTGAAAGTTAGATGATGTTCTTTATGTTAAAAAGTTGCTGTTTGTTGGGTAAATGTAGAGTTTAATTCAGCTGTGATTTCAGGTTTCTCAAGAATGGGTTAGCTCATCTTAAGTCAGACAGCGTTCAACACCCACCACACACACACAATACTTTGTTCAGTGTCCCTTTTCGCCAGTTTTGTTTATTTTAAGCTACGTTTTCCACAAATTGGGTTTGTTTGCTGAAGAAATGTTCACGATTGCACCGCCAAATATGTGTCTCTTGCTTTTGCAGGTTGGTAAAGAATTCAACGATCGTTTGGCAATGTCAACGTTGGGTGGATCGCCGGAAAAAATGGGTGGCCGAGTGACATCGGTGGTCAACGAGGGACGTAAACGACAACATTTGCTGATATCTGGTGAAGATGTGCTCAATTATAGGACATTAGGTGATATTAAAGGTTGGATATACTTTTGGCACAGTAAAAGTTATAAATAATGAAAATTATAATATAAATCTCTAATTCCAATTGTATTTTGTTATAAAACTGGTGACATAGTGAGTCAGTGAGTGAGTGACTGAGTCGTGTTACACAACATCTCTCATTGTTGTAGAGGCAGAACCAGCCAAAAGCACCGACCCGTCCCCATCCAAGATAACCAAACTCGCTGGCACCTCGATGATGGAGTTGCATGTTTGTGTCATGTCTTTGTTGTTTGTCTAGTTCAATTGGCCAGGAAACCTTTTTTAAACCTAAATAATTGGGTAACGGCAGGGGTGGGCCGGGTTTTTTGGCGTTTTGCAGGGGGTGGGGGGGGGGGGGTAGCCGACAGGAAAACCCATTTTACCCGACCTGTCCGAAAAGTGGGGGGTAAGGTCGGGTAGGGGGGGGGGGGTAGAAATTTTTTTTTCATATAAAACGCTTATTTTTTGCTTGTTTTTGCTAAAAAATCTTCTATTATAAGGTATAAACATCACATATACCGTTTTTTTTCAGGTTTTAACCAAGAAAGTTGACCCAGAAAACGTGTTTCTTCGAAAAAAAATTCTCACAGCCAGAAAATTTTGAAAAATGAGCCTCAAAATCGAGGTTTTGAGGCCGATTTTCTCAAAATTTTCGAGTAGGGGGGGGGGAGGGGGTAGGCGACCTAAATTTTCGTCTAGGGGGAGGGGTAGGCTACCCGCCGATTCTGAAAAGTGGCGGGGGTAACCCCCCCTACCCCCCCTGCGGCCCACCTCTGGGTAACGGTAACAAATATTGTTTTTAGCTATTATCTGTCTGCTATTAGCTATTACCTACTATGTCTGATCTTACTGTTAGTATTATTATTGTTGTTTTTGTTGTTGTTGTTGTCGTTTTTGTTGTTGTTGTTGTTCTTGTTGCTGTTGTTGTTTTCGTTGTTATGTTTATTGTTGTATGTTGTAGTTGTTTTTGTGATTGAACTGTTGCAACTGTTCCAGTCGGTACTCGACACACATCTCAACAAACTCCGTCAAGGTTCCTTGGATCTTCTGGCTGACGTGATCAAGGATGAAAATGTGGTTGATAATGATGATGTTATGGTGGATCCGGAAGATAGTAACAACAGTGATGGTTGGCTACCTCATTGCACGTCACCTTCTATAATCAATCGAATTACTGATCACAATTTGATTTTTTTCTGGGACTTTTTCATGATTATTATATTATTGAAGCCAACAAGGCACACTAAAACGAAAGTATAGGTCGGCGAAGACTTTCCGGATTTTGAAGTTCTTTCAAACAGTTTTCTGTGCACCGATTCTTTCATTTATTGAAGCGATGATGCAAAATGCTTCATAATGTTTTTTTCTCCGCATAATCTCATTATCAATCATCGATTATATTATTTTTGTTAAGATTCGTTGATTGTGCGCAATGAGTTCGCCGACTCTCCGGATCTGCAGGCAGCCATAATGGCATCCATCCGCAACACGAGTGCCAATGGCAATGGTGTGGTAGAGACCGTTGGTGGTGACCATCGACGTAACACTCGTTTGGATAATGGTGGTGATGAGCGTAACATTGTTACGGCGAACGGCAGCGATGCTCTTAACACTCTCGATGTTATGGGTAACGTCGAGCATAACAATGATGCGGATGAAGACGAAGATGGGAATAACACTCCGAATGTTATGGACAACGGTGGGCATAACAATGATGTGGATAAAAGTGTCGCTGCGCATAACAATGTTGCAGATAAAGTTATCAATGATGGTCAAAATAATGGTTTGGGTCGGGACAATCACTCGAGTACGATAAACGTGCCGTCTACCAATGATAACGATCAAGTCTCCCTGCCGTCAACATCAGGTACAACAGTCAACCATGACGGCGATGCTGCCGAGTGTACTACTAGCGAACATCGCCAAGTGACTATCACGCCAGATGTTCAGTCTGCCGTTCCATCACTGCCCAAGGAATCCAATAGTACGAATCTGGATGCGAAGACTGCAAACTCAGAGTCAAGTTCTGCCGACACTGCGATGGGGACATCGGGTTTCAAGGCATCTGTTGTGGCCGAAGATGTGCTGCCGGTTGAGGTGAGACAGACGCTGGCTGACAAGTGGACACGGCTGGAACACAGACTACAACGGATGAAGTCGGGTGCTACGGGTGATCAACTTCAATCAACGTTCGTTTGTTTTGGTACTAGATATCTGTGGAATGTTTCTGGGCAAATATTTTCTATCCCAATGCCATCGTATAAGAAACCAGTTTGAGTTATATTTCTGGTCTTTCGGGTCGACACCTAGTACATGTAATTTGTTCATAATACTTATGACAACAGCACTGACAGTCTGCTTTTGAATTCTTTATCTATAATGTTGAAAGTAAGTCGTTTGGTCTGTAAGTGAAATTTCTGTGGTTTTCTGATTTTAGTAGCAAAGCTTTCAGCGTGTCCGTAAATGAAGAGCAGACTCCAATCTCCCATTCCACGCTTAACGAAGATGACTTTGAAGATGTGATGAATGAATCCGATGATGAAGAACACATATCGATCAACTATCGTGCTTCAACAGTAGCGACTAAATCGACAGCAACTACAACAACCACACCAACAACAACAACAACAACGACAACACCAACAGCAACAACAACATTGAAGTCAGGCCCTACGTTAGCTACGCCACCAAGATCGCCTGGTCTGGCTGACGGCCCACAAGTTTCCATGGAGGAAGTTCGTCGGCAGATCGCAGGCCAACAGGTGGGTTGAAATTTTGCTCATGCTGTTCAGTTTTTGTTTATTTGTTATTTTTAGCTAAAAAAATATAGTTTAATTATGTTGATAGTGTAAGAACTATTAGTGCCAATGATGGCTTTAATGTATATATATTTATTACACTAATTATTACTTACTACTTATAATACAAATCATATTATAATATAGTTTTCAGGCCACCGCCGAGTCCATAACGGATTCAGTGTACAAAGACACACAACGTCTGCTCACTCTGTTTGGTTTGCCCTTCATCGTGGCACCTGGGGAGGCCGAGGCGCAATGTGCCATCTTAGAGATGAATGGACTCGTCAGTGGTTAGACTTGGTTGCCTTGCCGTACATTTTAATTAAAATTTTTACATTAAGTGTGAATTCAGTCGGACCTGGTATGGTATTGTAGGTCTGATAACGGTAACCTTAACCATAAACTGTACTTCATACATACGAACGGAATATTTTTTTGTTCAAATGTTTCTGGTGTACCAGATGTGTAGTTTATTATTAGTGAATTAATTTCAGGTTGTGTTACGGAAGACAGTGACGTGTGGCTGTTCGGTGCACATACCGTATACAGGCATATGTTCAACAGAGACAAGCATGTACTGCGTTACTCGTCAAAAATGTTGCAACAAAAAACGGGTTAGTGATCCAAAGTCTTTCTTTTCCTAAAGCTTAACATTATTTAATCGTAAGTGTTTGGTGACGGCAGGAACCGAATCTCTTAACTACGTGGAACTCGATGAAACCAAAGAAGAATAACGAAAATGATGATAACAAATGGTAAATAAAATAGGATAACTATCTCTTTACCAATGTATTGGTCATTTTATTGCACTGTAGAATACATAACAGAACATGATGATAAAATTGGTAAGTTGATGATAAAATAAGTTGATACGGATGCAGGTCTGACTCGTGAGCATCTGATCCAGCTGGCCATGTTGTCTGGTGGTGACTACACGGACGGGGTGCAGGGAGTCGGCTGTGTGACGGCACTTGAGCTGCTGGCACACTTCAGACACGCCGCTGCCGGTAATCCGGATGATCCGATCGTACCTTTGAGGGCACTTAAACGATGGTTAATTACGGCATTTGTGATACTTATTGTTGTTGTTTTTCTACATGTTGTTGATGTAGTGATGTTAATAGTTAATTTTGTATGTTATTGTGAAAATCACATGTATTTTGTTTTAACAGGCATACACAGCTGATGGGTCCAGCTGCCACACGGCCCACGTCGTTACTCAAACGTCAGAAACAGGCAAAATCATGGAAGTTTCCTGCCAGTTTCCCTGATGAGGCCGTGTATAAAGCGTATCTGGTAAGCTGTTATCATTATTATTATGGCTTTCTTGTTGTAGATAGTGTCGATATTGTCTATTTGTCGCCTGTCTAGTCTAGTGCTGTAAGGCGCCAGCCTCGGAAACTGGTGGTCCTCTGTTCAAAGTTCAAAACCTGACTTGAGACACAGATCCTGACGCTTTGCTCTGGGGTTTCTGCCATTGCCCTTCAGTTTATTCAACCTCTCTGGCCACAACGAAACCATCATTCTGTTATGGTATTAGTGCTAGTGGGTTCTGTTGGCTTGGGTATGAATGAAGTCTGATCTGAGTATATTTAGCATCCTGACGTGGACGACAGCACCGAACCGTGTCGTTGGGGTCGACCCGACTTCGAGGCACTTGTCCAGTTTTCTCAGAATCAGATGGGCTGGTCCGAACACCGATGTCGTTCCATTATAAAACCACTCGTTGATCGGGCCGTTGCTGAAAAGGTTGGTAGTTTGATGACTGGTAACTTCGGGTATTTGTGTTTTAGAAAGCTAGTCTATTATTGATTACTAAAAAATTGCTTTTTTTATAGAATAAATCTGATAGAATCAATGTTTTTTTGTTTCAGGCACAACCGGGTTTGGGTCAGCAGACGCACATCACCTCGTTCGCAGTCAATGTAAAGTTTGGTGAGCCATCACCAACCAAGAGTACACGCGTGGCCAAAGCATTCAATACTATCTTGGGGAAAACGGTGCGATTTACGGTTTTCACTTGTCTCATATTCATGCTCATCAGTTTTTTTTCAAATTAGTCTGTTATGTCATCACTACAACGTCACCACTTGTAATTTAACAGACAAATAAATATTAGTTTTTCCACCCTATTCATAATAAGAATGTAAAAAAAAATTTAAATGCGTTTCCCAATTTATTGTTTTAGTTATTTGTTCATTATTTATACAGACTGACGATAACGCATCATGTAGTACGCAGTCGACACCGACAACCAATGCCTCCAGTCAACAGTCGTCCACATCTAAACCAGCTCTGACTCCCAAACCCCTAACGTCCGTACCTGATCTGCCTGTGAAAAGACGTCAAACTCGTGCAAGGAAAGGTGTTTCTGGTAGTGGAAAGGCCAAGGCAGGTGCCGCAGCGGCGAAACCTGTGGAGGTAAAACTTTCGGAAAGTGACTCTGATTAGCTCGAGTGGCTCGTAAAGAATACTTCTTTAATTCATCTCATTTATATAATGTGTGATTTTGCTATGCATTTGACTTTCGAGGAAAACGTAGATCGTTCTCCATGTTCCTTATCACCTTGAGTCCTTGACGACGCTTCATTCAATAGTTCAATACAATGAATTATTTTTACGCAGTGGTGGCAAATGTTGGCCAAACAAGTACTGTGGTTGAGCAAGTTCCACAAAATCGGTTTTTATCGGGTCTTTTTCAAACCAAGTCAGAACTTACGAAAAAGTAATAAAAATCAGCGGTAAGTGGAATACACCGAAATTAAGATTCTTTAAAAGTACTTGTTGGAGTTTCTCCACCCTTATTTTGACGACATGTAAAAAAATAAATGTACCTTTGTAAATTATTTTGGTAAGACCGATCCCTATTACACGCAGATATGAATAAATAAATAAGATAAAAACAATGCGAATAACAGCGTAAAGACTAACATAGAATATACACCCGAGAGAAAATAACAAAAAGAACACAGATTTTGACAGTACAACGCGTTGGAATTGACAAGCCAAACTACCAGATAAATATGACAAACTCAACCACTAAAATATTGAACGGGCAGTAAAAATGAAAAAAAAACAATTCCAAATAATGAGATACAGAACAAAAAATATCACCAGAACGTTTTAGGCTTGCTTTTCTCAGCAACATGCCAAAAACGTACCGCTTCTTACTACAAAAAGTGAAGGCCTCAAGTTAATGGTGTCTGGATGAATACGACATTAAACACTCTTTTCAACGTCATAATCATTATACGTAAATACCGACCCACAACATCAGGAACAGAGTGCCAAAGCCCATGAACACGGCTGCAACCAAGGCGACCATCATTTCCTGAAAACAGAAATAAATCAAATAATCAATTAGACAAGCACACGTTCAATAGCATTTTTTCCGAAGGGTTATAGGAAATGGGCGCTTAATGTTCATAAAAGATGACGCTCGATGTTTATAAAAATGACCGGTTCCATTGTACCGACCTTGAGTATATTGCGTGTGTACTTGGTGCTGGTGACTTCATAAACGAAAAACCAGGCCATGAAGAACAGACCGATACCCATGAGGGTAACGGTCAGGTGCGGGTATACCTGAAATAATAACATATTCTAATGGCCAGATCACATTTCATGCCTATCAATTCAAATTAAAAGTAAAACATTAATTGCAACTGACAGACGGTAAAACTGATAAAGAACACGAATCAGGCCTCCACGAACCTTTGGGTTGACGGGTGCCAAGTACCGTTCCATGTTATCAATTCCAATCGAACCCATTTTGAATTTAGATTTCTGGGTCGTTCCAAACAACCAAAACCGAAGACTGCTCTAAATGACAATCGATGGTTATTGAATATATCAACATCATCTAAAACGAATCACAAACACTAATTAATTATAAATTCGACAATCGAATCTGGTAATATCATACCGAGAACAAAACAGCTAACTTCCCAACCAATATTATGCACACTGTTTTATTTACGTTTGTACAGCACAGATAGCGGTGGATAAAGTGTACCGAAAAGTCACTATTATTAAACAATGAATTTCGGAGATAGAAATGAAAACTTTTCATGTTAACGATGATTAGATAAAGTGGTGGTGAAAGCACGAACACAACACAAACATTGGGTTAAAGACAATATACCGATATACATTCCAATAAATTTTAGCGTTTGAGTTTGCCTCACACAAGACTTTCGCTTTTAATCAGCGCGGCTCGTTCGATTGTTGATTACTACAATGAATCACAATGTATGGACTAATGAATATAATGAATGAATAATCAGTTAATAACTTTCTCGATGCCCAGACCAATAATAAGTAGGTTTGGGTTAGCTTATGTTGGATGAGGGATACAGGGTTAGACTATTTTTGCTCTTGTTATTGGATATTCAATCCGAATTCCGTTAAAACCGAGTAAAACCCTGAAAAAGACATATTTTAACTTTTAAGTATTTCGAGATAATGTATTTCAACAAAAGAAAAACACAACAATTTTTTTACAAGAATACCCACTTAAACAATTTTACAAACTGTTACCGAGAAAAGCTTATTTTAACCGTACACAAACTAAAACCAATTTACTGCAAGATATACCCAAATCAAGTTACGAAATCAAAATTATCGATAAAATAAACAACTCGTTTTAGCACACGATAGAACTGTACAAATGTTCGCCCAAAGATCAACCATGGAGGAAGGTCTATTCAAGAGTAAGGGGCATAAAAGGTGTGGTATTCAAAAATGCCAATGGGTTAACAATTCAAGGGTAAGGAGCTTCCTGGAATAAGCTCCATCACTGGTAAAATGCCCTAGAGTAATGATAAAATATTAAAGTAGCAGAAATATCGTCGACGATTTTTCGCTTTCACATCACATCAACTCACTCATGATCACTCGACAATAACCATATCTTCAGTGAGAACTTAGAATTCGCGATCCGGGAACAGCATGGGTGCGACGAGGGACCAGGTGTAGATGGCCATGCACAACCAGCACGACACGATCTTGACCCACACCGACGCCATGTTCGAGTTAAGCTTCGACAGGTTAGCCGAATCAGGTCTAAAACGGAGGCAACCTCGTTTAAAAGGAGTCTATAATCTGGTACGTGACACCAGTAATATTCTATTGGAAGACAAATACAAAAAGGTAAGTCGTTATTCACTGATATACGAAACATACACATTTAACTTCTATTTTTAGAATTTGTTTCATCCACTCAGAAATCAGAACCTTTTCTCATTTCGTTTCATGTTGTTTTCAAGTGAGAAACAAAAAAATGGGTTTTATAATCTGTGAATTCGCTAATGTATGATATAATTATAAATTATTTATGACTAACTGGTACCAGCTGGTGAGCGTCATCATGACGTAGAGCGAAGCCAGACAGAACATGATATGGAAGAAGCTGTAGCTGTATGCCACCTGTTCTGTCTCGTTGTCCCACACCTTCGCCTGCGAACCCTCCTCTTCATCACCTGAAATATGGTTTAAAAAAAATTCATTAATATTTTTAGAAAGTGTATCAATATAGACTGTTTTCTGGTTTGTGATTGTGAAATGTTCTACTCGATAAAAACACGGTAAAAAGAAAGTCAAGTCGGTGGACAAAAGAATTGTGAATTGACAATCCACAATTATGTCAAGTTGACATACATGATGAGTGTTTGCGTTTGAATCAAGTCGGTTCTTAACTATCTCTATGCCAGCTGGTTAAAAGCAGTATAAGCAGAGTACCAATAAAATTATAATGAACAAATAATTAAGCTTAAGCGTGGTGCTAATATATAGTCTTTGATCTCGAAATAACACTTCAGTCAGACCATTGCATATGACGGGGTAATTCACAAACATTTTATCCTTATTTCAGTTTACTTTCCTCACCCATTACTTTTTAGAACATGATTTGTTTCTATGGCCCATGGCGTTTAAAAAAATGAACAACTCTAAAAGACTGGATTATTTTAAATTCAAGTTGCTTTAATCGAAAAGGGTGAAAATCACAGTTTCCTCAGTGATACATTCTTCTTTTAGGTAGTTTTTTTCTTAACTGTGTAAGCATGTGTAAAATGTGCATCAATAAATATAATAAAGAGTGATGATGTGCGACAGGACAGGATAAAACGCAGAGTTGTGATACCAGGATATGTTTCCACCACCACTTACTCTATAAAAACTCACCGGTCTTCGCGCCAGCCTCGTAAGCTGCAAAGCACCAATTAACGTAATGGGCGATTGGCATTTTTATAGGTGCGCGAGGATGGTTTCGGAAAGAGCATACGTGCAATTTGTTGCTTAGGCTTACTATACAAAAAGATCTGCAACACACACAGTGTGCTTTCATTTCGAATTCTGTCTATGGAATCCTAAAAATCCATGCACATGCACCTCATAAACTTAACGAAAATGCTCAAAACCTATGGTTCAGACACAATTGATACATTTGCAAGCAGGGGTCAGTCCTTTTACCACTTACTACTTACATACAAATTGAAAAGCAGAGAGTAGCGTTTCCATCATTCTACTTGAGAAAACGATTACCAATCCAATCCCATTTTTAACCTAAAATTCGCCGTAGAATACAATTTTGTTTTGGGAAATTCGAAATCGTGATGTGTTTCGTAACTCAAAAGATAAAATATGATTTGATTCCTTGATTTATTCGAACAAACAACATCCTTAAAACGCCCAATACCAAGAAGAAAACTAAAAAAGGTACATGTCCTTTTATAAACCCAAAGTCAAGTCCAAGATTTCATACGATATTACGATGGATGCGCCAAACTGTGCCATTTAAGGTGATGCCAGGGTCGAGCACTTGTCTTGTCACCATAATTCCTGTCACCTAAGCCTAAACCGACCCCTGCCTGCTTTATCAGCGTCCATCATCTGATAGCTGTTGTCACCTTGGTGGTTGGCTGCATCTGGTGCCTCCTGACCAGTGATACGGCCGACGTTCGTGTTGGATGAGGTGCGGATTGACGCGTACATGATGCACACAAACCTGCAACACATCACACGTTTCATTCAAGTTCATCATTATAATGGCAACGAGAAATTCCAAATCATAAAAGCAAAATAACCACCACTCAGAAACTTTTTTTTCAAATTAAAAGTTAAGTTAAACAATGAAAACGAAAAACTTTTTTTTGCTCGTTGAAGTTTGATCAGGGATGAAATTTTTCCTGACAGAAAACCGTCCCGACATACCAAAACCAAGTCAATTTTAATTAAGCTGTTTACATGATGAACAATCAAGTATTCCTCTACATACAAATGTTACAAAATAATCTACTGTAATTTTTTCCAGAGCAGAAGAACGATTCCACCTTTAGTTTTGTAACCTCATCACAAAAAATCTGCAAAAATTTCCGATAGCAGCAATACTACTTGTTTAGCAGACAGATACTAACCACAGGATGAGGGTGACGATGGATTGAGCTGGCACTGGGGTGGCCATCTGAAAAAAACTCAACACTGATATAAGACAGCCAATGACAATGTCCATGTCATTTTACGTGGCTCAGCAATTTTAATTCATGAAAGGACAGTCGGTTTTCGCTCAATTAATACAGCGTTATGAAGAGACAAAACCGCCTCGTATTTTTCAGGCAGGACAGTAGCCGAGACTGCGGAGTGCAGGAAATCTCGAAGATCGTGGAAACGTTAGTATCCGGTACTGACTCGTTAACTACTTAAAATATTTCCACTGAAAGGTATGTTTATTTCCTACCATATTCGAAAAACATCTCCTCTTATGATAAATAAACGACGCACAATGATTCATTAGTTAGTGAAGCAATAAGATGAGCCATGTGTTAGTAATTGCTCCGGCCTCCCTACACCATAAGCTCCCTTACTAACGCAGCAAGATTATAAGTAAATGTTATATCAAACCGTGTCCGTAGAAATTGAAGTTCCATTTCGCATCTATAACGAGAATGTCTGAGTTTTGTACTTGTAAACTAATCTCACTCGGTGACCGTTAAGCTAAGCTATAGCTAAACTGTATTAAAGTATTCCAGTTAAACGCAGAATTTTGTCAAGCACCGCACGCCCACTCATTGTTAGTTATTTGGGGCAATCTTCAAGAAAGGAAAGAACACAACTAAATGTCTGAACTTCAATCTTTCGCAAGTTTCTAATGCTCCAATAAACAAATAAAGGCCGGTGGATTTGAAAATTATTGAGGCGGGCGACCTAGTCAGCAAACATACCTGGTCACTGCCCTCGCCAGTCACAATCGAAATCAATGACGGGTTGCACTCCTTATCTGAAATCGGATTTTACGAAAATTTACAACATTCCTTTGAGTACAAAATTACAACAAAATACCAAATAAGCGCTTGCCAACGAACCTGGATTGTTCATCATGGCAGACCAGGTGAGGTAGACGATGTAGAGACTGATGCAGGACGACTGGAGCAGTCCGGAACGGGGCATGTGCTCCTGTACCTTGGGCAGGACAGACAGGATTGACACGATCACACTGCCGACCAGAGACAACGAGATGAACGTGATGTTCAGACCACAACCACTCTGAATATTATAATACATTTCAAACCACTAATATTTATACAACCAAAATCGGACAAATATAGTAACATATATACACTTATTATTAAAAAAAATTCTTTCGTTACTCCATTAAAAAAATCAGGATAATCAGAAACAACTGTGTTTGTATAAAAATTCCAATTGAATGCCACCAACATGCCCGTAGTAAATGTACATCAAAATGATGCCAGCCAGGGAAATACCGTACACAATAAACGTGAACAAGAGCAGCGCTGAAATTAAGAAAAACAATTTGTGTAATAGAATCACTGAGTCAATATTGTTGTATAATTTATTTTCAACAAGATTGTGTTTTTGAAAAATAATCATTTATTTCCAGTATTATCAAGTTAAACAACGAAATACGAATTCTTGTTTGATGTATGTAACAAACCAGCATATACTTTCTTGCTGTCCGTCTCCTCGTAGTAGTCGACCCAGCGTTCGGCCAGCCCGTGCACAAAGTCAACGATCAGCACTAGTTGGATCAGGATGAACAGAAACGCACCGACCAGGCCAAAGTACATCCACACTGAAAAAGTTCACCCACGTTACAAAAATCAATCGACTTGGATTAAAAAAAGTCAATCCACCATAATGAAAAACTGACAAACCTGCGGAGAAGCGTTCATCGCGAATGTAGAATGCACCGACGCACAGCCCCACCAGGCCAGCAAACTTGAAGAACCAAAACCTGAAATGCAAAACATTAGGAATCCAAACACAGTTTCAACAGTTTTAATATCAAACAGCAGATTTCCCCATATGCCATTCATTACTAAACCTGATTAACTGACGCCGAAACATGAGATGAAGTACTAATATATTTGCCCTTGTCATTATAAAATAGGAAAATATAAATAGTAAGTGATGTTTCACGCACCCGTTCTGTATTTTGGATCTAAAATCGGATGACGACCGGACTCGTATCATGAACAAGGCAAATACAGCAAAGAAAGCGGCCATGGCGAATCCGATGCGGTAGACGGCTTGGAATCCGGTGGTTCGGGTGCAGTCGATTCCAACCTGGTCGGCGCCTATACAGAACCAACCGTCCTGTAATACGACTAGTAGATATGAATAAAAAACAAATAATAAAAGGAAAAAATTTATAGATATAGATAAGAATATATAATGTAACTTCAATAGGGAATATGTACAGATAGTGTATGTTGTTGTGCATGCAACAAAACTAGTTTGTTTAGGCTTTTCGTTTACGTGGTTGTTTCCCAATAGCCTAGCCCCTAGCCAAGCCGAATGATGTAAACCGACCTTCTTGAGTGCATTCTGCACCCCGTTGCTGAGCATGATACATGAGACGATGGTGCCCAGGAACATGAACATGGCGTACATGAGTCGTGATGACGTGCTGTTGCGGCATGACGGGCACGAGGCACACGCCAGCGATACTGCTGCCGATCCACAGCAGCATGCTGCCTATAATCAAGTATTTTAAAATCATTAAACGAAATAAGCGACGAGCGAAAAATCAAGGTATTTAGAGCGGAGTCGTCGGTGACCGGCGTTTTATGCCATAATTAGGAACAATCAATCATAACCAACCGATGCAGCTATGCCGGGTAATGCTATTATGGCACCCATGTTGATAAAAATACGAATACTATCTGTTCAGAAACCTGAAATAATAGAAACTGGCGTGAAATAACCTTTCTTATTTCATAATAAAAAAGAATCAAAGACAAAAATGACTGATAAAAAACTAAGGAATATATAAGCGGTAGAGATGACTCACGTAAACAACAGCATGAAAAACTTCTAGATTAGCCGATTTTCAGTGATATACCTAGACCTGATTGTGGCAATTTTCTCGTTCAGCTAATTGGCGGTTATGTACATGCAATCTACCATGATTCAGCACATAACAAAGAACGACACGAGCATCCTTCATCACATGACGAAACTGACACGCAGCGAACCATCGACCGATATGAAACATTACTAGCTAACAGCTCTATGCTTTTCAAGCGTGTCGGTGTCGCGTATATGTAAGGTGTTCGGATCGCAATGAGAAACTACAGCACAATGTCAATATTGTGAAAGATTTGCTAATTCGTCTTTTTAACTGAACATCAAACAGAAAATGCAGCTTCATTAGAATGAATATAGATTACTGACGACTGACGTCACGAACGAATAAAACGAGTACCATGGCAACTCACCGGTCGACTGTCTATTCTGATAGAAAATAAGTTCTTTGGCACTGGCAGTGGAGGATTTACAGAACGGGCAGGTTATCAACAGCTACATAATTTGTGCAAATATTCACATATCGGTTTGCCTTAAACGGTAAATGTACGCTCTGGCGGACGAGCCAAACCTCCAAAAGGGGGATGATTCCAAAGAGGGGAATCGGCAAAAATTAGGTAATTTTACTTACACCTTAAGGAACAAACGGTTTCTGAAACAGCCAAATAGTGGAATTTTACTTCTCGTCCGCTAGTGAACGTACGGGATTCAGGTGAAAATTCAACATGTGCATTGAACATAGTTGTTTTTATTAATCACTTCATTTATGGAACCAACCAGTGGTGGTCAGGACTGCGTTAGAGGTAACCTACTCCAAAGTTGAAAAAAATCCAGGTACGAGGGTGCCTAATCAATTGCAAATTACACATAAACGATTTAATGGAAATTGGCGTTGCGATTGCCTCAACCGGGTCTAACTTCTGAGGCAAAAAAATGCAGGTTTGATGAATGAATGGATATATGAAACCTCTTGATAAAATATCTTGGTTGAGATAACATAAACAAAGCATAACTTAAGAAGCAACACAAATAAGCACAGTAAGTGTAATCGAGCAAAGCGATTTATCCATGTAGCTCAAGCAAATCTGAAACCCACGTCCGTGTTCTTTTCTCAATTTTTATTTTTTCATAATTGTGATAAACGATATAAATATTTAGCCAACAGATTTATATAGACTCAAATCAAATACTGCATCTGAGTGAATCTAAAAAACGATAATAAAATTCATAACGACAAACAAAACGATGGGTGTAGGTTGCCAACAATTTTGTAACTTACATTTACAGTGATAAACGATGGGTAGGTTGAAATTATCGGAAATCAAACGGCTTTTACAAATCTGACATGTTAACTCCTACAAAAATTGAATACTTCCCACTTCAGAATAGAAATCAATCGGTTCTTGTATTTGTATTAGCAATCACAATGAAGTCCATCCAAAAGGATCTCAATTGCGCGGGGCAGTCGGGCGCACCTGTAAATAATTTTTTAGTGTACACATTGTATAATAATAAGAAAAAAATCTTTAGGAATAGCAGCACTTTTTAATAATATTAGGGCAAAAACATTACCCCAAGTACTCTTGAGGCGCTAACACAAGGTTTATTATTCATTTCAAACTTTAATCCCCACTTAACTCAGGCTCAACTTAGAACAAGAACTTCCCTATAATCATATAATGTACAAGTCTTTTTCTTAGACCTTAGTAATCTGAGCCTAATGATGACATCAAATTTTTTTTACAAATCAAACCTGCTGGTTGGGACGACCGAATCGGGGAGGTGGGGTACGAATACGACGCATGACGGCCGATCGATTGCGCACCACCTTCGAGTGGATGGCACACGACACGCAGTAGTGCATCTTGTGGTACAACTTGGGCAGGGCGTAAGCTAAAAATACACAACAGATCAGAAGAAAACAACTTCTATGCATTAGACGAGGCACAAACATTTATCTGCGTACTCGGCCATTTAACCCTACAGCTACTAAGTTTATTTACTGGAGTATCTAACACGAGGTTCACCGGTATTATAGACTAAGCTAATTAAATTGTGTAGTTTAGACGCATAACTTACATTCGTAAACGCTGGCCTCAGAGATATCTCGAACGGCGGCGGCTTCGACAATGTTCCTGACGACGCATTTCTTGATGGCCTTGTCCTTGGGGCAACAACGGCCACAGTTGGTGCAGCGCACAAAACGCACGTGACCGCGTCCCTGGAAATAATATTGGTATTGGTATGATAATTTAGAACATTATCATAATAAAATACTCTGAAATATGGGACAACTTGCCTTCTTGTTACGTCCGTGATTGCGTCGTTTACACGTCATTTTGCCCGAATCCAATTAGATAACCTAAGAACCCTGAAAAACAAAAACACTCGGAGTACACGACATAATTCATCAACATTAATGCATAATAAACATCAACAATGAATAATCGGGCTTAACTAGCACCGATCGGCTGTGTAACTAGTACAACCGTAATGCAAAATAACATAAAAATTAATTCAATGTATTTTATATCATTCATTGAGTTCTATAAAACAAATCAATATTACAATGTGCCACTGTACACAATAAGTGATAATGAGGTTTGTGTACAAAAGTTTCAGGGAATAAATACAAAGCACCCAGAATATCAGAGTGATAAAATGATTCAATCCAAATTAAAATAACATAAATAAAAGTTATAAAATAGCTTTCGACCTCAGATCAGTAATGTCTGATATAAAACTGGGGTTGCTTGCTTATGTGCTTAGATATAAGCAAAAATAAAAATAATAATCACAGCTCTGTTGTGGTGACGATAGAGAGTAGAGAAGAGAATAGCAACCGCACATCGGTTACGTGTTGACTGGCTCAGTCGAATCGAAGCGACATTTCACTACAAAGATCTTGTCACCAGCACGGCATATCGAATAATAGTGGGCGTCGTAATATACTGAAACAGAAGTAGTAGAGTAAAAAATAGTTAAAGTGGAGTTCAGTCGAAAACAAATATACTAATTTTAAAAATAAATATACTAAAAGTTTGCCATAGCAATACATTCAAAACGGACTAAAAATGAGTGAACATTGATTTATTACACAAAAAAACAGAAAATAAAGAACAATCATAAAAAGTTCAAAAAAATTGATCCGTTAACAGAAAAAACTCACCGTTGATTCTCTTGTACTGTTCGTTGAGCGGTTGGAAGTCAGCGACAGAAACCATCTTAGCCACCGTGCTCGCAAACCCATCTCGATTTTGCAGATCACCCGACGACTGCAATAAATATTTCTATGTAAATGGACGAATACACTTAAGAAACGGATTTCGACCGAAACTGCTAAAAAAAAACAAATGACGGAAAGACCGCCAACCCACCAAAATGACAGCCCCATCGCGCGTTATCACCTGATAGCCCATCTGACCAGGTACTGACTTAAGACCGGCATATTGCTGCTTGACGTCTGCCATTTTCGTTAAGAAAGGTCTGTATTTGCAAAAAGTATTACTCAAATGAACCGTTAGGTTTGGTCGAATATACAACAATAAACACGAAATATAGTATATGTACGATCACCGGTCAGGCAATCATCGTTCCACATAGCGCAACGAGAACAGCACAAAATAGAGCAACAAACAACTTACAAATTTATCAAATATATTTTTTACTTTCATAAAACCAAAGCATACGAATAATTATTATCACAGCATAATTGATGGAAGTACTTTACATAAGCATCGAACGGCAAATAAGTACAGTTTATAAGATAAGTTAATCAGGAGTCTCAATGAATAATTTTCATGGTCTTCCCAAATCCTGATAAGACTAAGAACTAGAATGAAGAATTACTCACGTCTCCCGGAATTGAGATTCAGGAACGTACTATCTACATTTCATATATATATATATCGTAATTGGGCTCTCATTCACTCAAACAGCGAGAACGCCAGACTTATTGAATCTATCCACTAATGACTGCAGATTTGTATCAAACAACTCACATCGAATCGGCATGTCCATGGAGTAGAACGGATTCTTCAACGCGTAGTCCGAGTAAAACTCATAAATCCTTCGCAGGAGCTGATCAAGATTGGCTGTCATCGCATCTGCCACGGCCACAAACTTAACGCCCGTCATCGTTTGGAAGCAATGCAGACTGAAAAAGATAAGTGTAAAATGGTGCCTTTTCAGTAAACGCGAGTAAATAAAAAAAGCAGGACACTCGAGCTCAGTTTTGTAGCGAATAGTGGTGAGTTCATGCATGTGAACATTTACTAGTTTATGCAGATGATGAGCATTGAACGAGCGATACTTGCAAGAATTAAATGGAATGGTTTACAATAAAAAATAATTGAATGGAATGGTTTACAATAAAAAATAAAGAACTATTCATTTTTTCGAGTGTTTTTTTATCCCGTTGAACACGTAAACAAACCAACGTGAACTGATCCGCGTCGATGGAGTGAATACCGGAACTGGTTGTGGCAGGACTAAGTTGTGCGGCAATGGCATGTAATGAATGAAACATGGACGATAGTATGATTTTTTCATTTGTGGTTAGCGGTGGTCGACCAAATTTGATGGCCAGTGGATAGTGATTTTTATCAGCGACAAACTGAAACAAAGTATAAACAATAAAAATTTCAAGCTGAAAACAAACATAATGGCCCTTCAAATGCAATCAAGAAGAGTATGAAACCGGATGAGAACGAGTTTATGTTCCCATACCCATCTGATTGAAGAGATCAAGCAAACTAACATCTAAAATGTCCACAACTTGTTCAGAGACAACTTCATCAACGCCTTCTGCGTTCTTTTGAGTTCTCGGCGGGATGAAGACTTTGCCAGCGGTGGATACAGGCTCTCCGTTAATGCCCAGAATAGAATAACCAATTTTAACGCCATCCGATTCACCGAAAGTAACCTAGAAATATGACTGTTTTAGATGAAATTTGTATTGAATTGACCATAGCGAAACCAACAGTTGGTGCAAAGTGAAATTTCCAAGAGAAAGAGAGTGAATCTACTGTGTAGTGTGCGGCCCCCACACAACTCGCAACTCAAATTTTGAGACTTCAGTCAGTCAGTTGGTGAATCAATCATACGGTCAGTCAGTAATTATACAGGTGGTCCGTCAGTCTGTCAGTTAGTTAGGGACAATCAATCAGTCTGTCAGTCGAGTCAACGAAACAGTCAACCAGTTGGTGATTCAGTGAGTCACTAAAAAAACTGAAAAGTCAAGAGTCAGTCAGTGGGTCAATTTGAAGAAAGGTAAGCCAATAGTCAGTGATAAAGTAAAGTCAGTCAGTTGGTGAGTTAGTCAGTTAGTATCAGACATTCAGTCAGCCAACCAATCGGTCAGTCGCTCAAAAAGTAAGTCAGTCAATAATCATTGGTCAATTAGTCAATGGTCATTAATCAGAAAGGTCACTCAGTAGAAAGTTAGTCATTAAGGCAGGTACTCAAAGTCAGTCAGTCGGTCACCCAATGAGCAATTAGTTGAATAACAAATCAGTCAGTTAGTTAATCAACCAATCAGTCATTTCATCAAGTCTGTCAGTAGATCAACAAATCACTCAGTCACTCAAACACGGTACAAGCAGTACCGTCTGAGCACAGTAGAAAGCCAATTTGTATGCAAATGGTCCCTGAATATGACGTCCTGTTTCACTCATCCCGACTATTTTTTACATGAAAACAACTGGTTTACAAAGCATGTGTTCTAAAAGTGATCATCTCAAATAACCGTTGCTCTTTGGTCGATCATTTCCAGCCGAAAAGGAAGCGGATATGAAAACGTTTTGTCAACTTGCTGCGAGGCCCGAGTGGAAACACTGGCATCAAAGTCATGGATCAGACTGCCGGCTCGGTTGATAACAAATAGTTGATGAACGGGCATTTTGTTGTCCTGAAAAACGTTATGATTTCTAATTACAATATGCATTTTTACACGATTGAATGACTTTTATTTTGAATTTTTCAAAAAAACTGTTAAATTATTAGGAATCCAAAATCCAATTGATTTTGCAAAATAGTTCTGTGAAAAAAAGTTAATTTCTATTGTAAACATATTTATGGCTAAACAAAGTACACTTGTGCGAATTTGGGTTTGTTCGATGAGAAACATTGTGAGTGAGTGGAGTGAGTGGCGTGAGTGAGTGAGCGAGTGAGCGAGTAGTGACGTGAGTGAGTGAGTTTCTGAATGAGTGAATGAGCGAGTCAGCGAGTTAATGGCTTAGTGAATGAGTTAGTTATATCATATCCAAGGTTTCTTGTTATTTACAAAAGCTTTTGGCGCGCAATTTGAATTAAAACTGATTTTGGCACGAATTAAATTTTTCGAGATAAAATCATATTTTCATAATTTACTTTCATAACATACTAACGTTGTGCTCGGCTCGGTCCATTGTATTTGTGGTAACGGGCTCATAAAAATAATTTTGGATAACAAGAAACCCTGACCAAGCTATATTGAGTGAGGGAGTGACGCATGATTACAAACCCCACAGATTTTTCGAATTTGGTTTTTCTCGAGCAACATTACTATTCCATGTAAAGTTTTACTGTCTGCGAGCCCCCGATAACCTAACGTAAGGCTGGCTTTGTATATGCAGTTTAGTTGCATCGGCTCAGTAGCACAGTGCAAGGGCGCTTGCCTAGCATGCGAGTGGCCCGGGGTTCGTTTCCCAGATTTTTGATAAAAACTGTAAACTTTCGAAAAACCTGTGGGGTTTGGAAAATTGCAGGAGTGACCTATATCTATGCTCTTAAAAAACCTGCCACACCAATTCTTGTAACCTATTAATATAAATTCAAAACGGAAGAACGTTGGCTAGTAAGCTTTTGCGAAGAACAATCCACATCATATAGCTCGGTAGGTTTAACTGGTGGTTGATTACAGAGGAGATTTAAAAGAAGTTTTTAATTAAATATCGTGTATTATAGAAAATCAAAAAAAATTATTGAACCTAGATTTTTTTTATGTTTATGATAAAACAGTCTTCAGGGCTAAAATTATGGTGATTTAGAAATTTTTTAAGAAATGCAGGTGAAGAAAAAATGCAGGACACCAGTACACAGATAACGTATAATCTGTGTTCATGACTAAGCCGAAGCCGTACAAACATTGAAAGAGGTTTTTTTATTGAAATGGTGGGCTAGCAATATAAATTTTTGAAACCAACTTTTTATCAACTTTTTATTAGCAAGAAGATAATAGAAATCAGTGACTTGATCGTGACACTTCTCTTGTAAAACAACTCAATTCGGACCACTGATCAATTTATTCAAAAAGTGTTTTCGGACAAATTCGGACAAACGTCGAGTCGGACAACTGAACGCATATCAAATCAAAAAATCAAATTTATTCAGTTGTTATGTCATAATAGCAAAGTAGGATACCAAGTCACAATAGTGAAATAACGGTCATCCAAAATTATATATATCAGATATTTACCCTTAGAACTGAGAAAATTTTAAAATTTTTAGTGACAAGAAATCGTTGGTCTTCACATTAAACATGGGTTCTTTATTGCCAAGTGTTTTCGTACAAATGTTTGATTAGAAAATTACTCAGACGTCTGAATCCAAAATTAAAATTTTTTTAGTTCCCTGATATTTGAATACTTTTTCATTTTTATTAAAGTAGGTAATTATAGGATATAAATGTATTAATGTTATAAATGTGTTCATACGATTTTGTTGAAATTACTATCTTAAAATACAATATTTTAGCCAGCTGGAATATTCATTGTATTAGGTTATTATAATTTGGCAATATTATATTAGAATGAATCACGTATACAGTGACCTAGTTCTATCAGTTCGAAATATGCATGTAGTACATTTTTATTATATTTTTATGTTCCCAAAACACAGAATCTCATGATCACAGATCATCACTAACTAACTTGTTTCTCTGAAGTTTTTATCTTTTCAATATTGGAATCTGTCTGTGTTTCTGTAATGGCAAAAAATTCAAAAAACGGGCGAAGCCGAGACGTGAAACATAAACTTTGTTCACGTTATGAAACATTTGGAAAGAAATGCGATAAATTATTTATGTGATAAACTCGAGGGCAGTTCCTTTAGGTAAAAGGAACATTACGGTTCCAGCTATGTATCAGAAGTATCCTAATTACGATCAGGAAACATGACAGAAATTATGTACAGAAATAGATACATAAGAATTGTTTTGCTGCAATGGGCTATGAAAATATACGTAAAAGTAATTAGTTTCCATTGGTAACACGATACAATTTTACTCGAAGTGTAAATGCAGTATTTTTACAATTCAACCTGAAAATTCAGATTATTTCAAAGTAACAAAAACTGTGGTTCAAATCATAATCGTTACATATTATTATTAATATATATTTATCTATTTTATCACATCATTTCACTGGCAGATCCATATTAACTGAATGATGATCGTTTCTTGCAGGTATGGTTTCATCGACACTGCCCTGTCTGGTGGCTAGATCTGGCTCAAGCTTACTGCG
This sequence comes from Daptonema setosum, assembly GCA_964036265.1. NCBI lineage: Eukaryota > Metazoa > Nematoda > Chromadorea > Monhysterida > Xyalidae > Daptonema > Daptonema setosum. The sequence goes on from OZ038447.1 coordinate 12,956,481, forward strand.
TCGGGGCTTGGCACCAGTGCCTCTGAAACTGTAAATAATTTACGTTCACCATTGGAAGCAAAAAATGATTGTGTTGGTGTTTTTAAAAAAACATGTGTAAGCAGAAGAGTTTGTATGTTATGAGCAGAATAGTTATTATGTAGATACTAAAGATGGAAGTTAAAAGTTTTCGATTTGAACGATACTTATAGGCCTCGTTATTGGTTATAAGAAATAACCTCAATTTCGATTCATGACTTGAAAAAGTCGCGCTGAATAACGCTTTTCGCAATCATGAATCTGGCGTCATATGTGAGTTAAGTTAGAATATGGTTGAACTTTGATAGAACTTGATTCCTAACTTTGTTGATTTTCGCGTCTTTCATTTCTCATAATCATTAACGAGGCACACTTCAAAATTTTACAGGCTCAATAAAACAGGTGTGGTGATGTTAGGTGTCAAACGTGATGTATAACCCGTATGATGTGATGTGTTATACACCCTGCAATGTATGCAAGAAGCAACTCAATGAATGCAGTACATATATACATACGGCATTATGCCATACAAAAGCATTTACTAAACGTAAACAAAACCTACGACAGTTGATCGCAGCTTAAAAAAATCACCCACCTCCTCATGCAACACAATAAAACTACAGTAAGCCCTGAAACATTACAGCTCGCGTGAATTGTATAGAACCTCTCAGAAATGTGTCATGCCGAGATGTTTATGTATACAGTATATGTCATATATGTAATATATGACACGAACTATTTTATACAAAACGAGGTACATGCATATCTCACCAGACTCATCATCGCACATCGATACCATAACCATCTTGCTGATTCTGGCCCGACTAAGGGTGCTGCATCGACGCACGGTAGTCGGGGTTGACACCGATAGCAGATTGGTCGTACTATCACTCGTCAGGCTTTGGGCTCTACACCAGCAATGGGAAAACATTCGTATTTTTGAGATATGTAATCATGTGAAAACGAGTGCGAAGTAAATTTTTTAAAGGGTACCCAAGACGGAAGAAATGACAGTAATGAGATAGATCAGTCATAATGATAGCTCAGGGATTTGCACAGAGATGATATAAATGCTGAGTTCGCGGTTCGTTGATATAGTTTAAAAGTGCATGACAGGGGACCAATAAGGGAAAACAGTAATATAAAAAGTGTTCAAAAGTACAATATGTAAGTTTTCATAAAAACAGCTGAATTCGGCATTATGAATAACTAAGACAAAGCAACCTGCTGCTGCTCCAACCTGTCATTCTGCGTTGATTGATTGTTCTTGCGTTGCCATTGACCCACTGCCGACTGACCAGAGCCAGTATTAAGTGCCATTAATTCACTACCGACCGGACTGCCCACCGTGCCTGATGATCGATTCTCCGATCGGGCCTGATTAACAAGAGATCATAATAATTGAACAGTTTTAGTTGATTATGAACAATCTACTAGTTTGATAGACTATGGTTAGGAATTCATACATATACCGTACCGTACCGTACCGTACATGTACCGTATATGTATGTAGCTTTTATCGGACGTGTCGTATAACTGTATTCTCAGAACACTGTCAAAAAGTAGCTGTCGATTATGAAAGCACCGTAAATAAAAAATCCGAGTAATAGAACAAGATGAACAAGCCTATCATGTCTCCAGTACCTGATGTATCACTGAATTGGCCATATTTTTGGAATTAGATTTGGTTGGCGGATTTAATGGGACCTGTGATTCGGGTTGTGACTGGGCGTGATAGCTGATTGACTGCTGCACACCGGATGGTAACCGGTATGACGTCCACCAAGCACGACACCAGTCTGAGCTGAAACATCTAAAATGGGTGAGTTCTCGGCAAATTCAGTTAGTTTTTTTATGGAGCTAGAAGACCAAATATATCTGACTTGTGAAACAATTTGATGTTGTTTGCCGCAAAGAACCAACGGTAAACTGAATTTTGTTATTTAGTCGTTAACATTTATTGTATTGATGGCAAACAGCACAAACAAAACAGTATATCATATTTTAGCACACTACATTAAGTATTATTTTAATTCCAACCTTGATATGGCATAAATAATGATAACGGCGACAGTAACGTTTAGTAGCACCAGCATCCAGTACATGTACCGTTGTATTGTGTCCAGACTTTGCCTGATTAGATGCACCTCATCTGAGGCATTCGCCAATCGAAACATCATCATAGGCAGTGACAAGATAGGATCTGAACAATTGGGCGCTTGTAAACAATTCGTTCAGGATAGTCTTGCAAAGTCTGAATTTTTTTTACATTCAGGTGCTCAAAAGTTCTTTTAAAGTTTTTGGCTGGAAACTAAAGTTATTGTAACCTGTTTCTCAAGTTTCATAAAAAGTTCTCAGACGAATCTGTATGACTACACTTTCAGTCACTGACTCACTCACTCACTCACTCACTCACTCACTCACTCACTCACACTCACTCACTCACTCACTCACTCACTCACTCACACCATGCAAACCAGACATATACAGCATTCTCGGGTGATTGGCGTAGGGATTTTCCCCAGTTGGTCGATTAAAAGGCGATGGCGTTGCGAGTGGCTGCATGGATGTGGATGCAGATGGCTGGTGGTCACCGAGTCGCAGCATTTGTAGAAACGTGTCCCAACTTGTTGGCTCTTTCTCGTCGTCCATCCACTCAATCTGATCACACCATCAACAAGTTGTGTTCCAATATATTACAATAGACACTCATCTTTCTTCATACATATTTTTTATATATGTGTATGTTGTTTGTATGAAAATATACCTATAAAAGTATGAAAAAAATATGCTACACTACATTTGATGATGTTTTGGGGGTTCCAATCACTTTCTCATTAAAAACTATGGAAAGGCAGAAGGCTGGGTGAACTCGAATAATTTTTTCCGATGCATCGATATCAATAGTTACAAGGAAACCACCACTGTGTTTAGTTTTATAGATGTATCTTATCAAAGTCCAAATATGTTTAAAGGTAGGTGAATGCATACATGTAGGTTAAAAACCAACGAGACTTTGTAAAATTGAACTTACCATGTTTAACGGATCACGGAATTCAGGTGTGTACATAAGTACGTGCACACGTAAATGTTAGATAATTCAGTTCAACTTTGTTATGAATTTTAATTCAGTTGATTTAGATTTTTGGAACAGGAAAACTTTAATCCTTCATTCAACTTACATAATAATTAAAACTAGAGCGGAGTTTATAAAGCTGGCACAGATGATGCATCGGTTACTGAGACGCTCAAATTTCTTTCGAGAAATATGAATCCTGACTTATGTATGTACGACATGGGGCTAACAGATCTGTTGTAGCTTTACTTAATCTGCGTTATATCATCTTAATTTTCTCATCCTTGTCTTTTACAAGATTTGTAAGCAGCTCAAAGCCGTTTATCGTAATATAGTATAAAACAGTTGATATGTAGGTCCCTAAAATTATTGAAGTCGAGCAAAGTTACATAACCAAGCCAAACTTAACCTAAATTGAAAAGGGCTTTTCTAGAAGGCTAAGATTCTTAAAGTTCTAACAAAGTGCTTGCTACACACATGGTTACAACACTGTGATATTGATCTACTCAACAATGGTTCTACAAATAATAGGCAAACGCCTTTTTTAAAACACAAAAAATCAACGTATTTACTAACTACAAATACGTAGTGAATAGCCGCCCTGACTGACAACGATGGTTTCTTAGGAAGGCGGTACAGTGAAGGTTGTGCATTCTAACAAATATGCCTCTCTATCAGCTTTTGTACTGGCATACATACATATGTATATGAGGGCAGATTGTGGTATGCGCGGCTGCAGCTGTAATTAGTTTGGTTAAAGTCGACGGCAAGGCACGGATTACAGTGAAAGGCACATAAGGCACACGTTATCAATGCTGTCACCTTCCAATATGCCGGCACTGTCGACCCCCACGACAACACATTTAACCATCTTAATTGCACCATTTGCAAACCAACTGCAAGTTTTTGTCCAGTTTCTCAAAAAAAAGTTCAGGAGAGAACCAACTATTGAGTTGATCAATAATAAAAATGTTTTGAGTATTTTCAAATCAACCGTAGATGTTTGTCCTATTTCTCCACATAAAGTTCTGGAAAAAGTAATTGTTAAGTTAATTAATAATGATTAGATATGGTGTTCGTAAAAACGATAGGATTGGTTCATGCGCTGACTGAGGCAGTTTATGCCAGACCGAGAGAGGTGATTACAGGGAACGATTAACAGTACAGTGCTGACAATGATCGTAACCTTTCGCTGACGATCGTAGACTAACCAAGCTTACTGTCGGGAAATGGTCAGACGGTTAGCTGCTCGCACTTCTCAATTAACATACAATATATATGACTTGATGTTATCCCGTACTCCTATATTACCGCTGAAAAGTTTTTGTTTCCACATTAATAAAAAATAAACACTTCGAACAGCACGAAACCTTGGATTCCAATATTGTTTTCTTGTTTGTGGTACTGAAGAATTATCAGGCTACATGGCAATTTCTGACGAAAACTAGATTATCCTTAAAAGGTAACCCTAAACGAGTTTTCAAGCAGTTTTATCATTAGGTTCTAGAGTTTTTCTTGCTTGGAAATCATGTTTTCACTTGTTGGATGAAGTCACGTCTTGTTCATTCATGATCTGACTATATATCCTACTTGATAGCATGCAGTGATCGTAAATACTACCAGTGATGTTCATGCAATTGAAACTCACACACACACACACACACTCATACTTACACATGCAGCACCAATGATTTATTATTCATTCCACCAACCATAAGCAAATATATGTTGCTGTCGGTTCATATCGTAATGCCCGCCTTCGCTGTGTTGATCGGTTGACATCACCGAATAATATGAGGACATTAGCGAGGGTCTAGATAAAAATGAATGGAAGTTTTTGGTATGGATTTTTCATCAATGGCAGTCAAGTCAAGATTATCGTCATTTACTTACTTAGGTTAATTAAAAATGCATATACAGGGTGGCTCAAAAAACGGGTCGCGTTTAAGCAGTTGCTGTGAAAGTTATACATGAGATGTGAGATTGCGGTAAAAAGCATTCGATTAGGCATGTTTTGGCCTACAAAATGATGTGTTACTGAAGTTTAATCTCTCAGTTCCTAATTTTTACACGCGATTATGTAAAAACACCGAATTTCACATAAAAAATGGTAAAGCTGAATAAATAATCGAAACTATTGCAAGAAGTTTCGTCCACATAAACATCACAGACGAGAGAATACAAGTAAAAAGAAAGAGAACAATGTTCAGAGAAATATAACTAATCACGCAAAACAGTTCGGTCGGTTTGGTCTCCATCAGAAGCAATAACAGCACGCGTGGAATGAACTCTCTAATGGCAAACTATAAAAGCGATTTTTTTCTCAAAACAGATTAAAATAAATCACTTTTTACAAACGAAAATTTTTTTTGATTTATTTATTGAATATAAACATTAAACAAAGCATAGAAACCGACAACTAAGTAAACGAACAAAAAACACAAAACGGACTTTTTGATGTGAAATTCGGTTTTTTTGTCTAATCGCGTGTAACAATTAGGAGCCGAGAGATTGAACTTCAATAGCACATATTTTGCTAGGCCAAAACACGCATAATCGAATGCTTTTTACCGCATTCTCTTACCTCATTTATAACTTTCACTATAACTGCTCAAACGCGACACTTTTTTTTGAGCCACCCTGTACATTAAATGAATTGTACAAAATTTATCAATGAGAAAGTCACATGAATGTGCTTTTTTTCTCTATAATGACAGCAGAATACACAGCTGAGGTCTAAGATTGTGGGCATGTGTACGTGGTGTGTGGGTGATTAGCGTAGTGCAGACAAACTCGCCAACATAATCAATGAATCAAAACATGCGCAAAGGCATACTTACTAAGCCAAGTCATAACTTGCCAACAAATTACGCTCACGTTCTTCTACTAATCATTTCGTTCACATCCAACGTTTTTGGTCTGAACGAGTTATGGAAGCCAATGTAACCAATATGTTTGTGTATTATACAGATATGAAACATGCATAAAGTACATAAAATATGTATCTCAGGTCATTGATGATGAATGTGGATTGCGTGTGGATGTGATCAAGTACGGTAATCAAGCACACACACCTTCGGGAGAGTGCAGGCTACCGCTTCCATAGACATCGTCAAAAATTGCTTCTGCAGACAATGACATCTTGAGAGTTGACGGGTGGCCAATGTTCTACATACATATTCTACACAAGTACAATGTTCTACTTATGTACATACATACATACACGTACTGTAGGTACCATTCATATGTACAGTACATGTCATATGTACGGCATTTTCATGTGTTACGTGTTCTGGAACAAAACTTAATAAAACAGCAAGCACGATCATAACGAGAATCGAGCTGGCTTGTGCGATGAATCTCGTGTACCAGACAGTTTTGCGGGGGTTCGTTGTGGTGTGGTGGTTCATGGCAGAAAACTGTTGGGTTGGGTGACAGACGAGTCAATGTTCGTTGTAGTGTTTCAAAAGACTGGTGGGTAACACACAAACGTCAATGTTCATTTTAGTGTTTCAAAAAAGCTGGTTGGTAAAACACGAGTCAATGTTCGTTGTAGTGTTTCAAAAGACTGGCGGGTATTACACGAGTCAATGTTCGTTGTAGTGTTTCAAAAGACTGGTGGGTAACACACAAACATCAATGTTCATTTTAGTGTTTCAAAAAAGCTGGTTGGTAAAACACGAGTCAATGTTCGTTGTAGTGTTTCAAAAGACTGGCGGGTATTACACGAGTCAATGTTCGTTGTAGTGTTTCAAAGACTGGTGTGTATTACACGAGTCAATGTTTGTTGTAGTGTTTCAAAAGACTGGTGGAGAACAAGCTAATCAAAGTTCTTTGTGGTGTTAAAAACTGGTTGGTATTTTAACAAATACAGTAAGTCAATCAATGTATCAAATCTAAAAAAACGTGTATATTCGTTGTATGGATTTAATCAGTGCCACATTATATTTCATATTTTATTTTCCGGGATTGGATACAAATTTCGCAGACACCCAGGTCCAGTTAGATAAATTTTTAATATAAGTTCGAACATAGTATATCACATGGAACAGGACATAATTAAACGAGACACACATACAGGGTGGGCCAATAAAAACCACACAACTTTGGAGGGTAATAACTCAGGGACTAAGAATCGGGTTGAACTGCGGTCTGCATCATTTCAACTTGTATATCTTTGACTTTCATTCATGTGATTATTATGGAAAATTTTTAATTTTTCGAAAAGATATCAAACTTTTACCGAAAAGTTGGTGTTTTTCTGCCGAGAACCCATACAACTCCATTTTCTACATTAATAAATTCACACAAAGAGGACACGAACTTACACGACAAGAAATTACACATAAATTTAAGAAACCATGTTTATGACAAGTTTCAGACACATAAAAACATATTAAAGTTGATGACATGCTTAATATGGACGTTCTGTGCTCAAAGCTCGACAGCATGTTTTCTATCATATCATGAATGGTAATTTTCATGTTAAAAACAGTCTGAGTACGTAAAAATAATGTTTCAATCAGTTTCATTAACTATGTTTCAACTGAATTACGATAAAGAAACCAAAACAGTTGGTCTGAGCCGTAAAATACATTATTAAACATCTATTGTAACCCATATGTATGAAATTTCCCGCCCGGTTGGAAAAAGGGAATTTTTAAGAAATTGTTGCGTAACTTCTGATTGCATTAATTTTTTTTTATAAAATTAGAGTTACGAATTTTCAATTATACACTGATTAAAATGACGCAAACCGTTAATTAATCCGATTCGTATTCACAAAGTTATTAACCTTCAAAGTTGTGTGGTTTTTTTTGGCCCACCCTGTATGTACCAACTTCAGCATGATAACATGATACAACACAACTTGAATATCATGCGAATATACTCTTATAGGTAGAAATTTTATAAAAATGGCAATATGCACATATCAGACTCTGACTGGTTTCATAACATAATACATAGTCTTTCTTTACAAGAGTAACAAAACAATAAAGAAGGAAGTAACTTATTGCTCGGAGAGTAATACATAACTTGCATGGTATAACTCATAAAATAAATGCACTATCAGGGATATGATTGTAAAGCATGGTAGTCATGGGAAATGAAAGACACAAACAATGACATAAAGAGCTATGAACTTATTTGACAATCGTATAATCACCATTTCAGAGACCTGAATTTCCTGGAAGTTTGAAGGCAGGAGGCGGAGAACTTTCCCCTAGGCTTCTAAAATAAATAGACGTTGCATTCAATTATAGGATGACCTTCATTGCATTGTCAGCTGGATGGTAGATTAATTCTAGTATTCTGGTTCATCTTACCATGACAAAGAGTTGGCGTCACTAACAAAGTTCAGTGTCCTATGTAAGAATTAATTAAAATAATGCAATTAAGTGGCAGCTTCTGTATCTTCGGGTTCCAAAAAAGTTGTTTGTGAAAATAAGTTTGTTGTTTTCGTCATATTGCATCCTAATAGTTACTGTAGTTATGTTGGCTTGAACTGTTACTGTATATTTTCATACGTCAGTAATAAGTTTTGCTGCGAAGAGCTCTCGTTACATAATAACTGTTCTTTGAATATTATTCTTCAAAAATATGACTTTGACAATGTATGAAATTGACGACTAACCGCATCGGATGCACTGTAATCTGATCGGGGTTGAATCGTCGACACTCGTGATGACAGACAGACGAGGGTAGTTGTCGCACAGGTCACTGTTCGCGTTACCACTGCAAACACACAAAACTCATTGCATCAAACCATGTGGAGTTAATGAAACATTAGCTTATGTGGAGTTAATGCAACATTTGCTCATGTGGAGTTGATGATGAACTAAGCCAACCTGGCCAGTAGCAGACACTTGGGGAACAGACCCCACAGTTTCTGCCAGACGGCGGCACGACAGTTCTCATGGTCGAAGCACTTTCGGGCGCAGTTGGCGGCTCCGGTGTGGTAGGATGAGATGATCGACTCAAAGATGAGGAACGCTGGTGCCGCTTCGAAGGTGAGCCCGCCCTCGCAGCCGTCTGGAACAGCCATGATATCGTGTTCTTTGTGATTGTAATTACAAATACTGCGGTCACACTAACGAAACATGCCGAATGAGAATTTCTGGACAATTAAGTTATAAGCCTCATAGTTGATAATAAGAATTTATATTGATAATCAAGTTCAGAACCAGATTTTCAACTAACTTGACGGTAAAAGTCTTATTCAGCGCGTTTTAATGATCGTGATCCGATTTTTTATAGCCAATTACGAGGTCTATATTTGTATACACTAACTCTTTTTAGCCTGAGCATCATCGTCATAGATGTACTCGAACATGTCGACTCCCTGCGGGGGTGTGACGTTGGTCTTGACGGGCACCAGATTCACCGAGTTGTTGGTGGAGACGGCAGTCAGTACATCGACCAGACCAGTGGTCTTGCTGTCGATCGGCAGTACTTGCACCTAAATTACATTGTACATTTGCTTGAAAAGACAATGTAACATTATAATAGTATAAAAAGAAGAAAGCTAACCACAACTGTTTGATTATGGTCCAAGGAGAACTCGGTTTTGAGTCTCTGGCTTAATGCTAGATTCAGACGAGCATTACAGTTTTTTACTTTGAAATTTATAACACCAGTACTTTGATTACTAAAATATCAAACTCTTTCATTTTTTTGCTGAAACTAACCGATTCTCCAGTTTCAGTAGCATTAGAAACGAGTATCTCGGCTCCAACCACTTCAACGTTGGTTGCGTTTTCCACGGGAACAACGGGAGAAGTTTCGATCTCGGCAGCTTCTGTTGTTGCGTTTGTGGTTTCAATCGCTTCTGTTGTGGTGATATCAACGACTGGTTCAGTTTCAGTGACGTTAAATTCTGACTGCCCAACTGTTTCATTATCAACAGGGGCTACAGTGGATTCAACAGTTGTTTCTGCCAGAGTGGATTCAGATGCGGCTTCAGAAGCAAGCTCAGTTGTTGTGGATAATTCTTCGGCAACCGTGGACCCCGTAGATGAAGGTGTTGTTGAAGTGAGAAGACTATCTTCTTCTGAAATGCAGTATGAATTAATTTTTCTGGCAGGCTTTTTAATATTTTGATGTACATTAGCCACTCAATGTGTAAAAGTATAGGACAATGACTACGTAGTATACATGGGAATGAGATGTTACATAATAGCCGACCTGTGACAACAACTTGATTGGCTTCTCGCAATGACAGAAGCTCCTCGTAATCTTCATCGCTGAGCGTAACGTTGCCTGCGACCAATATCGGCTCCGTTGTATTCTGCACGGCAGCAAATTCAGCAAAGTTCATTAAATCAACATCACCGTTTTGCACCTGCATGAAGTTGCTACTAGATTCGTTGCTAGTTGCTAAGCTGATGAGATCCGGTGTTACTGTTTCTGGAATCTCAGTGGCGTTAGTGATTTCCGTAACATTAATAGATTCTAGAATGGTGTCCAGAGTGGCGTTTGTCAACTGATCCACCTGTGATGTAGTTCCAAGCTCAGTTGTCGTTTCACCAATCTCTGGTATTACAGTAGAATTGCTAGCCACTTCGTCCAATGTTACCTGTTCCTCAGCAGCACCATCAACTTCGGTAACCTGGGTTGATCCTTCCACCAGATTGTCGATGTCTTCTAATGTGGTGTTATTTAGAGTTGTGTTCTGTGGCAGTGTCACATCGATGTCAACGTACAACAGGTCTTCGGGCGTCAGTGCAGACTCGGTGGCGTTTTCAGCAGGCTCGACCAATGTTTCGTTGACAACTGGAACAGATTCAGTTGCCAATGGCAGGCTGGTAGAGGCTTCGGATTCCGCCGCTTCAGAGTCAGCCGCTTCGGACTCTGCAGCCTCAGACTCACCCTCTTCGGACTCAGCCGTTTCGGACTCAGCAACCTCGGACTCAGCTGCTTCGGATTCAGCAGCCTCGGATTCAGCTGTTTCAGACTCAGCAGCCTCGGATTGAGCTGCTTCGGACTCAGCCGCTTCTGACTTAGCAGCCTCGGACTCAGCTGCTTCGGATTCAACAGCCTCGGATTCAGCCGCTTCGGACTCAGCAGCTTCGGATTTAGCCACTTCGGACTCAGCCGCTTCGGACTCAGCTGCTTCGGATTCTCCACCCTCGGACTCTGCCACTTCGGACTTAGCTGCTTCGGCCTCTGGAGCCTCGGACACGCCCGCTTCTGACTCCGCCGCTTCAGACTCAGGCGCTTCGGACACAGCTGCTTCGGGCACAACCTCTTCGGATACAGCCGACTCTGTTGTTGCCAATGACGTAGATGCAGGAGTCGTAGAGACGGTGAACGAGTCTGCAATCATGATGAATGTTTTCTAACGAAATAACATATCAGACGTGCTCACGAAAAAATAACATTATACATGTGTTGTGCAAAGAAAAAGAAATGAAGATATGTGATGATCGTAACTACAGGGTGACGCAAAATATACCTTTCATTTTTTGTTTATTTCAAAGCTGAATACTTCTCTTGTGACACAGAGTTCAATTGAATGAAAATTTTCGACGATTATCATAAACTCATTTTCACGCGCCCAACAAGTTAGATAAACTTTATGGTTAACGTTTAGCTGGTATGCATGAACTTTTCGGTTTTTGGCTAGTTTTTTAAACGACGCATGTGAATGGCAGTTTTTTTGATAGAAGAGTTTTTCAAAAGCTATTCGGTTAGAGATAATCTTGGAAGTTTCAGTAGAGTCTCATCTCAAGTCAGAAGATCTTCAGCATAAAGTGTGGGTATAATTTTTGACAACCCCATTGTGTCCATATAGTTTCTGGAAAGGAACAAAGTGTTTCTGCCATTTGTTACCTGCCGGTCCAAATGTCATCACCGGTATATTGGCTGGTGTAATCTGGTGTGGCTCTGCCACTAAAGCGCAACGATTCGTAAGACAGTTATAGAGCTCAGTGATTCAAAAGAAATTCACAGTTTTAGTAAAATTTATCACCTTCAATAATTTTCACTTAAATAAATAGGCAGCAAGATAAATTGTTTGCACTAACCGAATTTCTTGGCAGTTTCGATACCTTGATTCTGCAGTTGGTTTTCCTTATTAAGACCGAGTGCACGTTCACCAGTTTTCCGTGCATCTTCTTGCTGACCTCTGAGTAGCTGCTTCTGTTTCATCTCGGTCATGGCTTGCTCGTTAGTGTACTCTGCGAATAATACCCAGTGAAATAGGATCTATTCACTATAGGCTCTGCCAGAGTCCAGCTTGTAACGCATGTTATTCCACGCAAACGAAAAAATGGTGCGTTTTGTGAAACATGAATATTGAATTAATTATATAAAGCGGTAAAGAATGTGCTACAAAGTGGAAACACTTGGTTTGTGCTTTTTTCTTTCTTCAAAAGTATTGCTCACCCGCTGCGCATCCACTACCGATCTATCACTGAAACATTAGCGGTCTGTTGAATTAGGGGTGCATTCCACAAAAGGGCAAACGCGCTTGACTATAGCAGAGCCTTTATTGGTTGTTTGGGATGGCTTCTTCAAAACAATGTTCATGTAAATGTTGATTGCGCAAGTAATATAACGAGTAGAATGTAACAAAAGTTGTGACCAACCACAATGGATGCAGTCAAGCTGCATGTTTGACAGATGGACGTAGTTGACGAAGCGGGCGCTCGTGTTGCGGCACGTTCCCGAGTCAATTCGGTCTTCAATCGGCCATCCTGAGTAATTTATGCTTTATTTTATTGACACATTAGGATCAGCTTGATAATTTTTGGAACGAATAAAGGGGACAAACGTAAGTTTTTTAAGATAATACACTATGGTTTTATACTAATCCCGATTTGCAACATAAAATTCATGTTTCAAAAATGCAAGCACTAGGACAGTCTGATATCGGATGTTATAATAGTTTCCTGTAACTGAACATTGACGACGTATCACATAAACCTGGTTGGGACATGAAAACAGAAGCAATAACCATGGTGAATTCGCTGTTTACTGAGTTAGTTCTATCTATAATTATACGTTACTGTATACTACGATACATGCATGGGACGAGAAGCCAGGAGTAGGAAACTCACGATAATCGTAATCAAGTTCTGGCAACTCAGGATGAACTGTGAAAGGTACCAGTAAGTTAGATGTAAAATACATCTATTTTCATCACGGTCGTTTAATTGGGATACATATGTACACAGGTAAGTAAATCTATACATGTATGTAGGATAGTTTCAGAAGAGTAACCCGATAGGTTGAAGACATTGCACGAATGACTGTGTTTAACACGTTGTTATAAAATTAAACAGTGGGACTTATGTAGGATACTCGAGACACCCCGTTTAGGAATCATCCTGGAAAATATGTACCAGGCAAGATTGTTCATGCGGTGTAACAAATGGAACATATCTTTGAAAATGCGGCCCTGAAATAAACGTATGGAAAAATAAGAGAACAAGCTAAGCCGTTTTGGTTTCAATCAATCGAGCAATTTGCAAACAACTGGACCTGAGACAGAATTTCTGCCTGTATTTGCCTGTTCTCGCAGTCATTATTGAAACTGCTGTCATACTAGTCTCCAATAACTGTCGTTCAGTGAAAATCATTCCATGACGCATTCGCTATCGACTAACGCTCTCTACTTAGAAAAAGTTATATCAAAAGTAAACAACGAAATTAATTATAAATATTTTTTCGAATCATCTAACGAATCGAACATTTATATAGCCTACTTATAATAGAAACATATAATAAAAGTAAATGCTGTAAACCAACTTCGCGAGTTCAAAGTATAACAACCAGGCTGTTCGAGCGGATCGTTCTGATCCAATGGTGGAACCAGGATGGCTACATCACAGTTCCTGCCTTGCGCCAAACATAGTTGAGCACAAACCTAAAGTTAAATTTAACTAAAAACGCCTTTAGTTGTAAATGAAGGCAAAAACTTAAAACTCGCCAAATTTTTGTACACACATAGCTTATCCAGAAAGTCTTAGTCTTGTTATTCAGAAAGTTTTGGCGCGCAGTGGGTATAAAATGGAAAACATGTGTTTATTGGTCGGTTGATTAACCTGAGCGTTAGGGACTTGAGCACCGATGGAATAGGCAGCAAGATGACGAATGTTGACGGCTTGTGAGATTGAGAACGAGGAGAGAATGCAACCTGAGTGAAATCAACACATTGTAGCACGTTACACGTTTCATTTATCAAGCATTATCCTTGCAACTAACCTTTCTCAACACTGCTCACATTTCGTTTCTCTGTCATCATATTCTCGATCTTCTTTGGTGAGATTTCTGAAGTAGATAAACTAGCCTTTAGTGGTTTATTTACCTTTAACACAAAATTTACAAGGTAAATTGTATAGGATCGGCCTTAACGATGCCGAATTCGAACGATAAAAGCTTAAATTATTATTATCAATGTTTTAACGTTGGAATTTAGACTCTTTTTGTATCTGTGGACTAGTTTAACCAAAATGAAACAATTAAAATGATGATCTAACCACAACTGATGCAGTCCAATCGCACCGGTTTGTTCTCATCGTACTTGATCTGTCTGATCTCTGAGCTGCAGTCGCCAACGGCACGAGGCCCCGGACGTAGAGGGGCGTAGAGGGCACACATTGCCTGGTCGTTCTCACCACTCCTGCGACATTGATTCTGATATAAGAGCATTTACTTAACATACGAATAAAGTGCAACATTTATAGGAGCTGGCAGCACATAAAGAAGTACAAAGGAGCGTTGCGTTACGGAGCAGCACGGAGTTAATCGACAATGAGGAAAGCATACGAGGGCTGGACGCAACGTCTCTGGCAAGGGGTTGTACGAACCAAATAGCAGAACTGAATAGCCGGGAAACGCAGGGTTCAGAGGAGGTTGTTGGGAGTAAAAGGGTTTGAAGGCACAACGAAAATATATTTTTTCAGTATTGCGAGCATTTCTATTGTTATGGTATAAACGGTGCTCACCACAAGGTGGAATTCGACACCGGCAGTTGTGGACCAAGAGTGACGTTACCACCATATCCGCTATAACACATTTCAGTTATTGACTATCCTGCTGTCATAATTGAGCAAACACAGCATGTTTAACCCGAACACTTTTCGTTATTATCCCAAACTTTGACAGTTTTCCTCAGTTCGATTAAAAAACTTGTCACCGAAAATTAATTCAGCTTTGAATAAATAGTGATGAAGAAAGTGTCTCGAGTTTTACAGGCTGTGATAATTACCAACTACTTGGTGCAGGGTGAAAATACTACGTTAGCTGAGCGGTGATCGTTTGTGGATTAGTAGGCCACCAATTGGTATTAAAGAGATGGTTGTTAATGATCATCTCAAGCTATTGGTTGGTGATGCCTGGCAGCTGCTTATGCAGGTCAACAACACTAATTGTTAACTAATATATGTATGACAGACAGAAAGACAGACGGACAAACCGCTTCACGCAAATCCTATATTCTCAATATCTACATGTTCTATGTACACATAAATAAACTTTCATTTAGCAACTTTCTGTTATAATACTCGTAAATTTTTTATCGATGTTTATCGCTCAACGGGGTTTTAATATTGTGAACGATAGTCCAACAAAATCAGTAAAGTTGGAACAAATTTTTTTGTGTTCTTGATGATTGTTTGTGCAAATTAAAAATCACTAAAACAGAAAAAATAACTGTGCTACTATTGAAACTATGTATTGCAGTGACTTCTATTGAAGCATTTCGCGGAAGTACATAAAATTTCGTGACTTACCTCGGTACGTATTCAACCGACTCACAACCGATCAGGTTATAACAAAGCATGGCACATCTTGTGGCATCTGTCACATTATGGGTTAACAGCAACAGACGGGCCGGGTTCTTTGCCAGAATGGCATGTGCGTGCCATGACAGCATCATACACTCGGCGGTGTCCTCCTCCGCTATAATTACCATAATAAATGATAATAATAAGTAACACAATTTGAAAAAATCAGATGTTTACTTTATCCTATAGTATAACAAATCTTCATGTCTAACCGGGTCCTTCCGGAGCTGTATCAGCTTGGATAACCAAAGTTTGTTCATCAAGTTTCTCAATGTCGTCTGATTCGACCAAATCACGGTTGTTGCGACCGATCGCCGGATTGAACTGCTTGCGGCCGTTGTAGGATTCTAGAAGAGCATTTCATACTTTACAACAACAACGAAAACAACAACAACAACAACAACAACAACAACAACAACAACAACAACAACAACAACAACAACAACAACAACAACAACAACAACAACAACAACAACAACAACAACAACAACAACAACAACAACAACAACAACAACAACAACAACAACAACAACAACAACAACAACAACAACAACAACAACAACAACAACAACAACAACAACAACAACAACAACAACAACAACAACAACAACAACAACAACAACAACAACATCATCAACAACAACAACAACAACAACAACAACAACAACAACAACAACCACAACAACAACAGCAACAACAACAACAACAACAACAACAACAACAACAACCACAACAACAACAGCAACAACAACAACAACAACAACAACAACAACAACAACAACAACAACAACAACAACAACAACAACAACAACAACAACAACAACAACAACAACAACAACAACAACATCAACAACGACAACAACAACAACAACAACAACAACAACTAACCACATTGAACGCATTGTAGAGCAACACGTGTTCCCTCTGAGTAGTCGTTGAGTGTGATGGCACTCTTTTCACATTGATCACCTCCGAATCGTCGACGACATTCACCAGTTGTAGCATTATGCGCTGGGGGAACCCACTCCAGTAGGGAGCATTGATCCTGCAGTTATTGCAGTGAGTGAGTGAGTGAGTAAGTGAGCAATGAGTGAGTGGATGACATACCAAGAAGCAGCTCATGATGCAAAGACGCAGAGTGGGCAGTGATCGACTGTCGGCCCACTCAACGGCTGCAACATCCGATGTCAGCTGGAAGGTCATGCGACACGGCCCGGTAAACTTTTTCGACTCTGAATATGAACAACTAAAAATACGTTAAATGGAAGGATACAATTTATAGAGGTGAGGCCATGAACAGAAGGGAAATCCGAAGTCGATTAGACGATACAGAGGATGAGAATCACCTCAACAGATATTACATTAGTACAACATAGATACTGTAGCTAAACCAATAGGAGGAGGATTTTTATTGCCAAGCTAGAGTATTTAGTTAGGTACAGGGTAGATCAACAGTAAATGTACATTTTTGAGCTGAACTTCTCTCACTATCTATCCAGTTTTCAAAATAGAAGTAGAAACTAGTTTGTAATTTTCATGCATACATTGGGACAGCCGTTCCTCAGAATTTAGCTCAAAGTGAAGATGAGATTTTGGGCCATCGTGCACTTTATTGTTAAACTACAAAGCTATGGCTGTTTAAGTGTTAGAAATTACCATTTAGAAGGTATACAGAGGAACATATGAACGGACAAATTAGTCAATAAATCCATACTAGCATATTGTAGTAGAATATGTACATACATATAGCAAGGCAGGCAACACTCACACGGTTACAACCAAACCTGAATCCTTGATATCATCGACCGTTAACAATATGGGGTCACGCGCAGCTGTTAGGGAATACTCATTAGACTTTCTGGATGTGTTTTGCGCGATTAATTAACATTCTTCAACCAACCATAATATTAATACTTATTCGTGCAAAGAGCGCACCCAAAATAAAGTAAGTCTTCGATTGCTAAATGTACAAATATACATAAAGCTGAGATTGATGAACTTTTTTTATTTTGGCACAGTGGTGCGACGGAAACGAACCTATCATAGAAGATTATTTTACACCACGGTTTTATGAACACATTTTAAAAGCGTTTGTTGTGGAAAATTCTTTCAGGGTTTTTCCCCCACACGACGTTAAAAGTTTGCATCTTTTCCACTTTCACAACTTTACCAAATTGGGAAGATTCATCAATATCGACTCTAAGTTGACACAATGACACATTAGTCGCTTGTTTTAATGCACATCTGAAACGCTGATGCCTTCTTGAGCAAATCTGTAGTTCCAAACGTTTTTACCATTTATTAGCAATTACCGTTAAGTAAATCAACTATTGATTATATGAAAACTTCACATTATCATCGATCAAGGCTACAACCCATACCTTTCCTTTCATTAGCTACTGTTGGTTTTCAGTTCTTCAGAGTTTGACTATAAAAAAAAATACAAGTCAATACGTCTATAGGCTTATAATAAAATGTATTACGAATTATTATTATAATATAGGATAAAATGTAGTATAGGATAAGTATATATTATTATTTAAATATTTATAAAATGCGTGTTTGATGTATTTTAAGTAACCTTCCTCAATCTTGCCCACTTGACGGCTACGTGCATCAGCGAACGGACTGCTGATTGTGCGCGACGGAAACTCGACGCGTTGCTCTCCGGATAGGCGAACTTGAAAAGGCAACTATTAGTCAAAATTTAAAAGGGTCAGTATTTAAAAAATTATATAATGATTTCAATATTGTAAACAACTATAATATATGACTACTATGTTGTATATAATCAAAATAATTTTTTTATGAATATCAATTCAGAACCATGATATAGCCAATGTGTCATGTGACTATATGTACATATGTAATGTAGAATAATAAAGTATTTTATAATATTTATGTTTATAGTATGTTCATAATATTTACGTATATAATATTATATAATTATAACCAACCGCACTGGAAGCACTGTAAGACGAGTCGTTCACCCTGTGGCCTGTCGTAGTTGATGGCAATACCGTCAATGCAGGTCTGTGGCCCAAGCAGTCGTCGACACTCACCGTGCAGCTGGCCAACTCCAGCCGGTAGCCACTCCAGCATCGAACACGAATCCTGCACTCACGAACCGTTATTACTTTAAAAAAACATGATGGATTCATGGGCTCAGTCTAGTAGGGCCATATTTACATTCGGCCCACTTGCGGACGAGCCAATCCCCCCCAAGGGAGCTTCAAAGAGGGGAAATCCCTCGTCCGCCAAAGATTCTAATTCGACCCTCGATATTCAATAACTTCCGTAACCATTTTCGAAAGAACTAGCCTTTCTATAAGTACTTTAAGCGTTGAAAAAGACGGTGATCTGATAACTAACGAGATAACAGGATGCGATGCAGGCCTGCAGCGTTGGCACGTTAACGATCTGAGTCCATTGGATAAAGTCGGTGCTGTCAACTATGATCTGTTGTGAGGCGAGTCGACAAGCACCATCCACCCTCAGAACGGCCACTCCCACCAATAAAAACACAATCACTTTACCGTAATTGAGCTGATCCGATACCATTTCGGATGTCGTTTTGTGTTAAAATTCTTTCACGTAAGTTTCTTCGATGTATTTCGAAAACTCCGTTATTTGTTTCAAAGGTCGGTTGTGCTTGGCATGAACTGCCGATTCGAAGTTGATGAGCCTGACGAGCACAATTGGAAGTGTTAGTTTGAGTGAATTAAGTGGTTAATATTGATTGGGCAGGAAGGAATGTCGGACGGCAGCTATCGAGTCCGTGTCACTATTAATGCTTATAATAGTCGGTTATTATTATAGCGTTATTATACGCATGTCACTCAATAAGTTGAATAGATCGAGTCGTTGCTGCTCCGTTCAAACGGTTGACAATCTGAATGCTGAAGTGAGATGCGTCAAGTTCAACACAGTGGTGGTGGTGGTTAGCATGTAATTGTCACGTCCATATTATTGTTGTCACGATGAATACCGTTTTCGGTTGTGTGACTCTGGTGGCAGCACGTCGTCGAACAAATAACCGCAAGCCTAAAAATGAACAAACGTCGCCGCAAAAAGAGGATTCACTGATGACAAGGCAAGTCATGAATGTGAGTGACTTCGGGCTGTTATGAATATGAGAACTATGTATATACTTACATATACAGTATGTACGTATCTGCAACATGTTAATATTTGGCCAGGGGTGTTAGTCAACACTAAGGTGAATTAATCCTCATAACATATTGGGCTGCATTTTTTGCATACTGCATGGCTTTCTCACTATCAATCATGAACACCCCTATAACATTCGTAAACGGGTCCTTGAAAAGCACCTTTTATAACAAGATCAGAAAGTTTCGAAGTTTTATGATGCTTATTTTGAAGACTAATAATAAAATTTTGTAATGTCAAATCTGCTAGATAAAGCAGAACATCGTAAGCGTTATAACCCGGTCACATTGGTTACATGACGTGTTGTACTTCAGCGATTATTAGTCCATGTGCAAGTAAACTCCCTAAAACCACAGGCGTAAAGTGCTCGATCGTTGATCATTTTAGAAAACACAAGTGGTTTCAACAAAAAAATACAGACAACGGGACTTGGTTATACGGGAACGATCAGTGTCCGACACGCGTTTGTGTACAAACCAACCAATGTTCAACGTCGAATTTAATAAACGCTGCTCATTCAAACCCAATAAATCCTTTAACAGCGCATTTTGACGCGTGTGACGAAAAAGTGAAAACGCTCATCCATCGATGAAATAGTGTTTTTTCCATGGTCACGACTTTAATCATTCCGCAATCATCATTCTGTTACTTACTACATTGGCCGCAAACCGAACGCGACAAAACGTTCATCATCCATTATGTGCATACTTTGTAAACCAAACGTGTTCGCGCATGGCAAACAAAAAGTTGAAGTTCTGCTTATACATATACATATAATTCACTGACTCATCTCCTGAACCACCATTATAACCAAACTGCGATCACATAAACTTGAATAAAAATGCTTGATGTTTTTGAACATAATGGAAGATATCGATCTGGCTATTCATTTTTAGTCCACTATGTAACTTCCTCAATGCTTGAATTAAAACTAAAGAATGATGTGTAGCATTGTGAATTAGCAATGAGAAAATATTGGAAATTCATGAAACATTCCGAAAAGTTACAATAGTGTTTTGTTGAGACTAATAACAAAGTATATAACAAATAAATTTTGAAGATGAAATCCGGCAACAAACGTGCAACAAGGACATTCGGACTTCTAATCAGATTCCACGATTTTCCAGTTCGACCTTGTTAGTGATCACTCCGGTAGATTATGCGACAATCGTTGACCAAGTTACATGCTGAATTTAATCAGCAATCTTCAAGTGCATATCAGTATTCGCTTGTTACTATGCAACTTCAATTACTTTTCGATAACAGTTATGTACGCTGTACACTTACTAAAAACCAAAGTGTATCACGGTCAAAAACATGTGTAACAGTAGTACTATTCATGCATATTGCAATCATCCGGAATCATGTAAGTGAGAATGAGGATGACGAGTTGGAGGCTGCCAGTGATTCAAGTGATGATGATGAGGTTGTGGCTGCATCACCAGCTGTTTGTGGTTGAGTGACTGGGACTTGATCGAATGCAAAGATTGCGCATCAATTAATAACGATCAGTTGTTTCGCACGATGTGACAGTAAAAGCTACCCAGATGTATTGCATATGTAAACAAATATGTAGATACAATATGTAGCCGATACAAGACAGATTCTGATCACCGTTCGAGCCGATCCGTCACCAATTAGCCGACACATATCCCGTTTTAGCTGTCATATTTATGCTTATCTACGAATGGGAGATTGGTTAGCGTGCGATCGGGACAAATTAGTGGGAGTAGCAACAACAGCTCACCAGATCACAGCAACATCGGGGATGACGGCAAGAACTCGAGTGAGCCCACTAGCGGACGAAAAGGCATGGGAAATGAAATTCCCCCTCTTTGGCGTTTTCAGAAAGTATAGATTGTTCTTAAACGTCTAGTGAAAATGGCCTGAAAACTGTCAATTCCCCTTTTTTGATGAAATTCCCCTCACATCAGAGGATTAGCTCATCCGCCAGTGGGTGGGCCAGTCTGCTAAAAAGAACTCATTCGGCGACAAGTAATTACTGTAACAGGCACATAAATCAACAGCTCAACCAAAAAGAATGTTTGCGCAAATTTCTGTTTGATGTACTCGATATTGAGTTGATGCACCCAACCACGCCTAATCCTTCCTATTGTTGACTTGTTGCCGCATAGAGATACTGCGACGCACACGTTTTTATATCTAACATTCGCTAATTGCGAGCTTCTAAAGTCATGAAAAACTTGCCAAAATGCTAACCTGCTATGATATGTATGAAGAAAAGAAAGTTGTGCTACATGTACGTTAGGTATGTATGTTTCTCTGCTAATGCACTTAAAAAAACGCACACAATAGAATTTAAAATATATCAGATCAGAGTGCATGCAAGTTTGATAGTAAAAGTGGGCATGTAATCTAAAGATAACAACCAATAAGAGATTATTATCCAGAATTATTTTTGAAAGTAAAACAACACGGTGAAACATTTTAACAAAGTGAATAAATGTTGTTGTTGTCCTGTAATCTTCAAATTCTGAAGATGTCCAGGTACTGGTAGAGTGGTTTACAAAACACGGAAATGTAAAATTGGTGAAATTATCCGTTTGGAATAATAAAGTGAAAGTCAACGCAAACGAAACACAATACAGACATTCTTGTCCAACACACTACTACTTTGGATTTAATAGCGCCGAATCAGCTGTTTGATGTCGTTTTCGTATGGATTGACCGTTGCCCGACTAAAATAGATGTGCAGCAAAACACACAACACACACCGACATTTGCTTGGGATTACCACCTTGGGATAAAATGAAATCGAAATCGGGCAACAACAACAAACTTGTTGTTTCTGTGTGGCGTTTGGCAACTCTATGAATATGAACACATCCTGGCGTTTTGCAACTCTATGAAAATGAATACATCAGGTCATTATCTCCGTCCTCTCTCTATCTCAGTGACTTTACCGACTGAGGTTTGAATTGTGAATGTTCGACGTTCACTTATATATACTTATTGAAATGTTGGCATGCAAAAGAACTAGAATTATAGTGTAGTAAAGTGAATGATGACATGGATGAGTTGAGTCATCATCACTCAGTAAGACATCATCAGTACGATGCTTTGTTCACCGCCCTGAACCACCGTTCGTGTGCAACATACCAATTTGGAAGCTGCCCGTTTTTGTTACCGAACACGACATTTAACGATGCATTTAGTCAAGTTAGCGCTAACAGGTGTTGTCATGTTCTGATTACTGATTAGCTCGGGATGGATTCATCAACCACTCTCGGCCAGTTCTTACAAGCCTAATTGCCTTCTTTTTGCACTTAATTTATTGATATGATCTGACTAAACATGCTTGTGTGTTGCTTAGTGTGTTTCTTAGCTCACCGCACATGCACGCACATGTACGTACGTAGATATGCATGTATCGCGTCACCGTAACCACTCATCTGGCTTTCCATCATTCAAAAAACATTTGTTGTATCGCGCCCGACGATTGTCTATGCATTTACAAATTAGCCGGTGTTCGTCGGATAGTCTGGTGGCGCTGCAAACTCGTTCACAATCTACAAAACGTTCAACAATACTTAATTACTATCCTTTATACATATGTATGTACATGCTCAACGTTAATGAACATAAATCATTGCATTCTTGAAACTCTCGACTAAGAAACATCTGCTTACTTCAAAAAAAATTTGGTTGCACGCGCCTCCGCACTGAACAACCAGCTGCTCAAGTTAACTTGATTCTACACGGTGTCCCAATGAAAGTTCAACACTTCGAAACTTTCGCGCAAAAAAGCGTTACATTTTTATGGTACATAGCCCAATCATAACTTTTTTTCTGTATTTCAGAGGAAGCTGATATGGAGAAGTTAGTGTTCTTAGGATTGACTTGAAAGGTTGCTGAGAGTCCTTTGCGTACAACATTAATATGATGTGGTTTGATTTTGTTTGGTGGTCGGTAGGCCCGGCAGGAACACGTTTAGGTTCAAAATCGGCGAATTTTCTAGTTTGATGCACTAGCGGACGAGAGGAGATAGGAAAAGGTGATTTCCCCTCTCATTGGCGTTTCCAAAAGTAGACTCTGTTCCCTAAGGTGTAGGTAAAATGGCCAGAACATTTCCAAGTCTCTCCTCTTTGTGGTTCTGTGACTTTTTCAAACAAATAACTTTTACGTCATCCGAATATCATGAAATACGCCTGATTACTTTCTCTGAAGACGGATCGACAGCGGTTCACACATTTATAATATTTGCGCGAATTGCGGATCTGCTCTTCATGTGTTTCATTAGTTCATCGGAATGTAATCAAATGTAAGGTGATTCACATGGTTGATTCTTGCTGATCCCAGTCAAAGCAGCTTTTTTACACGGAAAATTTAAAATATAATAGCGAACTGTTTTGTCAATTTTAACGATAACTTTTAATAATGTTGGACCGTGATAGTAAAAGTGTTATAATTGTCTTGATCGTTGCAAAAATGTATGCCATCGTACGTACATGGCGAAAACGAGCTCGATTCGTAAGTGAATGTTGACAGTTGATGTTTGTTTTAGATCAGAATCAGAACGGCTTTTTTAGACGGAAAAGTTCAATTAAAATAGCGAAATTTTTTGGATTTCAACAGAATTTTATATTATTGGACCGTAATAGTGAAAAGGTAGTTCATGTCATGATCGTTGAAAAAAAATTATGTCAACGTACTCACTCAGCAGCCATCACCGAAAACGAGCTCGATTCGTTCGTGGCTATGATCGATAAACCTGAAAAAAATAAAAAAAAAGTCCGAATAACACGATAATTTAAGGGTTTTCGATAATCGATCATTGTTTTATAACAAAGTTTTATAGCATCGAATACAAGGCATCACTAACAACAACTCATTTGTCACTTAACCGTAATTTAGCCCGTTACTCACGGCTGTTCCGTAATCAATCATCGTGACAACCGATACTTAGTTACTACATAACTAGCCTATCATGAAAAAGTTACGTTTCCACTCACTAATTATTGTTCAACCACTCGTCATTGTCCTAGTCAACCTTTCTATGTTTACTATTCGCAATTTTTCACTCCAGTTTTTAAGGAGTTGATGTAAAATCTTGAGTCCTACACGGTTGTTTACGAAAAAATAATGATGTGGAGCCTATGAGTATCATGTTAAATAATGAATCAATTGAATAATATGATTTATTGTGAAAGTATAGCTTACACAACTGGCGGACGAGCCAAACCTCCAAAGGGAGGGAAAATTCACCACAGATAGGGGGAATTGACAGCTTTTAGGCAGTTTTACAAACACTTCAAGGGAACATAGTGGACTTCAACTCGCCAAAAAAAAGAATTCCACTTCCCCACCTTCTCGTCCGCTAGTGAACTAAATAGTTGTAACCAGAACAAACGTGTTTCCATTCCGGGCGCAATATACGACCGATCCAAGGTCGGTTGACCGATGCCGAGGACTCAGGTCCAGATGGTCCTTCATGTACGAATCTAGGCAATGCGTCCACTCAACTTCCAATCGATAGCCGTCCGTTTTCAGATAGTTTCGTGCAGCTTACATGAAATGTAATTTACCTACGGCTACATATACATCAGTATACCAGTTAGTTTGAAAAATATCCACGGAAGGTTTGAAACCGATGTATTCGTCTGGTTTTATGACGTCATTTCAACTTATTTTTACCAATCAGTATACAGTATTCTATAGCACATTAGAGTACAGTTTCGTAGATTTTCCATAATGACTCTCAGAAATAGTGATTGTATCCAACGTTTTTTCTTGTTGACCCAACTGAGGGTGGTGCGTTCAGTGCCAGCGATTACGGTGATATCGCAACCACTGTGCAACTTGAGTGCAATAACTCCTAAAAACAATTATGCGTCAACTGCAGCCTCTCATGTCGAGTCACCACTAGCAACTTTTTTAATTTTCTGACTGCAGTTGTCTGACTGACAGATATTCTAACTGCAGCCAAGAATTCAAAAACAATGTTTCTTGTAGTGAGTGTGTGTATGGAATAAGTGAGTTAATGAGTAAGTAAGTGAGTAAGTGAGTGACTAACCATCTAATGTTGACATGCGAACTCGATGAAAACTCGTGCATCGTGGATTCTGATGATCTGAGCAATCAGCAAGTGAACTGAAATATCCATAGTTGCCTTACAGTTACGTATGTAGTCAAATGAGTGAGGACAGAGAACTAAAATTTCTGAAGTAAAAAACACAAAAAAATTTGTGCATTTAAAAAATAGTCAAAGTATGTAACCTGATAGCTATACCATTAGCCATTAGATCTCTGACAGCCCGTTCATGTTTCAGGCATTGCTGAATACCGTTGCTACACAATATTGCCTCAGTATTGCCAAGTCTTTTGGCTGATGATGTTACTTTTACAAAACTTATGAAAAGAGCCACCAAAGTTGTAGTAAACTGTCGTTTCATTGCAGTGATCAGTAAACAAGTAGTAAAACCCGAAGAACATAAACAGTAACGGTATCACTAGAGTTGGGACCTTTTTGACAAAAGTGGTTAATGAAAAAAATATAAAGTTCTGGCGCTTTGTTGATGCAACTTGTTTTAACTGCAATTTTATAGCAAAGTATGCTGACAAGGTATTTACTTGTGTAAAATTACAATTATTTTACACTCTTTCAATGACAAAAAATATAATTCAACCGATTATTATAATCATCTTTTTACTGTTGACTATGATTCATGTCACTATAAATTTGGATTATGCTAATTTTAATGACAGTTGGGTTGTTACATAGGTGTCTATGAAGTAGAGCCATTAAGCAGTGTATTGTAGCAGGTGGCCGGTTGTTCAGATGTGGGTGACTGCAGCAGTATAATCAGATAGGTGATCACACCTGATGCTATCTGCAAATCGTAACCCTCTGAACGATTCAAATAAGAAAGTGCATACTTGCAGAATTAATATTTTCATCTTCAGTGATCAGGTTTATACACTAGTCTTGTAGCTTTTTAAATCTCCTAAAATAACTTCTAAACAACGTTCGCCGCTTGTTCTGCTTGACATGAAAACATTTTGAGCGGTACAACAAGTGAATTCAATTCGAAGCCTATAAACAAAGTTGACCGTGAGTACGATAGATTTGTCCATCTTGAACATTCCAGCAGCGGCCAATGCCAGATCAGACTGTTTCACCTGATGGCATAGCGCCTGCCACGCGATCTGAAACATTGCATGAAATAAATAAGAACACTTGGTGAAATATGATTCACGTTGGTGATAAAAATGCAAAACTCTTCCTTGACACAGGAGATGTTTCATATAATTTTAACAGTTGAAGTCCAGTCTAAATGTAAAGAATGTACAAGTATCAAAGTAATTGACGAATAAGTGAAACCATCGAACGAGTATCTCAATCGTTGAATCCTTATCAGCGTGTTGCAGTGAGTCGTCTCGATGCACAACCTGCTCGCTCAGGCACAACTCGAACTGGGTAACCTGCCACAACCACAACAAATGTACACAATTATATACAAAATTGTATATGAACTCTATATCTAACTCAATATGATACAGTTTTCATATCACTTCACCTTCTTTTACCATTATATGACAGTCAGTCAGTACCTTGTGTTGATGATGAACTGTGTGGACTGGTTGACTGGTATGGAGGGGCAATGCATTACAACCATCAGTCAGTCAATTAGTCAACCAGTCAGTCAGTAAGTAAGTCCGTCAGTCAGTTAGTCAGTCAGTCAGTCAGTCAGTCAGTCAGTCAGTCAGTCAGTCAGTCAGTCAGTCAGTCAGTCAGTCAGTCAGTCAGTCAGTCAGTCAGTCAGTCAGTCAGTCAGTCAGTCAGTCAGTCAGTCAGTCAGTCAGTCAGTCAGTCAGTCAGTCAGTCAGTCAGTCAGTCAGTCAGTCAGTCAGTCAGTCAGTCAGTCAGTCAGTCAGTCAGTCAGTCAGTCAGTCAGTCAGTCAGTCAGTCAGTCAGTCAGTCAGTCAGTCAGTCAGTCAGTCAGTCAGTCAGTCAGTCAGTCAGTCAGTCAGTCAGTCAGTCAGTCAGTCAGTCAGTCAGTCAGTCAGTCAGTCAGTCAGTCAGTCAGTCAGTCAGTCAGTCAGTCAGTCAGTCAGTCAGTCAGTCAGTCAGTCAGTCAGTCAGTCAGTCAGTCAGTCAGTCAGTCAGTCAGTCAGTCAGTCAGTCAGTCAGTCAGTCAGTCAGTCAGTCAGTCAGTCAGTCAGTCAGTCAGTCAGTCAGTCAGTCCATCAGTAAATCAGTCGGTCAGTCACTGACGGCCTGATTGAGTACGACGGGTGGCAGTACGAGCAGCCATAGTTGGGCACAGTTGAGCACCATCCACGACATCATCACTGCCCAATCCGTTCCAATTTCGGTCTTGAACAATGCATACATCAGCAGCGTAATCAGTGTCACTGAAACGTACTTATCAAATCGATTGAATTCTCGTGTTTCAGTGTTAGATAAAGTCGTTCACAAACAATAAGTCTTGTTCGCTGATTGACTGGGATAGTGGGAGTCACCGAAGTTTCAGCTAGTATTAAGGCGTCCACCCAATCAGCGAAGAGCACCTACTTGCAGGATCTGCGCGCATCTTGTCAAATCTTTTCATAGTAGATCAAAATACACGTGGACTACTGTATATATATATATATATGAAATTTGTGGAACGCAACCGGCCACGATCAGACATGTGATCATGAAGTAAGAGAACCATGCATCCATCATGTCCACTGCCTCGCGCAGACAACGAAACTTGGTTCGGAGGGAGTTGATGGTGATCACCTGAAAAAATTTACATGAATGTCGTATAAATAATAACACAGATACAGTAAATAAGGATTTTACTTATGTAGATTTTATTTAGGTTCGTCGCCATAATAGCAACTAGGAATTCCACGTCCCAAGAGTGAAATAACGGAAATTTCGAAAGTATGAATACTCATTACAGTTTGGTGGACCTCATCCAATTGAGCTGGAATTAAGTAATGCGATTCAAGGTATATATATTTATATTTATAAACCAACATCTATAGTCATTCGTTGCCCTACGATCCTGTTTTCATAGTCCTGTAGCACATCAGCTACCATCCTGCAACGTGAACTATGTATGTAGCTCGAACAATACGTACTGCGTAGTTATGTCATTCTAGTAAAAACATCTATTTGTATATTTTTTTGTTGTTGGCTATTTTGGTTGAATTTATTTCACAGACAAAATATTGGAGTTTATACAATGAAAGTATAACCTAGAGCAGCAGTATAGCAGGGCATTGGTGTACACAAAGGAAGATGAGATGAATACCAGGGTGATCAAGTCAAGACCTTTGGTGTACCATCGATCCCGAAACGCGCTCAATACCGAACCAACGTACGACATTTGAACCACACCCAAAGTTGGGATACCTGCCATTCAATGTTGATAATCCTGCTCATATTATTATCCTTAAAAGGTATGAAAAATGCATCCTTCCTTTATTTGTCACGATTTAAAAACAGTAATAAAAATGAAAGAATATGTTCCGTTCATCAACACATTTTCAGGCTACCAGCCAAATACGATGATCCGATATGACTAACCGACGGCCACAAGAGTGAATATAATAATGAAGACCAGCACAGCTACCCAACGTTGGTTCAGACGGCCATGGTTCAGAAACACTGCAATCTAATTCTAACCGTCATTAACAAAAACCACAGATAAAAAATGAATTCTAACTTAAAAAGTACATTCTACTTATCCCGCTAATAAGGAACATAAATGAAAGAAAAAATAAGAGACTGAGCACCTGATGGGTACGTGGATTGGGTCATCAGATCATTGAATAGCGACATTTGGCGCCAGGCATTTACTGACGATACTTGGCCCATGAACAATTGGAACAGCTGTAAAAGTACAGTAATCGTACGAAGTTACACATAAGAATTATTTCTGGGAGTGATTCAAAAAATGTGATTACCAGCAAACGAACCCCAATTACTTATTTTACCTCTGCAAATTTTTTATGACCTACAGTATAAAGTGTACTTTGTTTTCCTATTCAGTTTTGCTACTATCAATGTTGGATACGTTATGAAATTATAGACAAAAAGACAATGTTAGTATACGATTCCAAAGTCCAAATCTGTGGTGCTGAAAGACTTAACTCCAAATATTCACGATATTATTACTTGTCTTCTTCCTTGTAAACTCTTGGAATTCATTACCTTTATCTGTTTTGGTGACTAAGTTATACCAAGTAACCAACCCAGAAGATGATGACAACGATGGTGACATTGGTAGCGTGCAACTGGAGCGAGTGTCCAGCCAGGTACCAGTCGTATACGGCCCAGAATATAGTGGACACCTTGACCAGCACCATCAATGTTGACCACACCATTAGTAGGGCATAACACCAAAACTGCGTTATTATACAGTTTGTAAAATATATGGAAATGACGTATCATTACAGTTAATTTTTTATCCCTTGTTTTAGTAATTTTGCTTATCAAAGAATCGGTTTGCGAATTCCTACTATCCTCAAGTTTGGGAAAAAATTACGCATCACATTAGTTTCGAGGTTGACGATGGTTGTCCGAGGACGAATATTACAGAATTACAATAGTTAATTCAGTATGCACCTGAATGAAACTGAGATTCTAGAATGGCATAACTTTAGTTAAGTTAAGACTAACGCTGGAATGTTGTGTATTACAACCGATCACACATCCGAATACCCTCATCGGTGTCCAGCCCTGATCGATCTGACTGGTTACGCTCGCCGTCATTATTGGTTACCTATTATTGTAATATATTACTAGAATTATAATACATCTTTTTATATGCGGATTAACCTTTAGTAAAACAACTTTCAATCAAGACCTCGTCCAATCCTGTAGAAAAAACATTATAAGTTTATGGGTATTAATTATCAAAGAGCGATCAACATAGACCAACAGGTGTATTTCCCAACAGCCGATATCTAATTTCGTCCAAATGACGTCTTTGCAAATGAAATGAACACCGTGATAAAGTGATATTGTGCTACTCTATTGTTGTATTGTAGTGCACTGGAGGACGAGCCAAACCTCCAAATGGAGGGGAATCTATTCAAAGAGGGAGGAATCGGTAAAGGTTATTAGACCATTTTACACCGTAAGGAACTAACACTACTTTAACCTCTAAAGAGAGGATAATTCAATTTTTTCCTCCTCTTCTCGTCCGCTAGCGTTGTAGTGAAGACTCAGGCAATTGATGGTTGCAGACCTGAACCCTGTTGCATTTTGTTACTTGATACCCTTTTCAACAGGCAACCTGATATCTTTACAAATAATCACCAGCGATGGCTTGATGGGTTGAGTTGTTTGCATTTGTTTCATATACATTATTGGTGTGTTTGTATGATCAAAGGCAACTTTAGATATTTATGCTTCACCATTTAGGTAAATCCGATTTTCGCCGATTTCAAAACAACTAGAAACAACACAATAACAATTTGAAACACTGAGGAGTTCATTCAATTCAATTCATCGTTTGTTGAAATAAAATTCTGTTTATTACTTTTAATGTACATAGATAAATCATTCGGTTTGCTGACGTTCTTGGAATCTGGAAAAACTTTTTTATTTGCACAGTTTGCACCCACTGCCTTCATGACACATAATCGTGAAGCAGTTAATTTTTGCGATTAGCTGCATCGCATTCACATCCATTATTTTGTTTAATCCCAAAATTCGCAATGTCCCTACAATTCATTTCATAAATAACTTATATACAGATGTTGCCACTTTTATGTAGTTAGAGTGCAGTCCCCAAATAGAGTTTAATGTTTGCATTGTGCCACAGCCTCAGCGACCGTATACCATTCCACCGTATGCTACCACCATACCGCATCCTTGTACACGTATTCTACAATATGTATGTAAGCATGCACGGTTGACAAAACAAACATATGTCAGATTCATTGCGTTTCGATTTATGTGAAAAAATTTGCTTCCACTTTCGAATCTCCTTGGTTTTATTATATTTCTCAATAGTAATAGTTTGATTTGATCCAGGTTAACTAGCAAAATGTCAATCTGGATCATACTGATTTTACAATAAGTTTACATTTTTTTCTTCGATGAAATTTTTCCTAAGAATAAGTTTACAATACGGAAGTTTAACGCTTGTAAATGTCATCTCATTGTTATTTTTTGGTGTTTGTTTTGCGTTTGTGTGAGAATGTGTGTCGTCATAGGACATAACGTAATGCATTCCAGGCGTTGCCATGCGACACAGTCTGTCTGCCTGCATTCTCAGTTCATGTGGTCAAACTCGGTATTATAGGTACATACATAATTAGCTGTTCGGTTTATTGTGCCTGTGCATGTGCGATATTGTATGATAAACCAATCTACTTTGTAGTATCATGATTAAAACTGCGTCAGCTGTGATCCGATCCACTTCTTTACACTGATTTACATGTACTGGTTCGCCCACTCATTCATCCACACATTTTAACCGGTTTGTTGAGTTATGTCAAGGGCAAACTGTCGATAGTTTTTAGTTTGGAAATTCTTTTGAATGGACAAAATCTTGCACGTTTTATGGTTTTGCAAAGAAAAAAACTTGTTTGCTCAACCGTAAAGGTAAATGATTTTGTTTTAGTCTAAAAATTAGTTTTCCAATAAATTTAAGTTTTTTTACAATGAGCAAGGTTTCAGTCTGACAATAGAAGCTTTAGTTCCGTTACAAAAGATACCACCTTCTACATCTAATGTTTACTGAGACCGCCCGTACTGGTTTAAAGGGCAGATAAGAATGCAACTGTTTCAACTACTTTTGTGGATTCATCAAATTTGTTTTACTTTTCGTTGTTCAACAATATTGGTTCACGGAGTCTAAAGTACGTTTTTGACAAAATCCGAGATTAAATAGCACGTAGTATATTTTTCGTAATCTGATTTTCATCAAGAGGAATACTATAAGACTATGGATGCAGAAATCGAGTAATAATGAACAGCGCTGCTTTTTGATGTCTGTTTGCTTAGCGGTTTGTCCATCCGACTAGACTGCAGTCAAGTGCACACAAAATATACAGTACATAGGAGGACAGGATATGTTTATACCGTTACGTCACATTTTACAAAAAATAAGTAGACATTTTGTATCTCAGAGATTTGTTTTTTGTAAGGTTCAATAATATCTTTTACACCGTTTGTATTCTATTCTAGACAATTATAACCGGGTGTTTGTTTTGTTTTCAAAAAAACTAAGAAAATGGTTCCGATTTAAAAGTACAATTAGAAGAAACCGATTCTGCTTCTAACGCTTTCGTTTACTATAGCTGTTACACTGGCAATTTTTTTGTGGTTTTCACTGTTTTTTTTTATAGTAGAACTAGAGTTAAAATTTATTCACCTGATTTCATGTTCTATTTCATTTGCCGTATAATTGCAGATGATCAGACATGATGGATGACTAACCATTCAACAATCGATATCGTCCAACGTTCCTCCCGATGGCACAGATAACACCATCATCAGTCAAGCCATCTCCCGGTTCGGCCGTTTACCGTAATGACCACAAAGGGGAAAAGGCTTTACGAAACGACCAGCCGTGGATTCCCTACGAACTCTCATTTACGGAAACACCTGCTTTGTTTCCGTTGGCATTTCCACTGAGATATTGGGTGCGATTGCGAGACACCCTGTTCAGGAATGCGTTATTGGACTGGCGACTGCCCGTTCCTTGCTGGAAGAGGGCCAATCGACTGTTTACTTGGGTTGAGCTGGTTGGTGCCTATGCATATACAGGGTGGCTGAAAACTCGGGCGATGGTCACCGACTTATTTTTTATTACAGCTGATACGATTGTTTCATTGCAGTTGATCGTAATTCTGTGTCTGGCAGCCTGCGTTGTTGCGTGGATTGGATTTTATTTCAAAACACCTAACAAAGATGACGTAGAAAACTCCGGTTAAACCACGATAATAAAACCTACTCAGTCACTCATTCACTCACTCACTCACTCACTCACTCACTCACTCACTCACTCACTCACTCACTCACTCACTCACTCACTCACTCACTCACTCACTCACTCACTCACTCACTCACTCACTCAATCACCTCACTCATGCAGGTGGCCTTGCCGTCATACCAACGGCAATAACGTTCGCATTGTCAGCTCGCAACTCGTTGGTTACCCTGGTGTTAGGAATACCTTTTGAACGTCAACTGTTTTGGCACAAGTTCTTTTCTGTGGTCACAGTAGTCATAGGATTCTTACATGGAGCTCTGGCTACTTGGGGATCACGGGCTGATGTTGATGATGATGACTGGCCGACTGGATGGATATTTCAAGTGAGTAGGTGAATGAGTGAGCGAGTGAGTGAGTGAGTGAGTGAGTGAGTTAGTTAGTAAGTGAGTGAGTGAGTGAGTGAGTGAGTGAGTGAGTGAATGAGTGAGTGAGTGAGTGGGTGATTGAATGAGTGAGTGAATGAGTGAGTGAGTGAGTGAGTGAGTGAGGGAGTGAGTGAGTGAACAATAAAGGATAATGAATGCAGGCTTTCATGATGGCACTCGTTGCTTCCGGCGTGCCTCAATTTCGACGTTGGTTCTGGAACTCATTCTACTTTCTTCATCTGATACTCGTAACTGGCACAATCGTATTCGGCATAATACATGAAGCTGGTGGAATCATGTTCGGTAAGTATGTATGTACATGTGTACCGTACCGTATTTTACGTTATATAAAACTCAGAATAATTTTATCCACAAAACAAAGTCGTAAAATTTTAGTTTCTAAAAAAGGTAAGCGACAGCTGTGAATTGCCACAAGGGTCGGTAGAAAAAAACATGTTCTACTAGCTCGTTAGTCTTGTTTGTCAAAATAATAATCACGTGTTATTTATCATACAGGGGTGTTTCTGTGGTTCCTCGATCTGGTCATCCGATACCTGTACATGGCGCTGCTCGCATATCCCCATACTTGTCAGGTTGGTATCTCATTCAGTTACTGATGCACAACTGTTTCAAACCGTTCCAAAACTGTTCCACAACTGTTTCATAATTGCACAATCAACTGTAAAGTCTTGAGTGTTTCCAGGTGACTCGTCTACCAGCAAATGTCGTCCGTCTTACCTTCAACAAGCAGGGACTGTTAGGCAAATTCGGAGAGTTTCGCTACAGTCCTGGCCAGTACATCTTCATCATGGTACCCAAGGTGAACGTGTTCGAATGGCATCCGTTCAGCCTTTCGTCATCACCGCATTCCGATTTGGTTAGTTCGGGAGTAAATGAGTTAGTGAGTGAGTGAGTGAGTGAGTGAGTGAGTGAGTGAGTGAGTGAGTGAGTGAGTGAGTGAGTGAGTGAGTGAGTGAGTGAGTGAGTGAGTGAGTGAGTGAGTGAGTGAGTGAGTGAGTGAGTGAGTGAGTGAGTGAGTGAGTGAGTGAGTGAGTGAGTGAGTGAGTGAGTGAGTGAGTGAGTGAGTGAGTGAGTGAGTGAGTGAGTGAGTGAGTGAGTGAGTGAGTGAGTGAGTGAGTGAGTGAGTGAGTGAGTGAGTGAGTGAGTGAGTGAGTGAGTGAGTGAGTGAGTGAGTGATCACAGGTATCTGTGCACATACGAGTTTTGGGTGATTGGACCAAAAAGCTACACAAAGTCTGTAGCAAAGCCCCACTAGAAGAGGATCCGCATCAGAACACCGAAACAATGACTGTGTTCATTGAAGGTGAGACTATTGTCGGATATAACAATTTAAATAATTAAATTCTGAATTGTCATTAATCATTAAACACTTGCGTTCATATAATATTGGCAGTTTAACACTTCAATTTCAACAATCAGGTCCTTACGGAGCACCTCAAATTGATATTGCGGGCGAGAAGTACGAGCTGATTCTGCTGATATCGGGTGGTATAGGCATCACACCAATGCAGTCCATCTGCAACCATCTGCTACATGAACATGAAAATCAGGGACGTCCGATGAAAAAGGTACATACAGTAATGTCAAGTTATCGGGTTAAGGCAATTTCCAACCCTGCTCTACTTGGGTTTGTGTAAAACACTTTTATCTCATTCAGTTGTCAATTAATAACTCCGAGGAAGTGACGGACAACGTTCAAACAAGATACTTCCTATAGATTACAGATTTGAATTCTTAAAGTTTTTCAGATCTGGTTTGTGTGGTCGTGTGCCGACAAGTACATGATATCGGCAGCCTTCGAGCACGATCGTCAATGGGCCGGACACATGAATCGGCTGCCAACGTCATTTCAGGTATAATGGGTTACATCAAAAATATTCTATATTAACTATGTTCATTTGTAACATTTTCATTAAGTTATGATTCTGAATCTGTATGTTGTATGAAATTAGACTGCATCTTTCAGTAAAATAAACTTGACTGAAAAAGCTTGTATTTGTAGCCCGACAATGTCGACCGATTGGACACGGACAAAAGATTACTGGAGCGTCGTACGGTTTTTGACGTTCGTTTACTTTCGCTCACTCATTGCCACTCACTCACTCACTCACTCACTCACTCACTCACTCACTCACTCACTCACTCACTCACTCACTCACTCACTCACTCACTCACTCACTCACTCACTCACTCACTCACTCACTCACTCACTCACTCACTCACGCACTCACTCACTCACTCACTCACTCACTCACTCACTCACTCACTCACTCACACACTCACTCACTCACTCACTCACTCACACACTATGTACGTATCAGGAAAAAGTAGATGCTTCATCGACCGGAGAGTCGAGCGTGCTGCACACCGAGTTCTACCTGACCCGAGTTCGCAAGGAAGCCGACTATGCCGAAGCCAACATCCACCCTTCGATGCACAAGAACCTGCGATTCGGTCGACCGGACCTCGAAACCATCTTCACGACGATGCGAAACTTTGCCATCTGCGAAAAAGAAACCAAAGTTGGAGTTCTGGTTTGTGGCCCTCAACCACTCGTTGATGACACCCGTATTCACTGCTACAAACACTCAAATCAAGACGTCCGATTCGACTTTCACAGTGAAATGTTCGATTTTTAATTCATAAATTAGAATCGCCTCATTGGTGTTCTTCAATTTTTTTCAATTTAGAAAGCGTGATTATGTATTTATTTTAAACGTTACTCTGTTATTCCATTGAAAAGCTGATTTCCCGGTGTTAATTCACAAAGAGCTTATACTAACAGTATGTATTTTCTCGGCATTTTCTTTCTTATAATTGTGTTTGCAGTGTTTTGTGTACAGAATTGTTCTTCAATAACTGTGAGAGTTCAATTTTGGTTCAAATGATATGCATAGAGTGTATGTCATGTGTTATAGAATGAAATACATCCTCGATATGTAAATATCATACGTTCACATTTTAGTTATTTACTGAATGACTTGTGTCTTCCCTTGTCCCACGTCCCATATGACGCCGACGAATAACTGTAAAAATATGCACAAATAACTATCATAAATTCACTTTTTCGTTGGCAACGCTTTGGCTGATAAGAAAACTAGAAGCAAAGAAAATATTCTATGAAATATCACTGAATAATTTGTGAATATTTTTATCAACAGAATATTTCTCATCACGACAATATTCGTTTAATAAATTGTATTTGTGTATACATTTATTTCGAAACCATCGAAAGCTTGTTTTTTCCTATCAGTATGCTTATCACTTCAGACTTCAGATGTAGAACTGTTGCCAACCGACCGACTCTGTAAGAAATTTATAACCAAAAAGACTTTCATAAATTGACGAATTCCTCTTTATGACTGAACAGTCGAAGTTTTTTGTGAGTTCGTAATCCGCCGCAGCGGGGTAACAGAAGCTATAAAACTATAAAAATTTGGAAACTGATAAAAAAACGCACCATGAAAGTTTTTCCACATCAGTTCACAAAAATGTGATGAAGATTGCTTGCAGAATGAATGCAATAACCAAAATCATTGCACATCACCTGAACATCTTGGCCACGGCATCACAATATTGAAATGGCATACGTTTCGCCGACTCCATCGAACTCGAACGCCACCGCAAATGATTGTCATAATGGGAAACGGTCGTCTGTCAAAGACAAACCCTGGATTCCCTATGAACTGTCATTTACTGAAACAGCGGTTTTGTTTCCGCTGGCCCTTCCATTACGGTACTGGGTCAAGTTCCGTGATGCCGTGATCCGACATCAAGTGTTCGACTGGCGGCTACCGTTTCCGTGTTGGAAACGATACAACCGACTGATCACCTGGGTCGAACTGGTCGGTATAACATTTAGGAGATTAGGAGACTGAATTCGAATGTGCGCTTTTCCTACGTGATTTGTAAGACTATTCCACGCCCCCACGCGTGATTTCTGACAGACTTGGAATCGGAGTGTTCACTGATCTGGTTCCACATGTTTGTGTATCCTTATGTGAGTCTTAATAAGGTATGAATCATGACGCGTATTTTGATTCAGTCTGTCAAATGAGAGTGCTTTACACATTACTTACAGTACTTGACTAACTATGTACATAATAATATTATTGTTTTGTAATGTTTTAGCTGGTGGTCGTGCTGTGCACATTAGCATGTGCGATTGTATGTCTGGTATATGCATTGAAAACATCGGGTAAGGGCGACAAAGACATTAAAGGCACTGGTTAGCAACATATTAATCGTTTAAAAATGTATTTTCTCTTCTGGGCCAATGTAGCGTGCTGTTGGGTAAGTAAAATAGAAATGTAGACAGTCATCCGTTGTGTGGAATTGTCCTTAGGTTACAGTTTTTATTAGCTTGACGGTCTCATAAATGACACAAGTGTCACCAGCGTCACAAGTACCACAAGTCTCACAAGTGTCACAAATGTCACGAGTGTCACACATGTCACAAGTGTCACAAGTGGTATTAAGGTTCGTTATCGATTGTTCCAACCGCCATCACCTTTGTGCTGGCTGCCCGCAATTCGTTGGTAACTCTGGTGATCGGAATTCCATTTGAACGTCAACTGTTCTGGCATAAATTCTTCTCGATTATAACGATTGTGATCGGATCGTTGCATGGGGCGATCGCTACTTGGGGATGGAGACAAGAAAGAGATGAAGACGAATGGTTGTCCGGATGGGTTTTACAGGTGAGTGAGTAAGTGAGTTAGTGAGCGAGTGAGTGAGTGAGTAAGTGAGTTAGTAAGTGAGTGAGTGAGCGAGTGAGTGAGTGAGTAAGTGAGTGAGTGAGCGAGTGAGTGACTGAGTAAGTGAGTGAGTGAGTGAGTGAGTGAGTGAATGAGTGAGTGAGTGAGTGAGTGAGTGAGTGAGTGAGTGAGTGAGTGAGTGAGTGAGTGAGTGAGTGAGTGAGTGAGTGAGTGAGTGAGTGAGTGAGTGAGTGAGTGAGTGAGTGAGTGAGTGAGTGAGTGAGTGAGTGAGTGAGTGAGTGAGTGAGTGAGTGAGTGAGTGAGTGAGTGAGTGAGTGAGTGAGTGAGTAAGTGAGTGAGTGAGTGAGTGAGTGAGTGAGTGAGTGAGTGAGTGAGTGAGTGAGTGAGTGAGTGAGTGAGTGAGTGAGTGAGTGAGTGAGTGAGTCAGTGAGTGAGTGAGTGAGTGAGTGAGTGAGTGAGTGAGTGAGTGAGTGAGTGAGTGAGTGAGTGAGTGAGTGAGTGAGTGAGTGAGTGAATGAGTGAGTGAGTGAGTGAGTGAGTGAGTGAGTGAGTGAGTGAGTGAGTGAAAAAGTAAAATGAACAAGTGATACTGTTGCTCAGGGTTTCATGACGGCACTGGTCGTCAGTGGCTTCCCCTGGTTTCGTCGCTGGTTCTGGAATGCCTTCTACATTCTGCATTTAGTATTGGCAACCGGAACAGTTATCACAGGCATAATTCATGGTGCTGGTGGAATCATGGTCGGTTAGTCAACAATGTATGTACGAGTCAGCCAATCTTTGCCGTATGTTTGACATCATTTCAACTAAATATTTATAGGTGTCGCTTTTTGGATCGTCGATCTAGTAATTCGTTACCTTTATATGGCGCTGCTCGCATATCCACACCAATGTCAGGTTAGGACAATTGTATTCGTTTATCACATGTTTTTTGTTGACTTATTGAAATTCAATTATGAAAAAATTGCTTTGATGTTAATTTATCAAAAGCATTCATTCCCTCCAGGTCACCCGTCTTCCAGCTAATGTGGTTCGACTCACATTCAGTAAACGCGGTCTTCTAGGTAAACACAATGTCCCTTACATTGGAAATGTTGGTGAATTCCGTTACAGTCCGGGCCAGTACATCTTCATCATGGTGCCCAAAGTCAATGTGTTCGAGTGGCATCCGTTCAGTCTTTCGTCATCACCGCATTCCGATTTGGTTAATTGGTGAGGGAGTGAGTGAGTGAGTGAGTAAGTGAGTGAGTGAGTGAGTGAGTGAGTGAGTGAGTGAGTGAGTGAGTGAGTGAGTGAGTGAGTGAGTGAGTGAGTGAGTGAGTGAGTGAGTGAGTGGAGTAAGTGAGTGAGTGAGTGAGTGAGTGAGTGAGTTAGTGAGTGGTTTTTGTAGTTCCCAGTCAGTACGCCAGTCATTCAGAAAAGTGAGTGAGTCATTGGGTGAGTTATAGAAATAAATGAAGAATTCATATACAAAGAATGATTGTTTTAGGTTTCTGTGCATGTTCGTGTACTGGGTGATTGGACAAAGAAGTTGCACAAAATCTGTAGCCAAGCAGCCGTTGATGGAGAGGAGTCGCAACAGCGAAATCAAACAATCTCTTTGTTCATTGAAGGTTGACCTTGCAGCCGTAGAACGCGATTATTCACGTTTAACTTTTTCTCACTAAGGAGAAAGCGAAATATTTGTTATTATTTAATTACACCGTTTTTCAATGAAATAGGCCCTTATGGTGCTCCTCAAATCGACATTACGGGTAAAAAATACGAGCTGTTTTTGTTGATATCGGGTGGCATAGGCATCACACCCATCCAGTCCATCTGCAATCAACTCCTGTACGAACATGAGAATCAGAGACGACCGATGAAAAAGGTTGGGTATTTGCTGATTTTTGAAAGAACCAGTTGTGTTGGTTCTCTATTTGACCAAATGCTGGCTAATCCCATCAGGCTTTTCTTTTAGTGGGGATCCAAAATTTATGAAATTCTCAAATTTAAGCTGGTTGAGGCTATCGAAGATGTTTCACTTTTACGATTCACTAAACTTAAAATTTAAAACTGACAGCTTATACATACGGTATTCCAGATCTGGTTTGTGTGGTCGTGTGCCGACAAGTACATGATATCGGCAGCCTTCGAGCACGATCGTCAATGGGCCGGACAAATGAATCGGCTGCCAACCTCATTCCAGGTTGATTGTTTAGTCCCAAAATGTCGGACGGTTTTCCAAAGATTTTTTTATTTGACTGTACACGTTTATCAGTTTTTGTGAAATTTCATCCAGGATGATTGGAGAAAAATCATTGATAGACTCAGACTACCATGTACGTATGACGATGCTATTCTAAAATACTGTAATTGATATTTCAGCCAGACAATATTGACCGTTTGGATTCGGACAGTCGGCTGCTGGAAAGGCGTGCCGTGTACGATGTTAGTTTCTGGTAAAAAGTAACTCCTTCATGAATGAAATGTATCCCTGGATGCATTTCGAAATGGATACTTGTTATGAACCTGAGTTTTGTATCGATAGTACATAACTATTGAACTTATTAGGTAACCTTTTTTGTGCAGGTAAAATCGGAGTCAGTGAACGACGAGCCAAGCGTGCTGCACACCGAGTTCTACCTGACTCGAGTGCGCAATCCAACCGACTTTGACGGAGCCAACATTCATCCGTCGATGCACAAGAACCTGCGATTCGGACGTCCCGATCTGGAGAAAATCTTCACGACGATGCGGAATTTTGCGATCGGAGTGAAGGAGAGGAACGTGGGTGTGCTGGTGTGTGGACCACAGCCTCTGGTTGACGACACTCGGATTCAATCTTACAAACAGTCAAATAAACATGTCAACTTTCATTTCCACAGTGAACTGTTCGAGTTCTGAGTGTTCGTATTCAACTATGTATGTTTGTACGTGCTTCATGATGGATTCATGATCATGGCTTCTTCGCTCTCACGTGTGGATGATAAACCCCAAAGATAAATGTTTCACAGTAAATTCTTGGACGAATATAACAAAAAAATTATTTTTGCATTTCAGTGTTTCATGCTAAACTGTGAGCGGCATTGCCAAATTTCAAAATTTGAATTGATGAAAAAAGAAGCCTTCATGCAAACATCATCATGGGCAAACGTGGATGAAAAAAAGTTCTTTGTTACGTTCGGTTAAGGTCAAAATAAGATGTTCTACACACAAAAGTATAGTAGTAAATGCGTCTTTTAATCTTCATTAACTCATTCAAACAAAAATGTATGCATTTAAAAAAAAATTCGATTTTCAATTACTGTCCTTTATACTTTTATATACATGACAATATAATTACTTACTCTGCTCATCCGAATTATTTAAATGTGGTGTATGTAACCCTGTTAAAACGCACATAAATCACATCAGATTACTATCTATTATGTGTGTAGATTTTTTTTCTAAGTAAACTACTTTTTTTTCGCCGTGACAATGACAATGTAATCCATGAGAAAAGGTGGATTGCTCCCTTGCCGATTTGTTGCATTGCTCTCATCCAGTTATGTATACATTATACATTTGAGTATTGTGAAAAAATTCCAATTAAGAAAAAAAATTGCTCCGTTACCGTAGTTTTGCCTTATTGACATAAATACCATTTGATTGTTCCCAGGAGTATGTATGATGAATACATCAATGCCGAAAACAACAAGCTGCCACCACTATCTGCTTTCAGCTTACTGTCATTGATTTTTGCAAACTCATTGTATTCTGTATCAAATCAACAGAAAAGTGAGAGTTCAAGTGACCTGGAAGTGCTTATAAAAACTATCATAACATAAACATTGATGCACGGTGTTATAAGTAAATGGTACACTTAAATGGTACAAAGTAAGGTCCCTCGAAGAAACTTGCCTGAAAACATACGCTAAACCATGTCGCCAAGAGACCACCGTATCTTCACCATGGAGTAATTTTAAGCCAAACCGAGAAAGTGAAAACTTACAATTTTCAAGTTAAATTAGTTAACCAGTGTAATTCAAGTTAGCAGAGTCCCATTTGAATGGTAGTTAATGTCGGTGACACGATACCTTGTAGATGCGATAAGCACTACCTCGTGGGCACCGATGCAACGATGCGTATTTATAGATAAGTATGTCACCAGACTGCCCCCCCCCCTTCCCGATCACCGTTTCTAGCTGATAATCACCACTGTTTTGCACCAAGTTCATAATTTCGCAATTCGAAACCTTGATATATTTATTAAAGTGTTCGTTTTTTTGCGTGTTGTATAAATCTTACGTTCCTAAAAGTATGACATGGTTAACATTCTACAACGTGTTATTTAAGTAAGGAATGCCCCGTGTATCGCGTTTGTAACGTTTGCCAATGGAGGGTGTACGTACATAATATCGTGAGATGATCGGTCAATCAAACGACATTCGTTCACAACTCTACGGTATGCGTAAACCCCCTTGAGTGTACTAATTCAATAACGCGATTAGTCGCAATAAAAATAATTCATATGGAGTGAATGGATGGGTG
Source organism: Daptonema setosum (assembly GCA_964036265.1). Classification (NCBI taxonomy): domain Eukaryota; kingdom Metazoa; phylum Nematoda; class Chromadorea; order Monhysterida; family Xyalidae; genus Daptonema; species Daptonema setosum. The sequence continues at coordinate 13,000,113 of OZ038447.1, forward strand.
CGAGTGTGTTGTTTTATATGAGACCGACCGACACTCAATTATTGTTATGTCTTATTGTTTCGGGTGATCGCTTAGAGCTAAACATTCCTACGTGTCCGATCAGTGGATGGTTCACTACAAGTAACCACTATTTGGTTGTGCAATTGTCAAACTCTCTACAAATCTGTTAGGTGTTTGTAAGTAAATTGTGTGTAGATTTAGCCCCAAGGCTGCTGTCCACTCGTTTACACACACAAATGATTTACCGGCGGAACACAGGACACGGTTTTATTATTCATATTTTAGATTCAAGGCCACACCTCCGAAATCATGATCATGACTGATGATGAGAAAAAGAGGATACGTAATTTGAACGTCACTCACGAATCAGACGTTCCGATTCATGACCACTTGGGTTACGGTACATTAGTGGCAGACTTCGAGTGAGGTCTTTGTAGCTCACATGTTCAACAAATCTGACATGATCCTCTAACATACCATATCTACTTCTTTGGTCAACTAGATCATTATGTAATGTGAAATATTTCAACCTAAGTTGGATTTGTGTAATGATTGTTGTTCTTGACTTGAATGTCATGACTTTTTTTTCACATAAAATTGTTTGATGAGTTTTACCGAAAACGACGTAAACAGTAAAAAAATCTTAGCCTGGTTTTTCACTGATACCGATACTCGGTGATAATAACCCGGTTTATTTGTTATTGCCACTATTAAAACGATTGGTATATTAGATTATCACAGTATTATAAAGCCACATGCTGCATTAGGAGACCAGAAACGGCGTTTTTGAACATTTGTTTCGTATTCGGGCGCTATTTCAATAATGATACTCATACCTGATTTATGTGATACTCCGCGCCTTATACTTGATTTGAACAGCATAGAATGTAACCACGATTTTTTACAGGAATTTCAAACTGGATTTTATTTTTATGTGATAGAAAGTACTTTATCTGAGTTGATAGAAAAATGCATATCATGTAGATATGAAATTCACACGTACGTACATAAATACTTTTTCATACGTATGTACATACATACTTTCACTTACTGTAATACATATCTTGATGCAATCAACTGCTATCACTGTGAACGTTTGTCGTCTCAGTACCGCGCATAAAGGAGCACAGATACATCCATATAAAATAATAGGTTATGGCAACGTGTTTTGGCATCAGCTCCAGATGCACCATTACCGCCGACTTACTCAAACAAACGAAAGGGCAACAAGTTATGCGCCCCCAGACCTTATCATCTCCGATTGTTGATAACTTTAAAACATCGGAAACTAACGTTAATTCATTGTTTGAAGCGAATATTTTGTTAATTAAGCCTGTTGTTTGTATAGAATGTTGTCTGATCTACAAATAACTGCAAAGCTTTCATGACAACAATAATGCTGGGTTTTTGAATAATCAAAGTTCTATAACGGATGTGGTTTTACACATATAATGACTTTGAAAATAGTCAACAAACATGTAATATGTACGTAGGTAATTCTATTCGGATACTAATCAACTGTCCAATTTTCTAACTGACGCACACATCCCATAATATTGTACGATCAGAAACGTTGGGTTTTATGTATGTATGTATTTAATTTGCCAGTTGATCGCAAATCGGTTCCCGTAAAGGTCGTTTCAACAAAGAAACAGCACCACCGAGCGCTAACTGGTTATCAGTTGATGCCCAGAACAGTACGTTATGGTACTCTTCGGTGGCGAACAGTTGGGATACGGTTGTTTCAAGTGTCGCTCTTTGGGAAAACTTACAAACTAAAAACATTGCTTATGTTGTGGATTTATGCTTCTGCAATGAACGATGCGTGTGTTCACATAAATGATTATAGGTTGTTCAATTAGCTCGTCCACCACAGGTGTATGGTAGTAAATCAGGCAACGTGGGTTATGTATTGTGCAAACATTGACAACCACATGGCTCAGCGTCAGCACATGCCTTTATAGAACACTGTTTTCATGTTGTAAAGTATTGTATTATGGGTGCTGATTTATTACAACACAATCAAGTTTGACATTAATGTTTGACGATAAGCAGCGGACAAGTGTACCATCTCAGTCAGATATGCTGGTCACCACCGCCTGTCAATCAACCAAGTGACCGGATTCTCGTGGCGTCCCACGCATAAAGTGGTTACGGTAGACTGTGATGGTTTGGCCAGAAAAACATCCACGTTAGAGAGTTGCGCATTGACTATCTAATGAGTAATTTGGCAAGACAGACACACTTGTTTAGATGATGAACTGTGTAGACTGGTTAACTGGTATGGAGGGGCAATACATCATCAGTTAGTCAGTCAGTCAATCAGTCAGTCAGTCAGTCAGTCAGTCAGTCAGTCAGTCAGTCAGTCAGTCAGTCAGTCAGTCAGTCAGTCAGTCAGTCAGTCAGTCAGTCAGTCAGTCAGTCAGTCAGTCAGTCAGTCAGTCAGTCAGTCAGTCAGTCAGTCAGTCAGTCAGTCAGTCAGTCAGTCAGTCAGTCAGTCAGTCAGTCAGTCAGTCAGTCAGTCAGTCAGTCAGTCAGTCAGTCAGTCAGTCAGTCAGTCAGTCAGTCAGTCAGTCAGTCAGTCAGTCAGTCAGTCAGTCAGTCAGTCAGTCAGTCAGTCAGTCAGTCAGTCAGTCAGTCAGTCAGTCAGTCAGTCAGTCAGTCAGTCAGTCAGTCAGTCAGTCAGTCAGTCAGTCAGTCAGTCAGTCAGTCAGTCAGTCAGTCAGTCAGTCAGTCAGTCAGTCAGTCAGTCAGTCAGTCAGTCAGTCAGTCAGTCAGTCAGTCAGTCAGCCAGTCTGTCAGTCAGTCAGTCTGATCCATGGGTGGCTGCTACGAGTTGTGCGTTGATTGCGTGCTCAACAACAGCCCAACACAACTAATCAATCAAACTATGTACGCCAGTTCTTCAAGTTGAGCATCGATAACCATTTAAAACAGCCCAACTCGTCGCAAATAACTGAACATGAAGAACTGTTTGTGTGCGATCACGTTGTACTGCTGTATGTACGTACAGTATATGAAGGTATAATGACTGGAAACGTGCAACGTATACAAGTTCACGAGTACTGCAAAAACACCAATTTTGACTTATGAAGAGCTATTTTTATGACAAGTTGGCACGTGCATGCAAACTTACATATAAATATAAGTACATATTATGCCTACATAAGCATGGGTTATCAGCAAACGAGTCGGACACGGCTAACTTTTATCGACCGATCATCGATCAGATAAGACGGACGGTGTTGGCAAGCGTTTTTCTCGGGGCGCCGACGACACGTTGTTCGAATATAACAACTTGACGAACAAACTAAAGTGCACAATCTGTGTATTCTGTGAAATGGTGATGCTGTCCGATTGGCGCCAATAATCATGATTTAACGCTTTTGTATTCGCCTGCAAGAGCAGTTCACAGTATTTTGTTGCTGTTGATCTGTCAAATACTTAAAACATTTATCATAATCTAGAAGTTACTGTATGTTCATGCGTTGCCTAAGTTACATGTAAACAAGGGTGCCACCCCAATATCTTTAGTTTGTTAAATACGTAAAGGAAATCTGCATTATGAAGGTTTGAGTTGTATAATTGAGATACATAATGAGCTGTTTCGCTGTTCGTATGCGAATGGTGATGATGATTGTAGACGATTAGTGCGCTGACTGATTTTGAAAAAACGTGCAAACACCAATCTATTGTTCAATAACATTAACCAATGCATTGATATTGTTGAAATGCTAAACTGTTTCAAAATGGTCATGATTGTTTTCCGTATTAGCTATCTGCTTCACTACCATGGATTTGAAGGTTTTCTGATCGTGTGGCCGGTGTTTGAAAAGTATCTCAAAATTAAAATGCTATTGAAACTTTCTTGAAATTAATTTGAAAGAAGTTCATCATCCTCAGAGAAAGTTATAGTCTAACGAAATCAGGAGTTTTTTCGATCCACTCCGGGTAATCTTCCACACTTATTATCTCTAACAAGCGGCCTTCTTGAGTATGTTAAACCATCTAAGAGAGCTACAGTAAGCAAGACACTTACGACTAGCCTAGCCTCACAAAGTGCAGCAAATTAAAACAAACAAAAAGTTAACAAATTAAAAGTGCAGCTGTGACTAATCAAATATACAATGCATTGTTTATATTGTTTACAATGTTTCTATGATACTAATGAATTCATATAATGATCTATTGAACATAGTTTTACATATTTACAGGTTACGGTAGATTTCAACTTTTTTTTTATATTTTCTCTTTAATTTTCATTTGCACGCGATTTTCGAACTCCTGCAAAAGTTGAATTGGAAAAGTTTGCGGGTCGGCGACCTCGATTCACATTACTTTAGTAACTTCTCTAAAGAAATTATTTTAGAATCTTGTTATCCAAATCAAAGCTTGAATTTTTTTGACTGAGGTCATCGACCCCAAATCTTTTATCACATAAAATTTTTCACGCCTTTTGATTATGAGTATGTTGCATTGTCGAACAAATTGTGGGTTACGGTATTCGCAATATTAACTGAATCCAGTTATATGTTTGAAAATGCTCCAATGAAATGAACGACCAAGTGAAAGTGCGTTTCGTCACCCTACACATTGTATGAATGATACAAATTATTCCGTTGTATGGGTTGAACCGACTATGAATCAAGCCTCGTAATTGGAAGTGGGCACGTACTGGCTGTTAAGGTGTGTGTCATTCATACAGTAGTTCCCGGAACTAATGAACATGTTGTTGAGATGTTTATGATGTCAATCATGTATTAAATTTTTATAATGTAATGAAGGCTTGTTTATTGACCATTGATTATTACCATAATCGTGAAATTCGCTGCTACCTGACCAAGTTCGCTAATTGCCATAACAAATTGACGGTCTTTCCGGTGATATGGGCTTGACTGAACTTAATGTGGGTTACGGTAGTGATCGTCCGGAAGTGATGTCAGTGAATGTAATGTATTGTCTGACACTCATTAGTACAATCATTACAACACTGGTCAGTTAGGTTGATTAAACGAGTTATGTGAATGTGAGCTTCGGGGCTGACTACTGTGAAGAAAGCAGCGTGAGATGTTTTCAATGATGATGAATAGTTCATTATTTCTCGACATCCGTGTATACGCCTTTTACTTTTACTATTATTAAAATCCATTCAAGTTTTACTTCGTGGGAAAATGCTTGGGAGTTCGGTTACTGTTAATAACGTTTTCAGTAGTTGATGAAAGGTCATCCAAGTATATATATCACTGCTCGCTTGCTGGCACTATATTTCTCCGCCGGATCATCAGGCAGTAAAATTATTAAACAAGCTCTAATCGAACTTTGGTTCGTGTATATTTCGTTGATGTCAACTAAAAAATTACTAGTCCAGATGAACTTGGCCGTTCTTTCACAGTTTGTTCTTACAGCTTGACTTTTTTAGTTTTCTAATCGCTCCCGTAAAGGCCTATAACTCTTTACGGAAACTATAAACCCTTTTCTATATTAGCGTAAGCCGTACCGTAGTGGAGGCGGAGTCTGGTTTAGGGCACCGTACATACAATACAAACCGACCAGATAAAAAGTTAGAGCGCTCAATCGTTGCGCTGCAGCAGAATCATTTATATAAAAAAATTGATGCAGTTAAATGAAACAGTTGAAATGTTTGTGTTCAAAAAACCTTTTATGCCACAGTTTAAAATAATTACACGGAAATTTAGCTGTTACAGAATTGTAACTTTGCTAACACGGCTAGTTCGTTTCGAAACAATTACAAACTAACAGCACAGTTTGTTTGGTAACTGTCCAGGGCAATATAGAAAAAAGTACTTCTTTGGAACTCCCCGGACATTCATAGCATAGTTTTTCGGTTTGTTTACAATTACGGAACCAAAATTATGAATTTTCTGCCATATTGTGAAAAGAACAAGAAAATCGAAAAGCTTTTTTCAGGTACTCGTTCTCAGCGTGAGTGAAACTTGGCTTCTTGACAACTTTAATTATTCGAATGTTTTTACTCCTTTATATACGTGTAGAAGAGTATAGGTCAATTAGTTCGATATTTAACGTAAATACATGAAAAAAACTATGCGTAAGCAGAACGGACGCATGACGAGAATGCAAGTTTGCGCGCAGAGAATAAACTGTTTTGCCGTAGTCAGTCGCATATCTACGGCATACACTCTAAAGCCCTGTTTATACTTCAGCGTAAGCCGTAGCGTAGTGGGGGCGGAGTCTACGGGTGTAGGCAAAGCGTACATCTATGCCATAGATCTACGCGTAGATAAAAATTTGAGTATAAATGCTCGTTCGCTACGCCTTAACTAAATCCCGAAAAAATTATTTGTGGGATAAAAAACGCAAGAAAATGTCGGATTTATTTTGCCTTTGTTTTATCTAGTGCTTGCGGACTCGTGTGTCTGATACCAGCGCGTGTTTTAGGACTTGTTTGCCGTTTTATGAATTTACGTGCATGGCTCGGTTTAGCTCGGGTGTTTTGGGCCAACTTCGGATTTAGTTTGCACAGTAACAAAACTTAACAGAAATTTAGTCAGAGGGGTTTATTGACCTCCTGAAAACATCTGTGATTTTTTCAAGCTCGAAAAAGGAATTAATTTCGGTTGAATTCGCTCAGCGAAGTAATGCGTGTTTTCTTCATAAGCTGGGGCGAAATCTGCGAAGCGGCGTGGTGACCAATCGAAGTTATTTTTCATCAATAACTCTATTTATAGGTTTTCAACAACGGTGAGAAGATCTCTGATTTTTTCGAGCTTCAGAAACCGCTTAAATCACCTGAAATTAGCCCATACAGAAATTTAGAGACATTTGAACATCTTCGAAAACAACTTCTCAGCAAATTTTCGCGAGTAAAATGAGTTTCTTATGAGTTAGAATTGATTTCCCAACATATTTTAATATTTTTGAATGTTTTTCTTTGAATTCATTTACTTATCTATGCGTAGAATATCAAATCAATTTGATATTGGCCCCGTTCACGTATCTATCCGGGGTCTACAGATTTAAGCCGCAGCTTTTTCGAATTTCAGTAATTAAGAGTTTTAATTTTAAGCCGCAGCTCAAATTTTAAGCCGTGGCTTAAGCTGGCCCTATACTTTAACACTAGGTCCGGCTTTAAGCTGCGGCTTAAATCTGTAGACCCCGGATAGATACGTGAACGGGGCCATTGAGCGTACAGGAACAAATTCTATGCGTAAGCAGGAGGCGGAGCCTACGCATGATGAGAATGCAAATCTACGCGTGAGCGAGTATAAACGGTTGACCCGTAGTCAGGCGTATATAGCGTAGATCTACGGCTTACGCTGGAGTATAAACGCGGCTTAAGTATAAAGTGTAGAGCATAAAAACGAATATAAAAATCTGAATATGCATAACGCAATGAATACATCATTGAAACTGTGATGGTTTAGTCAACTGTCAGCCGTCGACTGTAAATTAGTGTACGATTGTTTCATGACCACTGTTAACTGTTCACTATCTCTCTAACAGACTCTGAAAGTTATGCTCAAACCGATAATAAATTATTGGACAGTTACTGTTATCAGGCATTTTTCGCAGTAATTAATTTGTTTGTTAACAGTTACTAGTCCACATAATTGTTGAACACAAAGCGGACGGTAAACTTTTATATTGTTTGTTTTCAAAGCCTATCGTTAACTTACTGAAGAATTTATGGACCAACTTCTTATAATTTAAAATGTTCAAATTAATGTAATTCAAAGTAATTTTTTGCCTAAATATTATCCTAAATATTGGCTCAAGCTATTATATTTATTTCATACGGATTACTTTATTCCCGTTGACAGGCAATTGAATGACTTTCATTGCCTGTTCGGTAGTTTTGTAAAGCACTGCACGCACTTGTATAGCGCTGCACTGGTTGTATTATAAAATAATTTTTGACAAATATGACAAATAATTAACCAATTGAAGTTAACTAACACTGTGATTTGATTTTAAACACTTGTTTTTATGGGCGTTCAGCTGGTTGTTGCAACAGATGAACAAACCGACGTGTGTGCAGTATTTAACATAAGACGTCACAACTGCAGTTTTTTTCATCGTACCTTTGCATGTGCATGTGCATGCTTTGTAAACTTGTGTAGTAGAGTGCACGCTTGAAGGTGTAGGGCGTGTACACTTGCAAACTGTAAAAGTGCGGTGCGTAACAGCACTGCAAACTTGTGTGTACATAAATATGCGTTTTTGCACGTAGCATGCACAAAACAACTGCAACGCGACGACACGCATTGTGCAGGTTACAATGCATGCGAAAACGCAGCACATCCCAAGTTGACAACCCATGCATGCATGAATGAATGTATGTGCAACATGTTTTTGGCTGAATCACGTCTATTCCTTGTTGCAGACACGTCCGCAAACATTGCTTACCTGCTTCGTTACGTCGTCACCCTGCTATAAGTTTTTGCCTCAAATTGTTTATTGAAATTGAGCATGTTTATTACGCTAACAAGCAAAATTATTACCAAAACATTGACATGTGCTACCGTAGTTGATAGCAGGCACTTCCTCTCTCTCCTCTGCCGTGATAATACCATAATCATGAGTCATTTACGATGAATTAGTGGCCGTGATCACCAGTGTGCCAATTACCGGGTACACTTCCCGGTCATGATTAACAAGCGTGTTATTGTCAACGTCCTATCGCTAATTGCACTCAAACAACTTAAATTCACCCGCAAACGTTCATAACCGCAGTCGCACATCTCATCTTCTTCATTCGTACATCTGGTTCATTCTATGCTGCATCAATTCAAATATTACATACTTATTTGATGTACCAATACATACATACAGTATTATACATACATACAGTACTTTATACACACATATGTACAGTACATACATACATAGTATGCCTCATTAACTGTTTCCCATCAGGATGTCATCAACCAAAACGCTTTTGTAGCTCGTCAGAAAGGGTCATCATCTTTTAAGTGTGCGGCGAATCTTGTCACATCTTTGTTACGACCAAGTGGATAGTTTAGTTCCCTGACAACGGCTTATTAACTTGATACTGCCGTCGTATTCCGTCGTTCGATGAATGTATTCGAAGGAATGCGCTCATCTAAGTTTCGAGGAATTCATTTGAGATTTTTTCTTTTAAACAGGGCTGATTATACCATAACGTGTTGTTGAAATCTAATTGATCGAACCATATTTAGGATAATCTTATCGATTATTTATATCGTATCCATTATGTAACATCTCACCCTGTTTGTGACATCGCTTTACATATACTTATTTCAGGCATTTTATTATTTCTTACAAAAATTTCGCTGCATGATTGTTCTTTCTTTTTCTCTGTACCTTACGTATTGATTGGTCATTTCGAATTCATCATCACGGTTTGATTAGTCTTTACAAATCGATTGGTCATTAAGTAATACTACCATTCATTTTTGTCTAAATTTCATCGCGAAGTTTGAATTAATTCAATTCTTGAGATTGTGTACGCTGCTTGAAGGGTGTTGTTCACCCAATGTACAACGGTACATACGGTACGTATCGATTGTTCATACGGTATGGACATATGTACGCTTGTGTGATTGTACTCAACAACTTGCGATGCCTTCATACTGGACACACAACACATGCAATGGCCTGGTTACTGTAACCTAGGTTAATGTACATTACGACCTGTACAAATATGAACTATGCCGACTGTAAACTATATAACTGTAGTTGTTGATCTGTTGTTAACGCTCTGTTTAGGTCTGTGGTTAATTACTCCTACTCATCTAGTTAATTATATGGTTGATTCGCACAAAGCTCACGTTTTGTCAAGCTTTTTTTCGTTCTTAATCTATCTATCTTTTGTTCTATTGAATAATAGGATAAGCACATTTAGTAAAAAGTTAATCAGTATCAGTACGATATAATAACTCTACAGTAATCACTCTTGGAAAGAACTAGTGGCACAGAACACAATCGAACATTTGTGGTGGCATGGCACCTTATGAGTGTGAATCGACCTGACATGTGATTCGTGTTCGTTGTCATTGACACGACTTCTATATTTGCATATGATTTTGTTGTCACCCCGGATCGAACGTGTGCCTCTGGGGAGCACGTGCCGTAGTATTTAATATATAGCCGTATATTTCACATTATATTACGACATTATGACATTACCTTCTACGTTCGCCGTTCGCTGGGTTCACAGCCGACGTTCGTGAGGTCCAACCGAATGTGTCATGTTTCAAGGTTGTAGTGGGACATGTCATGACCACCGATCCATCTGGCATGTACGTTCATCATATGTTTATTATTACACCGATTCACCGGCGGAACCGCCAAACCTCCTAAGAGAAGGGAATCTCTCCAAAGAGGGGGGAATAGGCGGAAGCTACATAGGTCACTTTACTTACACCTTAAATACTGTACTCTTCGAAATCGCCAATTTGGGGAATTGCACTTTTGCCTGCCCTTCTCGACCGCTAGTGCCCGGATTGAATGGTTCCCCCAATTGTGGGTCTCAGAGGAGCAGGCCATGTTCGTTTACACGGTGCCTACTCAATCGTTAAAACGTTGCCGGTCATGATTTATACTGATTATCGTTTAGCAGGTACTTTGACTGATGACTATGCCCAATTTATTATAATGTTAATTGCCATCAAATAAGCTGTGGTTGATGTTTATCTTACTGACAATGCCCGTAGATTCGAACGCTTAACATGAATCAGTTATATCGCATGCGAGTTTTTGTTGGATTAACAAATTGCTGAGCTGTCCAATACACCAGTGATCCTTGGGTTTTTTTCAATCTCACAAACGTCAATGCCCTAATTTCACATAAAAAAATCAAAACTGCTGAGAAAACTTACATGATTTTTGCCTACGATAGTAGAACGATATACATAATCACCGAGTTATTGGTCAAAAATATGATTCTTTTTCGACCACCCTGTAGTAGAATACATAGGTAGACGACACAACATCGATACCATATGTCACCCATCAATCCTGCACGTAAACAAAAGTTGTCAATTCGGCAGGGCATGTATGGTGACCACACCTGCTTCAGCTGTGCGTGAACAGGGGGGGTAGATTGTGCGCAAACGGAGACTCTCCGCAAACGGACTGTCCGTAAACGGACTCTCCGCAGACGAAGACCGGACTGACTGTGCGTAAACGGACTCTGCGTAAACGGACAGTCCGTTTACGGACAGTCCGTTTACGGACAGTCCGTTTACGCACAGTCCGTTTACCGCACAGTCCGTTTACGCACAGTCCGTTTATGGACAGTCCGTTTACGCACAGTCTGTTTACGCACAGTCCGTTTACGCACAGTCCGTTTACGGACAGTCGTTACGCACAGTCTGTTTACGCACAGCCCGTTTGCGCACAGTCCGTTTACGGACAGTCCGTTTACGCACAGTCCGTTTACGCACAGTCCGTTGCGCACAGTCCGTTTACGGACAGTCCGTTTACGGACAGTCCGTTTACGCACAGTCTGTTTACGCCAGTCCGTTTGCGCACAGTCCGTTTACGGACAGTCCGTTTACGCACAGTCCGTTTACGCACAGTCCGTTTGCGCACAGTCCGTTTACGGACAGTCCGTTTACGCACAGTCCGTTTACGCACAGTCCGTTTACGCACAGTCCGTTTACGCACAGTCCGTTTACGGACAGTCCGTTTACGCAGAGTCCGTTTACGCACAGTCCGTTTACGCACTGTCTGTTTACGCACAGTCCGTTTACGCACAGTCCGTTTACGGACAGTCCGTTTACGCACAGTCCGTTTACGCACAGTCCGTTTACGCACAGTCCGTTTACGGACAGTCCGTTTACGGAGAGTCTCTTATGTGTAAAATTATACTTCGTACGCGGACAGTCCGTTTACGGAGAGTCCTACCCTCGTACGCGGAGAGTCCGTTTACGGAGAGTCCGTTTACGGACAGTCCGGTCTTCGTCTGCGGAGAGTCCGTTTACGGAGAGTCCGTTTACGGACAGTCCGGTCTTCGTCTGCGGAGAGTCCGATTTGAGCTCGTTGCGCACAATCTACCCCCCCTGTTCACGCACAGCTGAAGCAGGTGTGATGGTGACAGCGATTGATGTGTGGACGCGATTTTGGTGTGGCAGATATGTAATACATGTAACATGTAATATGTATGTAATATATGTAATATATTTATGTATCATGAACATATGTATGTATGTACATGTAGTAGAGAGAGGTGGACAACGGATGTGCCCGTCGCCTAATCGATCCGGGCGGTATTATTGTTTGATGCAGTAGTCTCGATCGCACATGCCAATCAATCAAACACTCAATTAAACCTAAGCAAAAAACTTCCACTTGGTCACGTGCATATAAAAAGGAAGGGATGTTTGTTGACGACTCTGTTGTTGTGGATGTGGTCTTGACTTGACTCGTAGTGGTGCAGGGCACTGGCGGACGAGCTAAGCCTCCAGAGAGAAGCAATTTTGTCAACGAGGGGGTTGACAGTTCTCAGACTAGTTTACTTACACTTTAGAGGATTACTTTCTTCTTTTTAGTGCTTATGTAAGGGAAATTACATTTTTCCCACCCTTTTCGTGCGGTCTTGGTGCAGGGCTCTGACAGCTCAAGGATGTTGCATGTGCACGTATGTAGTAGAATATGTATGCTCTCTCTCTCTCTCTCTCTCTTTCGGGTAATTGTTCATCAAATGCACAATTTGGTCGCAAACCACCAAAAACCGAAACGAGCGTTCGACGACTCGAGAGCGCATCTAACTAGGCGCCATCACGCTCAATCAAACCAAAAACAAACCAAAAAAAAACAATCGAGCTGTTGAACTGCTGATCGCAATACTGATCAAAAAATAAATACTGACTGATCAACCCTGTTTGATACATTCATACTGATGAACCATAATCGATACATACAAAGTGATCAAAACTGATCATTAGTTATGTACGTATTGATAAAACCTGTTTGATACATTTATACTGATTAAAACTGATCAATAGTTACATACTGATCAACCCTGTTTGATACATTTATACTGATACCCACTGTTCGATCCATACATACAGATCAACCCTGTTCGATACCTACTGTACATACTGATATACACTGTTCGATACATACGTAGATACATACTGATCAACCCTGTTCGATACATACGTATCTAACCCATTTTGTACCGTCCCGTCCTGTCCCGGACTCAGATTTTTTTCCCCCGCCCGACTTCTACTAAACTGATCAATCCAGTTCGATTTTCACATACTAATATCGTGTTTTTGATACATGAACACTGATTAAATCTGTTCCATACATACAAATTGACCAACACTGATTCCTGTACATACTGAACCGATGGTGAATTTGACGGTACATGTACATATAAACCATTATAAATGTAAGTATTTCAACTTTATCAGTTCATCCCAACCGTCTGATGATGCGTAAAGAAGCATATAATACCAGTTTCTATTTTAACTTTGTGTTGCATGTCACACATTTCTCTGCTAAATGCAAAATTGCATGATTAATTTGTCTACATTCTTTATTATTATCTACTTTTATATGAATATACTATAATTATCGTGTCAAAATTGAAACCAAGACGTTTGGACGAAGTTACGTGAATAGGGATTGTTTATCTGCATCTTTTATTGTTACACGTAATCGTGTTCTAACATATCAGATTTTTTTATGTTTTATCTTTTGCACAGATCATTTTCGCAGCGCATGCTTTCACGGTCAAAATGTTCACTACTAAATTCTCATTTGACTACATAAACGATGTAATCTTTTAAAATCAAATTTCACACCGCTTTGTATCTTCTCTCTCTCTCTCTCTGTTTCTCCTGTGCTGGCAAGTTTACATTCATTAACATCTTTGTCGAGTTATATACTCAGTAGTTCGAATTAGCTTGTATTATGTTTTTTTTCGTTAACGTTGCCTTGAAGCGTACTTTGCACGTATAATCAATGAGTTTGCGAACATGCTTGTTTGCAAGCACATGCAACCAACTGCCGATCAGTTTTGATTTGAGACATAGCGGTTTTCTTTAAAAACTGTAGTTCAAAGTACAAAGTTACGGACGGGACGGGTTATTGAGTAGACGCAAACGAAGTGTTGTTATTAGTTGGTATTGATCTGCCCGGATGCAAGGATGGTTGATGATGGTTTGACAGTTACACAGATATACATACATACTCCCACAGCGGACGAGATGGGAAGGAAAAGTGTAGTTCCCTCTTCTTTGGCGAGTTCGAAAAGGCAGTTTGTTCCATAAGGTATAGGTAAACTTTCCCCAAAACTGCCAATTCCCACTTGTTGACAAAATTTCATGCCCTTTGGAAGTTTGGCTCGTCCGCCAGTGATGGTAGGTGCATGCAACTGCCAGTTACATGTGTCCAACCGTTTGACAGATTCTCAAAAAACGGTACTGCCTGTTTGCATTTGAGAGTGCATGTTTGCATCAACACACACAACTTGCTGGTTATCACGCTTACTTACAAGTTGATCACCGACTAAACGTAGAACTGATGCGTCTAAACACGTTTGTTGACTGGGTTTGACAGTTTCCTAGTGTCTGGTGTCTCGTTTAGTAACGTTTGAAACGTAAGAACGTAAAATTTGGGCCGTTTAATTCAGCATGACAAAAAAACTTTTAACTGTTAAAAAAATTCCCAATAAACTATGAAACTAAACAAACTTATTGAAACAATTATATCTGTTTTTATGGTGCCATATCTTTAGGAGATTATACGGTGAATCGTCAGTGAATGGGTGAAGGATGTGTTCCACAATTGAAACTGACAAAACGCTTACATATAAAATGTAATCTCACCAGATCATCTCATGAAGAGGATGACGTATGAAACCAAACTTTTTTCATCTGCCATTGTTTGCTTAGTTGAAACATAAGTTTACAAGCAGACGACGGCCGAAGAGGGCAAGTAATAATGTAACCATTTCCAATAAGCTAACAAGTTAAATTAGATAATAAATAATCTGAAAATGGCGAATTGCCGAGTTGATAGTGTTTTCCGTACGCCACCAGTGTATCAATTGCACAGTGAACACTTTGGGTCAGACATGCATACTTCGAACTGATCACAACGTTGATCGGAGAAAAATACTGTTTTTCTATTTGCTTGTTTACGCGATGCGATGCACGTACACACTTAACGTCGGGCATTATTAATTACAGTGCATTGCACAGTTATTTACTGACCAACTGTCAAGCATTCACTTGGCGTATTGTCTCGTTACTGATGAAGAATATCATACAGTTTACTCTCTATTTGTTTGAATAATAAATTTTTCCTTAAAACCGTCTATAAACATGTGCCATTAAACACCTTTTTGAGAGTGTTGAGAGTTGAAAAAACCAGTTGAGAGCAATCCGAATGAGGTGGTATTAAATTAAAATATTTTAAATTAACTCAACCTACCGACGTGCATTCTATTTGGGCTTGAGGGAAAGGTTTTACATGAAATTTGCCATGAAATGTCTCAAATAAAGTCTTTACCCGGTGAACGCACCGTACATACTACATTACTCGTTTTTATCACCGTAATCACGGTTTTTTCCATGCGCTAACTTGTTGTTAGTAACAATCAGTCGCTGCGTTGGTTCATTTCTGAACAAAATGTGAAATCTAAGGCGCTGGTATGAAGTTCCAATTTATTAGATCCCGTTCTAGCTAGTTTCGTAGCTAAACAAACATTTTCCTTCCTACAGTAATCTGCTGTTTTTGTTACATTGTTTACGGTTTCTTAACACAATTCTCAATTATAATGGCATCAAACTTGAAAAAAAATCAAATGGTTGTGTGTGTGTGGGGGAGGGGTATATTAATTGTTCAATGTTTATGTGATGCTCTGTTAGCAATAAAATTTTAAACGGTATGTTCTTGTTGCATTTAGAGCATGTATAAGTTGACAAGTGTTTTGTCAGCGGCGGATCAAGTTAATGAATAGGAATCGTTTGTCTTGGGATGCATTGGTGTTACCTACATATATCATGAACGATCAGTTGCAGGTTGACGTTGCTGATGAACAGTTGTTATGGATGACGCTGAATTACTTCGATTTTTGTTTCATTTTTGTATTTTTACTACTAGGGAAGTTCAAAACTCGTGTCCAAATATTTTGACCAGTTAATTATGTTATCAACAACCACTACATTGATTAATTCGTTGATCATTGCCTACTGTAAAAAATGCAGACTGTCTGTGTCTCGCCTCCATTCATTACTGTCACTTAATGCGGTCATTGCGCGCAACGTGCATCGTTGCATCTTCTTTATACATAGTCGTTTAGTCGTTTATATTGAATGCGAATTGTCAGTTTTTCTTCACACAAATACACAATTACGTTTCACCACTAAACTACAATTTCAGTATTCGATTTGATGAACCTTACAGTTTAAAATGTTAATGTTAATGTTAAGTTAAAATACTACCGTTATTTATGCACCATGCTTTCAATGATAAGTCCATCCATAACTATTCAGTTCACTTTTAGATTTGTGTGTAAATAAATATTAGCTTACGGTATCGCACATATTTGGATAATGATGTCGATAAGCAGCACAGGCATTATGAGTACCATGGATGACAATACATCGGACACCCTGTACCACAGATCGTCGTCGGATCAGATGGCCACGACCACAGCCGCAGCCACGACATCCAGCAACGACGCTGCCAACAACTACCTTCGATATGCTTGTCCCATGTGTGATAAACGATTCGCATACAAGTTAGAACTCACTCACTCACTCACTCACTCTCTCACTCACTCACTCACTCTCTCACTCACTCACTCACTCACTCACTCACTCACTCACTCACTCACTCACTCACTCACTCACTCACTCACTCACTCACTCACTCACTCACTCACTCACTCACTCACTCACTCACTCACTCACTCACTCACTCACTCACTCACTCACTCACTCACTCACTCACTCACTCACTCACTCACTCACTCACTCACTCACTCACTCACTCACTCACTCACTCACTCACTCACTCACTCACTCACTCACTCACTCACTCACTCACTCACTCACTCACTCACTCACTCACTCACTCACTCACTCACTCACTCACTCACTCACTCACTCACTCACTCACTCACTCACTCACTCACTCACTCACTCACTCACTCACTCACTCACTCACTCACTCACTCACTCACTCACTCACTCACTCACTCACTCACTCACTCACTCACTCACTCACTCACTCACTCACTCACTCACTCACTCACTCACTCACTCACTCACTCACTCACTCACTCACTCACTCACTCACTCACTTACTCACTCACTCACTCACTCACTCACTCACTCACTCACTAACTCACTCACTCACTCATTCACTCACTCACTCACTCACTCACTCACTCACTCACTCACTCACTCACTCACTCACTCACTCACTCACTCACTCACTCACTCACTCACTCACTCACTCACTCACTCACTCACTCACTTACTCACTCACTCACTCACTATATAGAAACGCTGGTTCATTAGCTGATTTGATTGTCCTGTTAATTAATAATTCAAAAAACTCTCAACAACTCCTGTCATGTTGGTATATGATGAGTATTGTTGATCATGATGTGTTCAGATCTCGACGTAAAGCCCATCTACGGTGCCATACCAAAGAGCGTCCCTACAAGTGCCAATACTGCGGCATCGGGTTCACGTTCACCAGTGCTCGACGATGGTCAGTATAGAATTTTTGTATTACTTTGAATGAGAACATGGCGGCAGACTAACCTTATTTCAATCGACATCGTTATCTTAATTGATCTACATAATCTTTAATGTATAATGTACTTGATGTATTATCTCAAACTAAAATTGACATCGTAATTTGACAAGTTTTCTTTATATGTGGTTGAATTCGTATTTGTTTTTCAGTCACGAGCGTCTGCACACGGGCGAGAAGCCGCATCGGTGCAACATCTGTGGCAAACGTTTCACCCAGATCGGCACACTTAAAGGCCATCTCGAGACGCATCGTCCTGGAAAGTCCAACGCCCGGGTCGGAATCAACGCTGAACTCGGCAACGTCACGCTCCAAATACCGTCCGAACAACGTTTACAACTGCAACAACAACATCGTGCGCAACAGGAGCAGCTGCGTATTATGCAACACCATCAGCAACAACAACAAAAGCAGCAACAGCAACAGCAACAACAACACCAAACTCAACTGATTCAACAAACCAGCAACGACTATGTTGAGTCACATACGAGGTGAGTCGTCAATGGCATGTTTCTTCTTATTTACACACTTGTTGAGAAAAACATTGAATAACCGACAAATAAAAGTACATGGTATGTTTTGTGATACATTTTGTAATTTCAGTCTGGATTCATTGCTGGCCCACTCCAGAATGGTGGCTCTATCGAACGTGCTGGACAACACGCAGGTGCAACGCAACGACAATCGCAAGCTCGAGCATCAAATGTACGACAACATCAGTCGCATGCTCATGAACAGCACCGGACTCGAATCCACATCATTCAAGGTACTTTCTATTTTTTCAAACGAATATTGATTCTGTATCATGACGATATACAGTAATATGGAATTAGTCATGACATATTACTTATATAGTTCATAAGGGGATATTTTCAAATTTTTGATTTGTTATTTGTTTTATTGATTCATATACGTATATTTTTCAGGCATCGTCCCGCATCGACCTGCCCATCCGACCGTCGGTGATCTGCCGAGTTCGAAGTTCAGATGACGGCTCTCCATTCGTTGAAAGCATCGAACCTCACATGGTGTTCCTCGGCGAGAAACATCAGCTGGAGCAGTTTCAGAAGCAGGTAATGAAATATCTTTGTTTCTTATCTTTAAAATAAGTTAAATATGATAGTATTCTGTCTAGTGCGCAGAGCGCCACCCTCAACAAAGTGTAGTCTTATGGAAGGGCGGAAAACCTGACTTGAATATAGATCCTGGTGCGTTTGGGGTTTTGGTCATTGCCCGTCAGTTTGTTCAAACTCTCTGACTACTACGGAAACACTATACTGAAAAAATATTGGTGTTCCTTGATGACTGCAGTAAAATAAAAAGACTCCTTTAAAAATAGTTTTGTAGCCTAATCAATGAAACGTTTCAGATGCTCAACAACGTAACATCGATCGGTGAGCTGCAGTTTTCATGTGCGCTCACGGCACCTTTGCCCCCGATGTACACGGATCCACCGGTGGTCGTACCACCGACAAGTACGGTCCATTCAAACATGCAGCCTCGTCTCAACGTGCCAGCATTCACATCTCTCTTCTCTATGCCCGATCACCCATCCTCATCTGGTGATATGAACAGTGAGACTGAACTCCCCAATCGTTTTGAACTAAACGTGAGTTTCAATTTTATGTTGTTTTGCTTTTTTTGTCAAAAATTCAGTTATGTAATCACAATTGAATTAGGTATGAAGAACACCGAAAGTTGTTGAGATATTTTTGGTCGAACCTACAGCTTTTATACTAGTGGTGAACAAAGAAACGAAATTTATATAAACAATTTCAGCTTGAATCTACCTCGGACAATCAGCAGCATACGGCTGATGAGTACCATCAATGTGCCCAATGCCCCAAGTCGTTCAAGTCGCGATCATCACTAATGGCACACATGCTCACACATGCCAACGAACCCCAGATACCCTGTACCATGTGCACCAGTACGTTCCGCAGTCAGCACGCACTCAAACAACATCTCAAGACCCATGAACGAGCTCAAGATAAAAACGCGTACAAGATTCCGACATCAAAGTAAGTGATTAATGAACGGTTGTTTTGAGAAATGGCAACACTTCGGAGTTAAAAAAATGTATTAACTAAGTACTAACTATTAAAATAACTTGTGACAGAGTTCAGTTCTAACTGACATTTTCAGATTTTGTCATCCAATTTTTTACCTGAAAAAAATTACGCAACTTTGATATTTCAATAACATATACACCAAAAAATTAACCCATCGGTTTCAGGCACTCTCAGCTAACCGCCGAGCTGCTGAGGCGACTGGAGTACGATAAACAGTTGGAATACGTCAATAATGATTTACTGGTTAGAATTTTACTCTTGCATGCTCACGCTCGCGGCTCGAATTTTACTCTTGCTTGCTGGGTTCGCTCCTGCGATCCATTAGCATATTTTATTGATCATAAAAGGCTTTCTTAAGTACTTTAGACTGATTTTTTGGAAAAAGTAACTCAACTGTATTTTAGCAACGCTCGATGCCATCAATACTGGACCCTACTTCCTCACTCTGGCTACCTACCTCTACAGCCATGTACGCTCCATCGCCCAGTCAGTCTACCAGCACCACCAACATTAATAACAATACCGCCAGTAACAATGGTTCCTATAATGCGCTCGACGTCTTATTATCACCACGGAATCGTCTCATCAATCAGTTCCACACCTCTAACGGACTATCGGTGGATGTGATGGGACCTCCGGACACACCGCAACTATTACGAGCCAGAAGCCGTAGTCAGAGATACTCGATGCCGCAGCTATCTCCTCTCGGTCTAACGGCATCTGGACAATACTCGTCAGCCAGCAGTGTATACCCAACGACCAGCATCATATCGCCAGTGGCTAGTAACCATTCGCCCAGTGGATCAGTTGGCAGTGGTGCTGGTGGACATGCATCATCTCGACCACCATCCATTCACGACAGTACGCCATCCATTCTTGAACAAATGACCAAGTCCATCCTGCAGAATGCCACCAATCTGGCCAATCACCAGCGAGGAGTGGCAGAACGGATGAACAATGAGTACTCACATTGATTTTACTTACATATTACTGTTGTTGTTTTGTTATACTTGTAGGATAAGTCATAATTACTGCGGTCTGCTCAGTTTCTGATTAGCCTATTTGATTTATAACATGACAGTGCTGATTTACTTTTTAGATATGTTTGTTTCGTTCATATAATATCCTCATATCTGTATGGTACAAAATGAAAATCCTACTTCTTGCCACTTTTATTGATATTATCTGACGTGAAACTATTGATATTATTTTACATTTTATTATTAAATTGTTTGAAGCCATCATGTTGTGTTATATTACGGATATTATTTCTAACCTCCTGGTGAAAATATAATTTATTCAGGAAATTGGTATTTTGAGTTTATTTGGAAGTCGTCTGAAAGTTTCAACGTATTATAAACGTTGTATTTTGTTCTATCCTGAATGCTTGGCGTATTAATTGCCGTAGTTGCCTTATATTATATAATGTATGTTGACCGGTGCTTTATTGATGTCAGATATTTTGCTTGACATATCTGCATGTTTCAAGCACTCAAACTTTCAGTCATAATTTTCTAGTTTTCATTATAAATTGGTGTCTGAATTCTATAGTATGCTATGTAATGTATGTCTAAACTTTTTCTCATAAATAAATGTAATAAATGATTCGATTAAACAAACAATTTGTATCATTTCTTATTGGGCACCGATTGGAAATGCAGTGATTAAAACGATTGTAATTGATAATACATAACATGATTAGATTCCGCAGTAAAAGAAGTCTGAAATGTGTACCAAGAGATGTACGAACGAAATTATGTAAGGCATGTGGACA
>OZ038447.1:13021906-13069406 GCA_964036265.1 Daptonema setosum
TGATACTCGTAACTGGCACAATCGTATTCGGCATAATACATGAAGCTGGTGGAATCATGTTCGGTAAGTATGTACATGTGTACCGTACCGTATTTTACGTTATATAAAACTCAGAATAATTTTATCCACAAAACAAAGTCGTAAAATTTTAGTTTCTAAAAAAGGTAGGCGACAGCTGTGAATTGCCACAAGGGTCGGTAGAAAAAAACATGTTCTACTAGCTCGTTAGTCTTGTTTGTCAAAATAATAATCACGTGTTATTTATCATACAGGGGTGTTTCTGTGGTTCCTCGATCTGGTCATCCGATACCTGTACATGGCGCTGCTCGCATATCCCCATACTTGTCAGGTTGGTATCTCATTCAGTTACTGATGCACAACTGTTTCAAACCGTTCCAAAACTGTTCCACAACTGTTTCATAATTGCACAATCAACTGTAAAGTCTTGAGTGTTTCCAGGTGACTCGTCTACCAGCAAATGTCGTCCGTCTTACCTTCAACAAGCAGGGACTGTTAGGCAAATTCGGAGAGTTTCGCTACAGTCCTGGCCAGTACATCTTCATCATGGTACCCAAGGTGAACGTGTTCGAATGGCATCCGTTCAGCCTTTCGTCATCACCGCATTCCGTTTTGGTTAGTTCGGGAGTAAATGAGTTAGTGAGTGAGTGAGTGAGTGAGTGAGTGAGTGAGTGAGTGAGTGAGTGAGTGAGTGAGTGAGTGAGTGAGTGAGTGAGTGAGTGAGTGAGTGAGTGAGTGAGTGAGTGAGTGAGTGAGTGAGTGAGTGAGTGAGTGAGTGAGTGAGTGAAGTGAGTGAGTGAGTGAGTGAGTGAGTGAGTGAGTGAGTGAGTGAGTGGAGTGAGTGAGTGAGTGAGTGAGTGAGTGAGTGAGTGAGTGAGTGAGTGAGTGAGTGAGTGAGTGAGTGAGTGAGTGAGTGAGTGAGTGAGTGAGTGAGTGAGTGAGTGAGTGAGTGAGTGAGTGAGTGAGTGAGTGAGTGAGTGAGTGAGTGAGTGAGTGAGTGAGTGAGTGAGTGAGTGAGTGAGTGAGTGAGTGAGTGAGTGAGTGAGTGAGTGAGTGAGTGAGTGAGTGAGTGAGTGAGGTGAGTGAGTGAGTGAGTGAGTGAGTGAGTGAGTGAGTGAGTGAGTGAGTGCGAGTGAGTGAGTGAGTGAGTGAAAAAGTAAAATGAACAAGTGATACTGTTGCTCAGGGTTTCATGACGGCACTGGTCGTCAGTGGCTTCCCCTGGTTTCGTCGCTGGTTCTGGAATTCCTTCTACATTCTGCATTTAGTATTGGCAACCGGAACAGTTATCACAGGCATTATTCATGGTGCTGGTGGAATCATGGTCGGTTAGTAAACAATGTATGTACGAGTCAGCCAATCTTTGCCGTATGTTTGACATCATTTCAACTAAATATTTATAGGTGTCGCTTTTTGGATCGTTGATCTAGTAATTCCTCGCATATCCACACCAATGTCAGGTTAGGACAATTGTATTCGTTTATCACATGTTTTTGTTGACTAATTGAAATTCAATTATGAAAAAATTGCTTCGATGTTATTTTATCAAAAGCATTCATTCCCTCCAGGTCACCCGTCTTCCAGCTAATGTGGTTCGACTCACATTCAGTAAACGCGGTCTTCTAGGTAAACACGATGTCCCTTACATTGGAAATGTTGGTGAATTCCGCTACAGTCCTGGCCAGTACATCTTCATCATGGTGCCCAAAGTCAATGTGTTCGAGTGGCATCCGTTCAGTCTTTCGTCGTCACCACATTCCGATTTGGTTAATTGGTGAGGGAGTGAGTGAGTGAGTGAGTGAGTGAGTGAGTGAGTGAGTGAGTGAGTGAGTGAGTGAGTGAGTGAGTGAGTGAGTGAGTGAGTGAGTGAGTGAGTGAGTGAGTGAGTGAGTGAGTGAGTGAGTGAGTGAGTGAGTGAGTGAGTGAGTGAGTGAGTGAGTGAGTGAGTGAGTGAGTGAGTGAGTGAGTGAGTGAGTGAGTGAGTGAGTGAGTGAGTGAGTGAGTGAGTGAGTGAGTGAGTGAGTGAGTGAGTGAGTGAGTGAGTGAGTGAGTGAGTGAGTGAGTGAGTGAGTGAGTGAGTGAGTGAGTGAGTGAGTGAGTGAGTGGTTTTTGTAGTTCCCAGTCAGTACTCCAGTCATTCAGAAAAGTGAGTGAGTCATTGGGTGAGTTATTGAAATAAATGAAGAATTCATATACAAAGAATGATTGTTTTAGGTTTCTGTGCATGTTCGTGTACTGGGTGATTGGACAAAGAAGTTGCACAAAATCTGTAGCCAAGCAGCCGTTGATGGAGAGGAGTCGCAACAGCGAAATCAAACAATCTCTTTGTTTATTGAAGGTTAACCTTGCAGCCGTAGAACGCGATTATTCACGCTTCACTTTTTCTCATTAAGGAGAAAGCGAAATATTTGTTATTATTTAATTACACCGTTTTCAATGAAATAGGCCCCTATGGTGCTCCTCAAATCAACATTGCGGGTAAGAAATACGAACTGTTTTTGTTGATATCGGGTGGCATTGGCATCACACCCATCCAGTCCATCTGTAATCAACTCCTATACGAACATGAGAATCAGGGACGACCGATGAAAAAGGTTGGGCATTTTGTTGATTTTTTAAGGAACCAGTGTTTTGTGTTGCTTCTCTATTTGACCAAATGCTGGCTGATCCCATGATTTACTTCTATTGAGGATCCAAAATGTACGAAATTCTTAAATTCAAGCTGGTTGAGACTATCAAAGATATGTTTCGCCTTTACGATCCACTATATGCATTTAAAATTCAAAACTGACTGTTTATACATACGGTATGTCAGATCTGGTTCGTGTGGTCGTGTGCCGACAAGTACATGATATCGGCAGCCTTCGAGCACGATCGTCAATGGGCCGGACACATGAATCGGCTGCCAACCTCATTCCAGGTTACCAAGTCACAATTACTTTAGTTATCTTTTCCTGTCTAATTATATCCGATGCACATTTTCTCAAAAATTGTTTAGCCCCAAATGTCGGATGGTTTTCCAAAGTTTTTTTTTTATTTGACTGTACACGTTTAACAGTTTTTGTGAAATTTCATCCAGGATAATTGTAGAAAAATCATTGTCAGACTCAGATTACCATGTACGTAAAAAGCTATGACGTTGCTATTCTAAAATACTGTAATTGATATTTCAGCCAGATAATATTGACCGTTTGGATTCGGACAGTCGGCTGCTGGAAAGGCGTGCCGTGTACGATGTTAGTTTCTGGTAAAAAGTAACTCCTTCATGAATGAAATGTATCCCTGGATGCATTTCGAAATGGATACTTGTTATGAACCTGAGTTTTGTATCGATAGTACATAACTATTAAACTTATTAGGTAACCTTTTTTGTGCAGGTAAAATCGGAGTCAGTGAACGACGAGCCAAGCGTGCTGCACACCGAGTTCTACCTGACTCGAGTGCGCAATCCAACCGACTTTGACGGAGCCAACATTCATCCGTCGATGCACAAGAACCTGCGATTCGGACGTCCCGATCTGGAGAAAATCTTCACGACGATGCGGAATTTTGCGATCGGAGTGAAGGAGAGGAACGTGGGTGTGCTGGTGTGTGGACCACAGCCTCTGGTTGACGACACTCGGATTCAATCATACAAACAGTCAAATAAACATGTCAACTTTCATTTCCACAGTGAACTATTCGAGTTCTGAGTGTTCGTATTCAACTATGTATGTTTGTACGTGCTTCATGATGGATTCATGATCATGGCTTCTTCGCTCTCACGTGTGGATGATAAACCCCAAAGATAAATGTTTCACAGTAAATTCTTGGACGAATATAACAAAAAAAATTATTTTTGCATTTCAGTGTTTCATGCTAAACTGTGAGCGGCGTTGCCAAATTTCAAAATTTGAATTGATGAAAAAAGAAGCCTTCATGCAAACATCATCATGGGCAAACGTGGATGAAAAAAAGTTCTTTGTTACGTTCGGTTAAGGTCAAAATAAGATGTTCTACACAAAAAAGTATAGTAGTAAATGCGTCTTTTAATCTACATTAACTCATTCAAACAAAAATGTATGCATTTAAAAAAAATCGATTTTCAATTACCATCCTTTATACTTTTATATACATGACTATATAATTACTTACTCTGCTCATCCGAATTATTTAAATGTGGTGTATGTAACCCTGTTAAAACGCACATAAATCACATCAGATTACTATCTATTATGTGTGTATATTTTTTTTCTAAGTAAACTACTTTTTTTTCGCCGTGACAATGACAATGTAATCCATGAGAAAAGGTGGATTGCTCCCTTGCCGATTTGTTGCATTGCTCTCATCCAGTTATGTATACATTATACATTTGAGTATTGTGAAAAAATTCCAATTAAGAAAAAAATTGCTTCGGTACCGTAGTTTTGCCTTATTGACATAAATACAATTCGATTGTTCCCAGGAGTATGTATGATGAATACATCAATGCCGAAAACAACAAGCTGCCACCACTATCTGCTTTCAGCTTACTGTCATTGATTTTTGCAAACTCATTGTATTCTGTATCAAATCAACAGAAAAGTGAGAGTTCAAGTGACCTGGAAGTGCTTATAAAAACTATCATAACATAAACATTGATGCACGGTGTTATAAGTAAATGGTACACTTAAATGGTACAAAGTAAGGCCCTTGAAGAAACTTGCCTGAAAACATACGCTAAACCATGTCGCCAAGTGACCACCGTATCTTCACCATGGAGTAGTTTAAAAACCAAACCGAGAAACTGAAAACTTCCAATTTTCAAGTTAAATTAGTTAACCAGTGTATTTCAAGTTAGCAGTGTCACATTTGAATGTTACATAGTTGATGTCAGTGACACGCACACGATACCTTGTAGATGCGATAAGCAATACCTCGTGGTCACCGATGCAACGATGCGTATTTATAGATAAGTATGTCACCAGACTGCCCCCCCCCTTCCCGATCACCGTTTCTTGCTGATAATCACCACTGTTTTGCACCAAGTTCATAAGTTCGCAATTCGAAACCTTGATATATTTATTAAAGTGTTCGTTTTTTGCGTGTTGTATAAATCTTACGTTCCTAAAAGTATGACATGGTTAACATTCTACAACGTGTTATTTAAGTAAGGAATGCCCCGTGTATCGCGTTTGTAACGTTTGCCAATGGAGGGTGTACGTACATAATATCGTGAGATGATCGGTCAATCAAACGACATTCGTTCACAACTCTACGGTATGCGTAAACCCCCTTGAGTGTACTAATTCAATAACGCGATTAGTCGCAATAAAAATAATTCATATGGAGTGAATGGATGGGTGCGAGTGTGTTGTTTTATATGAGACCGACCGACACTCAATTATTGTTATGTCTTATTGTTTCGGGTGATCGCTTAGAGCTAAACATTCCTACGTGTCCGATCAGTGGATGGTTCACTACAAGTAACCACTATTTGGTTGTGCAATTGTCGAATTCTCTACAAATCTATTAGGTGTTTGTAAGTAAATTGTGTGTAGATTTAGCCCCAAGGCTGCTGTCCACTCGTTTACACACACAAATGATTTACCGGCGGAACACAGGACACGGCTTTATTATTCATATTTTGGATTCAAGGCCACACCTCCGAAATCATGATCATGACTGATGATGAGAAAAAGAGGATACGTAATTTGAACGTCACTCACGAATCAGACGTTCCGATTCATGACCACTTGGGTTACGGTACATTAGTGGCAGACTTCGAGTGAGGTCTTTATAGCTCACACGTTTAACAAATCTGACATGATCCTCTAACATACCATATCTACTTCTTTGGTCAACTAGATCATTATGTAATGTGAAATATTTCAACCTAAGCTGGATTTGTGTAATGATTGTTGTTCTTGACTTGAATGTCATGACTTATTTTTCACAGAGAATCTTTTGATGAGTTTTACCGAAAACGACGTAAACAGAAAAAAAATCTTAGCCTGGTTTTTCACTGATACCGATACTCGGTGATAATAACCCGGTTTATTTGTTATTGTCACTATTAAAACGATTGGTATATTAGATTATCACAGTATAATAAAGCCACTTGCTGCATTAGGAGACCAGAAATGGCGTTTTTGAACATTTCTTTTGTAATCTGGCGCTATTTGAATATTGATACCCATGCCTGATTTATGAGATACTCTGCACCATATGCTTGATTTGAACAGCATAGAATGTAACCACGAATTTTTTACAGGAATGTCAAACTGGACTTGTCTCTATTTTTATGTGATAGAAAGTACTTTATCTGAGTTGATAGAAAAATTTATATCATTTAGATATGAAATTCATACGTACATACATACTTTTACGTATGCACTTACTGCAATATCTTGATGCAATCAACTGCTATCACTGTGAACGTTTGTCGACTCAGTACCGCACATAAAAGAGCACAGATACATCCATATAAAATAATAGGTTATGGCAACGTGTTTTGGCATCAGCTCCAGATGCACCCTTACCGCCGACTTACTCAAACAAACAAAAGGGAAAAGGGCAACAAGTTATGCGCCCCCAGACCTTATCATCTCCGATTGTTGATAACTTGAAAACATCGGAAACTAACGTTAATTCATTGTTTGAAGCGAAATTTTTGTTAATCAAAGTTGTTGTTTGTGTAGATTGCAGTCTGATCTACAAATAACAGCAAAGCTTTCATGACAGCAATAAATGAAGAAATTTTCGGATAATCGAAGATCTATAACTGATGTGGTTTCACACATAATAATTTTGAAAATAGTCAACAAACATGTAATATGTACGTAGGTAATTCTATTAGGATACTAATCAACTGTCCAAGTTTTTAAAACTGACGCACACATCCCATAACATTGTATGATCAGAAACGTTGCACAATCACGTTGGGTTTTATGTATGTCTGTATTTCGTTTGCCAGTTGATCGCAAATCGGTTCCCGTAAAGGTAGTTTCAACAAAGAAACAGCACCACCGAGCGCTAACTGGTTATCAGTTGAAGCCCAGAACAGTATGATATGGTACTCTTCGGTGGCGAACAGTTGGGATACGGTTGTTTCAAGTGTCGCTCTTTGGGAAACCTTACAAACTAAAAACAGTGCTTATGTTGTGGATTTATGCTTCTGCATTGAACAATGCGTGTGTTCACATAGATGATTATAGGTTGTTCAATTAGCTCGTCCACCACAGGTGTATGGTAGTAAACCAGGCAACGTGGGTTATGTATTGTGCAAACATTGACAACCACATGGCTCAGCGTCAGCACATGCCTTTATAGAACACTGTTTTCATGTTGTAAAGTATTATGTGTGCTGATTTATTACAGCACAATAAAGTTTGACATTAATATTTGACGATAAGCAACGTACAACGGTACCATCTCAGTCAGATATGCTGGTCACCACCGACTGTCAATCAACCAAGTCACCGGTATCTCGTGGCGTCCCACGCATAAAGTGGTTACGGTAAACTGTTATGGTTTGGCCAGAAAAACATCCACGTTAGAGAGTTGCGCATTGACTGTCTAATGAGTGATTTTGGCAAGACAGACACACTTGTGTTGATGATGAACTGTGTGGTCTGGTTAACTGGTATGGAGGGGCAATACATTACCATCATCAGCTAGGCAGTCCGTCAGTCAGTCAGTCAGTCAGTCAGTCAGTCAGTCAGTCAGTCAGTCAGTCAGTCGGTCAGTCAGTCAGTCAGTCAGTCAGTCAGTCAGTCAGTCAGTCAGTCAGTCAGTCAGTCAGTCAGTCAGTCAGTCAGTCAGTCAGTCAGTCAGTCAGTCAGTCAGTCAGTCAGTCAGTCAGTCAGTCAGTCAGTAAGTCAGTCAGTCAGTCAGTCAGTCAGTCAGTCAGTCAGTCAGTCAGTCAGTCAGTCAGTCAGTCAGTCAGTCAGTCAGTGTGATCCATGGGTGGCTGCTACTGGTTGTGCGTTGATTGCGTGCTCAACAACAGCCCAACACAACTAATCAATCAAACTACGCCAGTTCTTCAAGTTGAGCATCGATAACCGTTTAAAACAGCCCAACTTGTCGCAAATAATTGAACTGTTTGTGTGCGATCACGTTGCACTGCTGTATGTACATACATATATGAAGGTATAATGACTGAAAACGTGCATCGTGTACAAGTTCACGAGTACTGCAAAAACACTAATTTTGACTTATGAAGAGCTATTTTTATGACAATTTGGCACGTGCATGCAAATTTACATATAAATATAAGTACATATTATGCGTACATAAGCATGGGTTATCAGCAAACGAGTCGGAAACGGCTAACTTTTATCGACCGATCATCGATCAGATAAGACGGACGGTGTTGGCAAGCGTTTTTCTCGGGGCGCCGACGACACGTTGTTCGAATATAACAACTTGACGAACAAACTAAAGTGCACAATCTGTGTATTCTGTGAAATGGTGATGCTGTCCGATTGACGCCAATAATCATGATTTAACGCTTTCGTATTCGCCTGCAAGAGCAGTTCACAGTATTTTGTTGTTGTTGATCTGTTCAATACTTGTAACATTTATCATAATCTAGAAGTTACTGTATGTTCATGCGTTGCCTAAGTTACATGTAAACAAGGGTGCCTCTCAAATATCTTTAATTTTTCAAATACGTAAAGCATTATGAAGGTTCGAGTTGTCTAGATACATTAGGAGCTGTTTCGCCGTTCGTATGGTGATGACGAACGGTGGTGATGATTGTAGACGATCAGTGTGCTGATTGATTTTGAAAAACGTGCAAACATTAATCTATTGTCCCTTAATGGTAACCAATGCATTGCTGCAGTAATGTTGAAATGCTACTCTGTTTTTATTAGTTTTTTTGGTAATTTAGTGTTTTTTGGACACCAATCTTTGATGTTCGTAAGATGTGTTGTTTCATATTGGTCCTTATTGTTTTCCGTATTATGTAGCTATCAGCTTCACTACTACGAATTTTCATGTTTTCTGATCGTGTGGCCGGTGTGTGCAAAATATCTCAAATTTTAGGGAAAGTGGAGTTGAAATGCTATTGAAACCAATTCGAAATTAATTTAAAAGAAATTATTCACCATCCGAGACAGTTGTAGTTTAACGAAAACAGAGGTGTTTTCGATTCACTCCGGGTTATCTTATTAAAAAAATTATTTTTGAGCCAACGATACTGAAAGTCGACCGTTAGAGATATCATTTCAGGGTCACAAAATGTTACTGAAACTCTATAACACACTTATTAGCCGTAACAAGCGGCTTTGTTGAGTAGGTTAAACCATCTATGTATGCACGTATGAGAACTACAGTAAGCAAGACACTTACGACTAGCCTGGCCTTACACACAGTGCCAATTAAAAGTGCAGCTGTGACTTGATGTAATCAAATGAACGATGCATTGTTTACATTGTTTCTATGATACTAATGAACTCACCTTATGATTTATTGTACGTAGATTTACATACTGTAATTACAGGTTACGGTAGATTTCAACTTTGTTCTTCTTGTTGTAGAATTTTTATATGCACGCGATTTTCGAGCTCCTGCAAAAAGTTGAATTGAAAAAGTTTGCGTTTGCGGCGACCTCGTATCACATTACTTTAGTAACTTCCCTAATAATTATTGTTCTAAAATATTTTTATCCAAATCGGAGCTTGAATTTTTAGCCTTTCTCTCAAACATTAAAGTTTTAACCGATTTTAAAAATTTCGAAATTCTTCATAAAACGGGGAAGAAAACGAAAACTTCTGAAAACGTCGAGTACGAAATTGGAAGAATTCGTGCAGTCTCCAAACTTAAATGTGAAATATTTTTCTAGAAAAGTCAACAAAACTATGTGAATTGAGGTCATCGACACGCCTTTTTGGTTATGAGCATGTTCGAAGAATTGTGGGTTACGGTATTCGCAATATTAACTGAATCCAGTTATATGTTTGAAAATGCTGGTGAATCACTTCGAAAGAGCCTCTTACCTCATATTTCTGCAATGAAATGAACGACCAAGTTCTTCTCGTCACCCTGCACATTGTATGAATGATACAAATTATACAGTTATATGGGTTGAACCGACTATGAATCAAGCCTCATAATTGGAAGTGGGCACGTACTGGTTGTTAAGGTGTGTGTCATTCATACAGTAATTCCCGGAACTAATGAACGTGTTGTTGAGATGTTTATGATGTCACTCATCTATTAAATTTTTATAATAGAATGAAGGCTTGTTTATTGACCATGGATTATTACCATAATCGTCAAATTCGCTGCTACCTGACCAAGTTCGCTAATTGCCATAACAAATTGACGGTCTTTCCGGTGATATGGGCTTGAGTGAACTCATCGTGGGTTACGGTAGTGATCGTCCGGAAGTGATGTCAGTGAATGTAATGTATTGTCTGACACTCATTAGTACAATCATTACAACACTGGTCAGTTAGGGTGATTAAACGAGTTATGTGAATTTGAGCTTCGGGGCTGACTACTGTGAAGAAAGCAGCGTGAGATGTTTTCAATGATGAATAGTTCATTATTTCTCGACATACGTGTATACGCCTGTTACTTTTACTATTATTAAAATCCATTCAAGTTTTACTTTGTGGGAAAATGCTTGGGAGTTCGGTTACTGTTAATAACGTTTTCAGTAGTTGATGAAAGGTCATCCAAGTATATATATCACTGCTCGCTTGCTGGCACTATATTTCTCCGCCGGATCATCAGGCAGTAAAATTATTAAACAAGCTCTAATCGAACTTTGGTTCGTGTATATTTCGTTGATGTCAACTGAAAAATTACTAGTCCAGATGAACTTGGCCGTTCTTTCACAGTTTGTTCTTACAGCTTGACTTTTTTAGTTTCCTAATCGCTCCCGTAAAGGCCTATAACTCTTTACGAAAACTATAAACCCTTTTCTATATTAGCGTAAGCCGTACCGTAGTGGAGGCGGAGTCTGGTGTAGGGCACCGTACATACAATACAAACCGACCAGATAAAAAGTTAGAGCGCTCAATCTTTGCGCTGCAGCAGAATCATTTATATAAAAAATTGGTGCAGTTAAATGAAACAGTTGAAATGTTTGTGTTCAAAAAACCTTTTATGCCACAGTTTAAAATAATTACACGGAAATTTAGCTGTTACAGAATTGTAACTTTTTTGTTAGTTATAGAAGTTCAAAGTTAAAGACTAACGTGCTAACACGGCTAGTTCGTTTCGAAACAATTACAAACTAACAGCACAGTTTGTTTGGTAACTGTCCAGGGCAATATAGAAAAAAGTACTTCTTTGGAACTCCCCGGACATTCATAGCATAGTTTTTCGGTTTGTTTACAATTACGGAACCAAAATTATGAATTTTCTGCCATATTGTGAAAAGAACAAGAAAATCGAAAAGCTTTTTTCAGGTACTCGTTCTCAGTACATGAAAAAAACTATGCGTAAGCAGAACGGACGCATGACGAGAATGCAAGTTTGCGCGCAGAGAATAAACTGTTTTGCCGTAGTCAGTCGCATATCTACGGCATACACTCTAAGTATAAAGTATAGAGCATAAAAACGAATATTAAAATCTGAATATGCATAACGCAATGAATACACCATTGAAACTGTGATGGTTTAGTCAACTGTCAGCCGTCAACTGTAAACTAGTGTACGATTGTTTCATGACCACTGTTAACTGTTCACTATCTCTCTAACAGACTCTGAAAGTTATGCTCAAACCGATAATAAATTATTGGACAGTTACTGTTATCAGGCATTTTTCGCAGTAATTAATTTGTTTGTTAACAGTTACTAGTCCACATAATTGTTGAACACAAAGCGGACGGTAAACTTTTATATTGTTTGTTTTCAAAGCCTAACTTACTGAAGAATTTATGGACCAACTTCTTATGATTTAAAATGTTCAAATTAATGTAATTCAAAGTAATTTTTTGCCTAAATATTATTCTAAATATTGGCTCAAGCTATTATATTTATTTTATACGGATTACTTTATTCCCGTTGACAGGCAATTGAATGACTTGCATTGCATGTTCGGTAGTTTTGTAAAGCACTGCACGCACTTGTATAGCGCTGCACTGGTTACACTTCATGTATGTATTATAAAATAATTTTTGACAAATATGACAAATAATTAACCAATTGAAGTTAACTAACACTGTGATTTGATTAAACACTTGTTTTTATGGGCGTTCAGCTGGTTGTTGCAACAGATGAACAAACCGACGTTTGTGCAGTATGTAACATAAGACGTCACAACTGCAGTTTTTTCATCGTACCTATGCATGTGCATGCATTGTAAACTTGTGTAGTAGAGTGCACGCTTGAAGGTGTAGGGCGTGTGCACTTGCAAACTGTAAAAGTGCGGTGCGTAACAGCACTGCAAACTTGTGTGTACATAAATATGCGTTTTTGCACGTAGCATGCACAAAACAACTGCAACGCGACGACACGCATTGTGCATGTACATAGGTTACAATGCATGCGAAAACGCAGCACATCCCAAGTTGACAACCCATGCATGCATGAATGAATGTATGTGCAACATGTTTTTGGCTGAATCACGTCTATTCTTTGTTGCAGACACGTCCGCAAACATTGCTTTCCTGCTTCATTATGTCGTCAACCTGCTATAAGTTTTTGCCTCAAATTGTTTATTGAAATTGAGCATGTTTATTACGCTAACAAGCAAAATTATTACCAAAACATCGACATGTGCTACCGTAGTTGATAGCAGGCACTTCCTCTCTCTCCTCTGCCGCGATAATACCATAATCATGAGTCATTTACGATGAATTAGTGGCCGTGATCACCAGTGTGCCAATTACCGGGTACACTTCCCGGTCATGATTAACAAGCGTGTTATTGTCAACGTCCTATCGCTAATTGCACTCAAACAACTTAAATTCACCCGCAAACGTTCATAACCGCAGTCGCACATCTCATCTTCTTCATTCGTACATCTGGTTCATTCTATGCTGCATCAATTCAAATATTACATACTTATTTGATGTACCAATACATACAGTATATACATACATACATACAGTACATATGTACATACATACATAGTATGCCTCATTAACGGTTTCCCATCAGGATGTTATCAACCAAAACGCTTTTGTAGCTCGTCAGAAAGGGTCATCATCTTTTAAGTGTGCGGCGAATCTTGTCACATCTTTGTTACGACCAAGTGGATAGTTTAGTTCCCTGACAACGGCTGATTAACTTGATACTGCCGTCGTATTCCGTCGTTCGATGAATGTATTCGAAGGAATGCGCTTATCTAAGTTTCGAGGAATTCATTTGAGATTTTTTCTTTTAAACAGGGCTGATTATACCATAACGTGTTGTTGAAATCTAATTGATCGAACCATATTTAGGATAATCTTATCGATTATTTATATCGTATCCATTATGTAACATCTCACCCTGTTTGTGACATCGCTTTACATATACTTATTTCAGGTATTTTATTGATTCTTACAAAAATTCCGCTGCATGATTGTTCCTTCTTTTTCTCTGTACCTCACGTATTGATTGGTCATTTCGTATTCATCATCACGGTTTGATTAGCTTTACGAATCGATTGGTCATTAAGTAATACTACCATTCATTTTTGTCTAAATTTCATCGCGAAGTTTGAATTAATGCAATTCTTGAGATTGTGTACGCTGCTTGAAGGGTGTTGTTCACCCAATGTACAACGGTACATACGGTACGTATCGATTGTTCATACGGTATTTATGTACATATGATACATACGCTTGTGTGATTGTACTCAACAACTTGCGATGCCTTCATACTGGACACACATGCAATGGCCTGGTTACTGTAGCCTAGGTTAATGTACATACGTACATTACGACCAGTACAAATATGAACTATGCCGACTGTTAACTATATAACTGTAGTTGTTGATCTGTTGTTAACGCTATGTTTAGGTCTGTGGTTAATTACTCCTACTCATCTAGTTAATTATATGGTTGATCAAACATTCACACAAAAGCTCACATTTTGTCGAGTTTTTTTCGTTATTAATCTATCTATCTTTTGTTCTATTGAATGATAGGATAAGCACCTCTATTAAAAAGTAAATCAGTATCAGTGAGATATAATACATAACTCTACAGTAATCACATAAAGAACTAGTGGCACAGAACACCATCGAACAAATGTGGTGGCACCTTATGAGTGTGAATCGACCTGACATGTGATTCGTGTTCGTTGTCATTGACACGACTTCTATATTTGCATATGATTTCGTTGTCACCCCGGATCGAACCTGTGCCTCTGGGGAGCACGTGCCGTAGTATTTAATATATTGCCGTATATTTCACATTATATTACGACATTATGACATTACCTTCTACGTTCGCCGTTCGCTGGGTTCGCAGCCGACGTTCGTGGGGTCCAACCGAATGTGTCATGTTTCAAGGTTGCTGTTGTAGTGGGACATGTCATGACCACCGATCCATCTGGCATGTACGTTCATCATATGTTTATTATTACACCGATTCACCGGCGGAACCGCCAAACCTCCTAAGAGAAGGGAATCTCTCCAAAGAGGGGGGAATAGGCGGAAGCTACATAGGTCACTTTACTTACACCTTAAATACCTCTTAGAAATCGCCAATTTGGGGAATTCCACTTTTGCCTGCCGTTCTCGCCCGCTAGCGCCCGGATTGAATGGTTCCCCCAATTGTGGGTCTCAGAGGAGCAGGCCATGTTCGTTTACACGGTGCCTATTCGATCGTTAAAACGTTGCCGGTCATGATTTATACTGATTATCGTTTAGCAGGTACTTTGACTGATGACTATGCCCAATTTATTATAATGTTAATTGCCATCAAATAAGCTGTTTTTGATGTTTATCTTACTGACAATGCCCGTAGATTCGAACGCTTAACATGAATCAGTTATATCGCATGCGAGTTTTTGTTGGATTAACAAATTGCTGAACTGTCCAATACACCAGTGATCCTTGTTTTTTTTTCAATCTCACAAACGTCAATGCCCTAATTTCACATAAAAAAATCAAAACTGCTGAGAAAACTTACATGATTTTTGCCTACGATAGTGAGAACGACATACATTAGTTATACCGAGTTATTATTGGTCAAAATATGATTCTTTTTCGACCACCCTGTAGTAGAATACATAGGTAGACGACACAACATCAATACCATATGTCACCCATCAATCCTGCACGTAAACAAAAGTTGTCAATTCGGCAGGGCATGTATGGTGACAGCGATTGATGTGTGGACGCGATTTGGTGTGGCAGATATGTAATACATGTAATATGTAATATGTATGTAATATATGTAATATATTTATGTATCATGTACATACATGTAGTAGAGAGAGGTTGACAACGGATGTGCCCGTCGCCTAATCGATCCGGGCGGTATTATCGTTTGATGCAGTAGTCTCGATCGCACATGCCAATCAATCAAACACTCAATTAAACCTAACCAAAAAACTTCCACTTGGTCACGTGCATATAAAAAGGATGGGATGTTTGTTGACGACTCTGTTGTTGTGGATGTGGTCTTGACTTGACTCGTAGTGGTGCAGGGCACTGGCGGACGAGCTAAGCCTCCAGAGAGAGGCAGTTTTGTCAAAGAGGGGGGGGGGGTTGACAGTTCTCAGACTAGTTTACTTACACTTTGAAGGATTAATTCTACTTTTTTTCAATGCTAATGTAAGGGAAACTACATTTTTCCACCCTTTTCGTGCGGTCTTGGTGCAGGGCTCTGACAGCTCAAGGATGTTGCATGTGCACGTATGTAGTAGAATATGTATGCTCTCTCTCTCTCTCTCTTTCGGGTAATTGTTCATCAAATGCACAATTTGGTCGCAAACCACCAAAAACCGAAACGAGCGTTCGACGACTCGAGAGCGCATCTAATCGGGCGCCATCACGCTCAATCAAACCAAAAACAAACCAAAAAAACAATCGAGCTGTTGAACTGCTGATCGCAATACTGATCAAAAAATAAATACTGACTGATCAACCCTGTTTGATACATTCATACTGATGAACCATAATCGATACATACAAACTGATCAAAACTGATCATTCGTTATGTACGTATTGATCAAACCTGTTTGACACATTTATACTGATTAAAACTGATCAATAATTACATACTGATCAACCCTGTTTGATACATTTATACTGATACCCACTGTTTGATCCATACATACTGATCAACCCTGTTCGATAACCACTGTACATACTGATATACACTGTTCGATACATACGTAGATACATACTGATCAACCCTGTTCCATACATACGTATCTAACCCATTTTGTACCGTCCCGTCCTGTCCCGGACTCAGATTTTTTTCCGCCCGACCTCTAAACTGATCAATCCAGTTCGATTTTTTAATACTGATACCGTGTTTGATACATGAACACTGATTAAATCTGTTCCATACATACAAATCGACCAACACTGATTGCTGTACATACTGAACCGATGGTGACTTTTACGGTATACACCATTAGAAATGTAAGTATTTCAACATTATCAGTTCATCCCACCCGTCTGATGATGCGCAAAGAAGCATATAATACCAGTTTCTCTTATAACTTTGTGTCACACATTTTTCTGCTAAAGGCAAAATTGCATGAATAATTTGTCTATATTCTAAATTATTATCTACTATTATATAAAAAGACTATAATTATCGGGTCAAAATTGAAACCAAGACGTTAGGAAGAAGTTAAGTGAATAGTGATTGTTTATCTGCATGATATAACCATTAATTTTATTGTTACATGTAATCGTGTTCTAACATATCAGATTTTTTTGTTTTATCTTTGGCACAGATCATTTTCGCAGCGCATGCTCTCACGGTCAAATTGTTCACTACTAAATTCTCATTTGACTACATAAACGATGTAATCTTTTAAAATCAAATTTCACACCGCTTTGTATCTTCTCTCTTTGTGTTTCTCCTGTGCTGGCAAGTTTACATTCGTTAACATCTTTGTCGAATTATATACTCGGTAGTTCGAATTAGTTTGTATTATGTTTTTTTCCGTTAAACGTTGCCTTGGAGCGTACTTTGCACGTATAATCAATGAGTTAGCGAACATGCTTGTTTGCAAGCACATGCAACCAACTGCCGATCAGTTTTGATTTGAGACATAGCGGTTTTCTTTAAAAACTGTAGTTCAAAGTACAAAGTTACGGACGGGACGGGTTATTGAGTAGACGCAAACGAAGTGTTGTTATTGGTTGGTATTGATCTGCCCGGATGCAAGGATGGTTGATGATGGTTTGACAGTTACACAGATATACATACATACTCCCACAGCGGACGAGATGGGAAGGGAAAGTGTAGTTCCCTCTTCTTTGGCGAGTTCGAAAAGGCAGTTTGTTCCATAAGGTATAGGTAAACTTTCCCCAAAACTGCCAATTCCCACTTGTTGACAAAATTTCATGCCCTTTGGAAGTTTGGCTCGTCCGCCAGTGATGGTAGGTGCATGCAACTGCCAGTTACATGTGTCCAACCGTTTGACAGATTCTCAAAAAACGGTACTGCCTGTTTGCATTTGAGAGTGCATGTTTGCATCAACACACACAACTTGCTGGTTATCACGCTTACTTACAAGTTGATCACCGACTAAACGTAGAACTGATGCGTCTAAACACGTTTGTTGACTGGGTTTGACAGTTTCCTAGTGTCTGGTGTCTCGTTTAGTAACGTTTGAAACGTAAGAACGTAAAATTTGGGCCGTTTAATTCAGCATGACAAAAAAACTTTTAACTGTTAAAAAAATTCCCAATAAACTATGAAACTAAACAAACTTATTGAAACAATTATATCTGTTTTTATGGTGCCATATCTTTAGGAGATTATACGGTGAATCGTCAGTGAATGGGTGAAGGATGTGTTCCACAATTGAAACTGACAAAACGCTTACATATAAAATGTAATCTCACCAGATCATCTCATGAAGAGGATGACGTATGAAACCAAACTTTTTTCATCTGCCATTGTTTGCTTAGTTGAAACATAAGTTTACAAGCAGACGACGGCCGAAGAGGGCAAGTAATAATGTAACCATTTCCAATAAGCTAACAAGTTAAATTAGATAATAAATGATCTGAAAATGTCGAATTGCCCAGTTGATAGTGTTTTCACACCACCAGTGTATCAATTGCACAGTGAACACTTTGGGTCAGACATGCATACTTCGAATTGATCACAACGTTGATCGGAGAAAAACACTTTTTTTCTATTTGCTTGTTTACGCGATGCGGTGCACGTACACACGTAACGTCGGGCATTATTAATTACAGTGCATTTCACAGTTATTTACTGACCAACTGTCAAGTATTTACTTGGCGTATTGTCTCGTTACTGATGAAGAATATCATACAGTTTACTCTGTTTGATTGAATAATAAATTTTTCCTTAAAACCGTGTATAATTATGTGCCGTTAAAACACCTTTTTGAATGACAAAACTATGTTTTTCGAAGACCGGAAAAGCCAGTTGAGAGCGATTCGATTGAGCTGGTTTTAAATTAAAATATTTTAAATTAACTAAACTTATCGAACAGACCGACGTGCATTCTATTTGGGTTTGAGGGAAAGGTTTCACATGAAGTTTCCCATGAAATCTCCCAAATAAAGTCTTAACCCGGTGAACGCACCGTACATGCTACATTACTCGTTTTTATCACTGTAATCACGGTTTTTTCATGCGCTAACTTGTTGTTAGTAACAATGTAACAATCAGTCGCTGCGTTGGTTCATTTCTGAACAAAATGTGAAATCTAAGCGCTAGTATGAAGTTCATATTTATTAGATCCCGTTCTAGCTAGTTTCGTAGCTAAACAAACATTTTCATTCTTACAGTAATCTGC
Organism: Daptonema setosum; assembly: GCA_964036265.1. NCBI lineage: Eukaryota > Metazoa > Nematoda > Chromadorea > Monhysterida > Xyalidae > Daptonema > Daptonema setosum. The sequence goes on from OZ038447.1 coordinate 13,040,801, forward strand.
AGTTTTTGTTACATTGTTTACGGTTTCTTAACACGATTCCCATTTATTATGGCATCAAACTTGAAAAAAATCAAATGGTTGTGTGTGTGTGTGGGGGGAGGGGTATATTAATTGTTCAATGTTTATGTGATGCTCTATTAGCAATAAAATTTGAAACAGTACGTTCTTGTTGCATTTAGAGCATGTATAAGTTGACAAGTGTTTTGTCAGCGGCGGATCAAGTTGATGAATATGAATCGCTTGTCTTGGGATGCATTGGTGTTACCTACATATATCATGAACGATCCGTTGAAGGGTTGACGTTGCCGATGAACAGATGACGCTGATTTACTTCGATTTTTGTTTCATTTTTGTATTTTTACTACCGTATACTAGGGAAGTTCAAAACTCGTGTCCAAATATTTTGACCAGTTAATTATTTTATCAACAACCACTACATTGATAAATTCGTTGATCATTGCTTACTGTAAAAAATGCAGACTGTCTGTGTCTTGCCTCCATTCATTACTGTCACTTAATGCGGTCATTGCGCGCAACGTGCATCGTTGCATTTTCTTTATACATAGTCGTTTAGTCGTTTATATTGAATGCGAATTGTCAGTTTTTCTTCACACAAATACACAATTACGTTTCACCACTAAACTACAAATTCTGTATTCGATTTGATGAACTTTACAATTTAAAATGTTAATGTTAATGTTAAGTTAAAATACTACCGTTATTTATGCACCATGCTTTCAATGATAAGTCCATCCATAACTATTCAGTTCACTTTTAGATTTCTGTGTAAATAAATATTAGCTTACGGTATCGCAAATATTTGGATAATGATGTCGATGAGCAGCACAGGCATTATGAGTACCATGGATGACAATACATCGGACACCCTGTACCACAGATCGTCGTCGGATCAGATGGCCACGACCACAACCACAGCCACGACATCCAGCAACGACGCTGCCAACAACTACCTTCGATATGCTTGTCCCATGTGTGATAAACGATTCGCATACAAGTTAGAACTCACTCACTCATTCACTCACTCATTCACTCACTCATTCACTCACTCACTCACTCACTCACTCACTCACTCACTCACTCACTCACTCACTCACTCACTCACTCACTCACTCACTCACTCACTCACTCACTCACTCACTCACTCACTCACTCACTCACTCACTCACTCACTCACTCACTCACTCACTCACTCACTCACTAACTCACTCACTCACTCACTCACTCACTCACTCACTCACTCACTCACTCACTCACTCACTCACTCACTCACTCACTCACTATATAGAAACGTTGGTTCATTAGCTGATTTGATAGTCCTGTTAATTAATAGTTCAAAAAACTCACAACAACTCCTGTCATGTTGGTATATAATGAGTATTGTTGATCATGATGTGTTCAGATCTCGACGTAAAGCCCATCTACGGTGCCATACCAAAGAGCGTCCCTACAAGTGCCAATACTGTGGCATCGGGTTCACGTTCACCAGTGCTCGACGATGGTCAGTATATAATTTTTTTATTACTTTAAATGAGAACATGGCGGCAGACTGACCTTATTACATTCGACATCGTTATCTTAATTGATCTACATAATCTTTAATGTATAGCGTACATGATGTATAATCTCAAGCTAAAGTTTAAATCGCAATTCGGCAAGTTTTCTTTATATGTGGTTGAATTCGTATTTGTTTTGTAGCCACGAGCGTCTGCACACGGGCGAGAAGCCGCATCGGTGCAACATCTGTGGCAAACGTTTCACCCAGATCGGCACACTTAAAGGCCATCTCGAGACACATCGTCCTGGAAAGTCCAACGCCCGGGTCGGAATCAACGCCGAACTCGGCAACGTCACGCTCCAGATACCGTCCGAACAACGTTTACAACTGCAACAACAACATCGTGCGCAACAGGAGCAGCTGCGTATTATGCAACATCATCAGCAACAACAACAAAAGCAGCAACAGCAACAGCAACAACAACACCAAACTCAACTGATTCAACAAACCAGCAACGACTATGTTGAGTCGCATACGAGGTGAGTCGTCAATGGCATGTTTCTTCTTATTTACACACTTGTTGAGAAAAACATTGAATAACCGACAAATAAAAGTACGTTGTATGTTTTGTGATACATTTTGTAATTTCAGTCTGGACTCACTGCTGGCCCACTCACGAATGGTGGCTCTATCGAACGTGCTGGACAACACGCAGGTGCAACGCAACGACAATCGCAAGCTCGAACACCAAATGTACGACAACATCAGTCGCATGCTCATGAACAGCACCGGGCTCGAATCCACATCATTCAAGGTACTTTCTATTTTTTCAAACGAATATTGATTCTGTATCATGACGATATACAGTAATATGGAATTAGTTATGACATATGTATTACTTATATAGTTCATAAGGGGATATTTTCAAACTTTTGATTTGTTATTTATTTTATTGATTTATATATTTAAATACGTATATTTTTCAGGCATCGTCCCGCATCGATCTGCCCATCCGACCGTCGGTGATCTGCCGAGTTCGAAGTTCAGATGACGGCTCTCCGTTCGTGGAAAGCATCGAACCTCACATGGTGTTCCTCGGCGAGAAACATCAGCTGGAGCAGTTTCAGAAGCAGGTAATGAAATATCTTTGTTTCTTATTTAAAAAAAAGTTAAATATGATAATATTCTGTCTAGTGCGCAGAGCGTCAGCCTCAACAACGTGTAGTCTTATGGAAGGTTGCAAAACCTGACTTGAATATAGATCCTGGTGCGTTTGGGGTTTCGATCATTGCCCGTCAGTTTGTTCAACCTCTCTGGCCACCACGAAAACACTATACTGAAATGGCATTAGTGTGCCGTTATGACTGCAGCATAATGAAAAGACTCCGTTAAAAAGATTTTGTAGCCTAATCAATGGAATTTTTCAGATGCTCAACAACGTAACATCGATCGGTGAGCTGCAGTTTTCATGTGCGCTCACGGCACCGTTGCCCCCGATGTACACGGATCCACCGGTGGTTGTACCACCGACAAGTACGGTCCATTCAAACATGCAGCCTCGTCTCAACGTGCCAGCATTCACATCTCTCTTCTCTATGCCCGATCACCCATCCTCATCTGGTGATATGAACAGCGAGACTGAACTCCCCAATCGTTTTGAACTAAACGTGAGTTTCAATTTTATGTTGTTTCGTTTTTTTTATCAACAAATAAGAAGTACATATTTCACAATTTGATGAGGTATGAAGAACACCGAAAATTGTTGAATCATGTGTTTCTCAGGTACAACCCACAGCCTTTCTAGTAGTGGTAAACAAAAAAAACGTTATGTATATAAACAATTTCAGCTTGAATCTACCTCGGACAATCAGCAGCATACGGCTGATGAGTACCACCAATGCGCACAGTGCCCCAAGTCGTTCAAGTCACGATCATCATTAATGGCACACATGCTCACACATGCCAACGAACCCCAGATACCCTGTACCATGTGCACCAGTACATTCCGCAGTCAGCACGCACTCAAACAGCATCTCAAGACGCATGAAAGAGCCCAAGATAAAAACGCGTACAAGATTCCGACTTCAAAGTAAGTGATTAAAAAAGATTTCTCTTGAGAAATTCTCTTGAGGCAACATTTTGAAGTTTTTGAAAATAAATATTAAATAAGTACCAACTATTGAAATAACTTGCGACAGAGTTCAGTTGTAACTGACATTTTCAGATTTTGTCATCCAATTTTTTACCTGCAAAAAATTACGCAACTTTGATATTTCAATAACATATACACCAAAAAATTAACCCATCGGTTTCAGGCACTCTCAGCTAACCGCCGAGCTGCTGAGGCGACTGGAGTACGATAAACAGTTGGAATACGTCAATAATGATTTACTGGTTAGAATTTTACTCTTGCATGCCCGCGCTTTAATTTTCAAAACTGTGGGTTCGTTCCTGCGATCCATTAGCATATTTTATTGATCATAAAAGGCTTTCTTGAGTACTTTAGACTGATTTTTTGGAAAAAAGTAACTCAACTGTATTTTAGCAACGCTCGATGCCATCAATACTGGACCCTACTTCCTCACTCTGGCTACCTACCTCAACAGCCATGTACGCTCCATCGTCCAGTCAGTCTACCAGCACCACCAACATTAATAACAATATCGCCAGTAACAATGGTTCCTATAATGCGCTCGACGTCTTATTATCACCACGGAATCGTCTCATCAATCAATTCCACACCTCTAACGGACTATCGGTTGATGTGATGGGACCTCCGGACACACCGCAACTATTACGAGGCAGAAGCCGTAGTCAGAGATACTCGATGCCGCAGCTATCTCCACTCGGTCTAACGGCATCTGGACAATACTCGTCAGCCAGCAGTGTATACCCAACGACCAGCATCATATCACCAGTGGCTAGTAACCATTCGCCCAGTGGATCAGTTGGCAGTGGTGCTGGTGGACATGCATCATCTCGACCACCATCCATTCACGACAGTACGCCATCCATTCTTGAACAAATGACCAAGTCCATCCTGCAGAATGCCACCAATCTGGCCAATCACCAGCGAGGAGTGGCAGAACGGATGAGCAATGAATACTCACATTGATTTTACTTACATATGTATTACTGTTGTTGTTTTGTTATACTTGTAGGATAAGTCATAATTACTGCGGTCTGCTCAGTTTCTGATAAGCCTATTTGATTTATAACATGGAAGTGCTGATTTACTTTTTAGATATGTTTGTTTCGTTTATATAATATCCTCATATCTGTATGGATGGTACAAAATGAAAATCCTACTTCTTGCCACTTTTATTGATATTATCTGACGTGAAACTATTGATATTATTATACATTTTATTATTGAATTGTTTGAAGCCATCATGTTGTGTTATATTACGGATATTATTTCTAACCTCCTGGTGAAAAATATAATTTATTCAGGACATTGGTATTTTGAGTTTTTTTGGAAGTCGTCTGAAAGTTTCAACGTATTATAAGCGTTGTATTTTGTTTTATTCTGTATGCTTGGCGTATTAATTGCCGTAGTTGCCTTATATTATATAATGTATATTGACCGGTGCTTTATTGATGTCAGATTTTTTGCTTGACATATCTGCATGTTTCAAGCACTAAAACTTTCAGTCATAATTTGCTAGTTTTCATTATAAATTGGTGTCTGAATTCTATAGTATGCCATGTAATGTATGTCTAAACTTTTTCTCATAAATAAACGTAATAAAATGATTCGATTAAACAAACAATTTGTATCATTTCTTATTGGGCACCGATTGGAAATGCAGTGATTAAAAACGATTGTAAGAATTGATAATACATAACATGATTAGATTCCGCAGTATATAAGAAGTCTGAAATGTGTACCAATAGATGTACGTACGAAATTATGTAAGGCATGTGGACAATATCACAATGAACAATGAATAGCAGTTAACAACGAGTTTTGACAATAATTGGAAATGAATGTGACTTAATGAAGTAGTGGAAGTACATATTATAACGAAGTTTCACGGTCATAATTAGGCGGGGGTGGTGGTGGTGGCAGCGATGACTTTAATTTTGGTATGTTTTCATCGTGGATCGAATCAGTTTGTTCAGAAGTGGATGGACTTTCTTCGAGTGAAGACAATCTTTTGTTAAAATCAGGTCTGGTATCGTAAAAAGTGACTTCGGGCTTTTGTTTCGGTGATAAGTCCGCCGCAGAATCATCAGTCGGCGATGAGCTATTGGTGACGTCAATGCTGACCGAGGACTTGTCCGGAGCATCAGACTCGGTTGATGCCGTATGGGTGATATGACCTGGTGGTTCACTCATCGTTGTCTTTTCTGGTGACTCGATTGAAGGAGTTTGACTAATCTGGCCCATGACAGTTTTCACAGCAGTTTTCTCGGTCGACTTTGTTGATGGTGATCGCTTGACCTGACCCGTTACTTTATCATCGTCTGCCTCCAGATCACTCGGAGACGTGCTCCTCTCGGACGTCGATGTGCCGTGCCAATCCGATGGTTCCTCGGTAATATCACTCAAGTATTTCGTGTCCGGTTCTTCTTTGAAGCGTACAGAGCTCGTACGACGAGGCCGTCTCGTCAGATCCGATAGTTCATCCAATAACTCGCCCACATCTTCAAACAGTTTGTTATAGTCGTCGGACTTGGATGATTCGTCTTCCGATGAGTGATCCTTTTCTTCCAGCAGTGGTACACTGAGATGACCACTCTGTACACCTGACGATGTAGGTTGTTGTGACATGTCGTCATCAACTTCAGGTTGATCACTTGATATCATTGGGTCACTGACCAGAGTGAAATCGGTATTGAGCGAGCGTGTCGCTTCTTGTAACTGTTCTGTGTCGGCATGTATCTTTTCGAGTTCACCTGGTTGAATGATGATGCTTCCTCGACTGCCAGACGACGCAGATGAGCTGCTGTCGGAATTGGCATCTCCAGATGAAATGTCATTGGACGTTGCTTGAGCGTCAGATGATCGTCGAAGTTTTGGATGTTTCCCATCACCGTTACCACTGGATTCAGTCACCGATTCCAGTTCTACCGTGAATTCGCGTTTCGGCGGTGTAGCGTCGTCTGAAGAGGACTTTGAAGATGGAGGACTTGACTTAGATATTAGAGGTGTTTTTGATTGATCTGATGTCAGTTCGGATGTTCGCAAGTCACTCGGATCGGGACTGGTTATACTCGACGGCTCTTGCGACCTTGAAGCATTCTGCATTGGCGAAGGTACCAACTGTAGAGCATGGTCCACTGCAGAAGAGCACGGCCGTTCCTGTTCATCTTCAAGTGCTTCGTCTTCTTCAGGAATGGTCATTTCATCCAGGTCTAGTGACTTCGCTTGAACCCCGAGTATCTTGAATTTACAGTCAGTTGGCTTGGTTGACGGAACATCAACTTTGGTGTTAGGCAATGGTTCACTTTTAATAGCAGCTGTATTAGTCGGCACCTCGACAGCAGCAGGAATATCAGCCTGTACAACTTTTGGTTCATGTGTGTCTGGATTGGATTGCGTATTGTCGTGTGCTACTGGCTGCAATAGAAGCCGATCAGCTGATACCCAATGTTGGTGGTAGTCAACTGCCACATCTAATGGTGTAGTTGGCTGATGGGTTGGTGGTTCGATTACTTCTTGAGGTTGAGCAAATAATTTAGAGTTGCTTGTCGGCAATGGACCTGGTGATTTCTGCTGGACATCCCTCAACTCCTCCGACACCGTGCGACCGCCAAATCGAAAGTCGTAAATCTTGACTTTTTGGGGCTGAGATACAGTTGATGTGGCTTGGTGTACCACATCGTGAACTACTAGGTGGTCGGTTGAGTCGAGAACAGGTTGTTGTTGTTGTTGATTATGTTTCTGCACAGCTGATTCAATAACAGTTACAGCTGACACGGCATCACTATGTGGCTCACCAACACTGCTGTCATCATCGGCCACTGAAAAATAACTCTCGTTAATTCTACTGCTTTCATGTTTGAGTTTTTGGTCTATGTTATAATTACAAACAAAACGGATTATTTTATTCTTGACCCATTTGTGCCAGGCAATAAAAATTGACATCTAATGTTCTGTAATGTTTTGCTCTGTATTCGTCAGATTTAGTAACATACCGCAAAATTTGTTACACGCCATTTATTACTAAACCTGACGAGTCGACAATGGAACAACAGATATGTATAAATGTGCCTGTCATGAGTGAAAAAGAAGGTAATTAAAATAATGTGATTTATGACATTAATATCGGGTAATGAGAGTACCAACCATCGTAGTCATAACAGTAAGACGTGGTCAACGCTTCGGGTGGTCGTGCATATGCGAAAGCCTGCAGCAGTCGTTCAGCCGTTTCCTCCACCTCAGCACCCGACACATTGAACGTTTCGGCCAGCTCCAGTTCGGCGGCCTTTACGAGGTCGGGCGTTACGTGCTCAATTCCACCCTCGTGCAGTACCTGCATTAAATTCAGTCGTTTTATATGTTGGCCGATGAAAGTGAAAACGGATGATGCTTCACAGAGCGAAAATGTTGGTACATGTAACCGCTTTTCACCTACTGGGATTTCTCTATTACTGAAACCAAGGTCCAAGGGGTCACAGTGAACTGACGGACAATGGCGGGAACCCCAGAGCTGACTCTCGGGAACTGTGTCGCAAATCAAGTTACAAAGCTAGTGCCTGTGCTGCGCACTATACTAGACAGGCGACACTAACTTAATTTTTTATTCATTAGTTTTTTAGGTCAGCAGGTGATGTTAGAAAGAAAAAAACGTTGTTACATTCAGCCTGAAATTGAAAAACGCAACCTTTCCAACGAGCTGCTCGGTGAACGATGGTTTATGTTTCAACTTGACCTCTCGTCTGAGAACCCCGCCCACGGGCTGGTCGAATTCAGTTGGCGTCTCCGCTTCCAGCATCTTCCTGGCCACCTGTGCATCGATCGCGTTCTCAACCGTCGACAGGTTCTCGTCGTCTGCAACATACATACATTTTAATAATAAAATATTTTTTTGCAAAAATATTACCTTGAAAAAATCATAAAAATATACTTTCTATTTTAAAAGTTTAATTTCATTTTTACTCTCAACTATTTTACTTATACCTCTACTAGGGACTGCAGCCCGGTATTGGGCCCGGGGATTCTGCTCGAGTTGTGCTTCTGTGCGCGCTTCGCGCGCTTTACCGGGTATTCTGCCGAGTATTCTGCCGAGAATTAGGGCCGAGTATTAGAGATCTGGGTATTAGATTGTTGTACTACATTGTTAAACACTGCTCTATTGAACCAGTTAGTTTGGTGGAAGGTAAGCTATCGAGCCAGTTTCACAATCCCGTTGCAATGAATAACCCGTGGAAATAATCTATTGAGCCATTTTGAAGCTTCCCGTGGAAAGTAATCTATTACCGTTGCGTTGATCATGTAAAAAAATGCATGTGAAAATATTATTTAAAAAAATATTACTTTCAGTATTGGATATATCCCGTGGACACTAAAATCAGATTAATTTAGCATATGAATAATCTATTCAGCCATTAGGAACTTCCCGTGGAAAGTAATCGATTGCCGTTGCAATGAATATCCCGTGGAAATAATATATTGAGCCATTAAGAACCTTCCGTGGAAAGTAATCTATTGCCGTTGCAATGAATATCCCGTGGAAATAATCTATTGAGCCATTTTGAAGCTTCCCGTGGAAAGTAATCTATTACCGTTGCGTTGATCATTGCATGTAAAAATTTATTTAAAAAAATATTACTTTCAGTATTTGTAAGAATCATGAACCTTAACGGACCCAACTGACTACAACTGAGCAACTCACATTTTCTAATTAAAAGAACTTTAGAGTGATAACAACAGTAAACCTCCTGAATTTGCTTTGAGGTCATCAGATTTGGACTCTCTTCGACGTGTGAAAAGTTCGCGGAAGGTCTCTCGAATGCTCGATGATCGAGACACGTTTCGTTCTGCAAATAAAACACATCAGTGGATGAATATTGCTATGAAAAGCAACTAAATAGCAACAATATATGTCAACAAACAATACATTTTAAGTCTGCCACTAACCGGAATGTGGCTTCAATAGAGCCTTGTCCTCTGACGCATCAACCAATCCTTCGTGGCTAGAGCTTGTACTGGTCAAACTGAAGTTGGGTACAAAACAAATAAAATAAAGTACATTTTGAGTATAGAATTATTGAAGTATTATAATAGTGTTGAGAGTCATTGATGAGGAAATCAACCTTTTAGATGAGTGGATGACGGTCGGTGGCACGGACTGCTCACGATCGTGCGAGTCGTCGAAAGAGTCTGCAATTTACTCATCAGTCAGTCAGTAAGTCAGTCAGTCAGTCAGTCAGTCAGTCAGTCAGTCAGTCAGTCAGTCAGTCAGTCAGTCAGTCAGTCAGTCAGTCAGTCAGTCAGTCAGTCAGTAAGTCAGTCAGTCAGTCAGTCAGTCTGATCCATGGGTGGCTGCTACGGGTTGTGCGTTGATTGCGTGCTCAACAACAGCCCAACACAACTAATCAATCAAACTACGCCAGTTCTTCAAGTTGAGCATCGATAACCGTTTAAAACAGCCCAACTTGTCGCAAATAATTGAACTGTTTGTGTGCGATCACGTTGCACTGCTGTATGTACATACATATAGTCAGTCTGTCAGTCAGTCGGTCTATAAGTCAGTCATTTTATTTGAACTTGATTAAAAATAAACTAATGGAATAATGAATGACACAGATTGTAAAAAATAACTGACCCAATCTGGGTCTACTACTAGACATGGCGTATCTGGGTGGTGGTTGAGCGAGCCATTGAACACGACGTGCCGTGGGCGATGGTGTCTGACTGCTGGCACCGCTGAATGCGTGCACGATCGAACCAAACAGACTGTGGTTCCGCTAAAAAATAAGCACACATATAAAAGAAACATCTAGTTAATCAAAATACATAATGTATACTGTATTATATTTAGCAGTCATATATGCTATGTTTAAATCCCATATCCGACTATCACTTAAATTAAAACCACTTACTCTATGTAAAGGCTCTTCGAAGTCGATGGTCCATTCGGCATCCAAATTACCGCTGATTGTTCGTTTTAATGATGGTCCAATGTCGTGCATCATTCGCAGACCAGCCTGAAACCAATGCACGAATAACAACAACAACAACTACAACAACAACAACAACAACAACAACAACAACAACAACAACAACAACAACAACAACAACAACAACAACAACAACAACAACAACAACAACAACAACAACAACAACAACAACAACAACAACAACAACAACAACAACAACAACAACAACATTAGCCTGTCTCACCACTAGCCTGTAAGGACATGGTTGTCATGTTAAGATCGCCGTTTCTGGTGGCTACTTCTTTGCGTTTCTTGAATCGACGGAAGAAGTCTTGGATCAAGAATGTGGCGTAGAACTTGCCTACGGTGACGTCATCTTCGCCTAAAAGCTCATGTTTGTCTTCATAAACCGGTAAACGTACATAAAATCTTCAAACCATAAGTACACAAACATTAGAATAATGAGTGAGAGAAACTAATCAAAAAGAGTTAGTCATACGTTTTCATAGGTACAAATTTTCTTCGGACGAACTCAAATTCCCGAAAGCCAACATGTTTCTAGTGGAATTAAAGAGAGCGGCTGAATTAGGTTTAGAAATTAATCACTGGAATGAAGCAATAGGGTGAACCGAAAAGTCGGCACGTTTGTTTTACGAATAGCTGTATTCAGTCTAACCGATTTCCCTGTCTCGCGCTGAAGTGAACATGAATTTGAAAAAATAAAAAAAGGTAACAATAGTTGCAGTTGGATTAAGGAACTCCTACTTCTACTAAAAAGAGAAAGAAAATTGATAGACCGGGTCACTTAAACTTACCGAATTTCAACCTACCGAATGTTCAAGTTCGGAAGGTAATTTTCGGTGAGTTTAACTGTACCCTGATAGGCCGGCTCGCTGGTCAAGTTTTTAAGGTGGTAGACACTGAAACAGATTGGCCGGCCGCACACGGGTTCGAATCCCGTGGCTGATGGTTGTTAAAGAATATGCCTTGAACATCCGATGCAGTGACTTTAAAATCTGATTCCATTATATGCCTATGTCAAGCACCATTCGTGATAGGGACTCGGCGAAGTCTTGATCCGAATGAGACAACCCAACAATAAAAAATAATGAAAAATAATGTATTCAAAATACATAAACACCAAAATCTATTGTAAATAGTAGTAAACCAACATCCAGCTGGTGGTACGACTTCATCCAGCGTTCTCAACGACGTCTTCAGATCCTTTTGATGGCCGCCCGTAATTGTTCGTTGGAATCGTCAATGTTGCCTTCGACGTAGATCTTGAGGTTGGTTCGGACCAGTGCAAACAGGGTGGCATTGAAGCACACCGTGCCATCAGAGTTTAATGGCATGTTCATCGAGACCAGCCGCTAAAAGGTACATCAGTCAGTCAATACGTCAGTAAGTTACCTAAGTCATGTATACCTGATCCAAGAAATTCCCTTACGTGTATATAAAAAAACATGTTCGTTGCTGTATGCTTGCATTATTTTGGTAGTCCTCTATAGTATACGAATAAGTGAGAATATTACAACAAAACATTATATTACACCCACCTTACAAGCCAATCTGTGGGGACAGAGTTTGCCGAACCCCAGCGGTGGGCTGATTTTCCTAAGCAACGTAACGACATCCAGATGTTTGATTCTGCCTTTGGCTGACGGATCGTATTCAGACCAGAGGCGTACAAATTCTTCAAGGTGGTGGGGACCAAGAATCGACCAATCCCTAGTCAGATAGTCGAAGTTGTCCATGATGACAGCCACAAACAGATTGATGACCTGTTTGTTTTTTAACTCACTCACTCACTCACTCACTCACTCACTACTTCACTCACTCACTCACTCACTCACTCACTCACTCACTCACTCACTACTTCACTCACTCACTCACTCACTCACTCACTCACTCACTCACTCACTCACTCACTCACTCACTCACTCACTCACTCACTCACTCACTCACTCACTCACTCACTCACTCGCTCACTCACTCACTCACTCACTCACTCACTCACTCACTCACTCACTCACTCACTCACTCACTCACTCACTCACTCACTCACTCACTCACTCACTCACTCACTCACTCACTCACTCACTCACTCACTCACTCACTCACTCACTCACTCACTCCCTCACTCACTCACTCACTCACTCACTCACTCACTCACTCACTCACTCACTCACTCACTCACTCACTCACTCACTCACTCACTCACTCACTCACTCACTCACTCACTCACTCACCCACTCACTCACTCACTCACTCACTCACTCACTCACTCACTCACTCACTCACTCACTCACTCACTCACCAGGAACGAGCACACCATGAAGAACGAAATAAAGTAAGGATATGCGAAATCGTTTCCGCACAACGGCTCTGGTTTTTTATGAGGGTCGTTGGCCCAGGCCTTGTATTCTTCTGTATCAATGTGGCACTTTACTCCATTCATATCCGAACACGCCAACATGATTTCTTGCCAGGCTTCCCCGGTGGCTGATCTGTAGAACAATAAATACAAAACATGACTAAACTTGATAATAAATAACCATACACAACCTATTATGATATAACAAGATAAAGTTATATTAAGAATTTTGTTATATAACTCATGATGTCGCACGAATGAATTAGGTAGTAGTAGTAGAATTAGTAATATTAACCGACCTGAACAAGACCATGATGGCAAATCCGAAATTGACAAAGTTGTTGTTTCGATGTATCTCGGTATCAATTTGATGCTGCACCTTACCGAACATTTGCATGCCGATTACTGCGTAGATGAAGAAAAGCAGCACGATAAGAAGGGCCACCCAAGGAAGTGCCTAAGATGAGATGAGATGAGTGAAAGAAGTGAGTGAGTGAGTGAGTGAGTGAGTGAGTGAGTGAGTGAGTGAGTGAGTGAGTGAGTGAGTGAGTGAGTGAGTGAGTGAGTGAGTGAGTGAGTGAGTGAGTGAGTGAGTGAGTGAGTGAGTGAGTGAGTGAGTGAGTGAGTGAGTGAGTGAGTGAGTGATTGAGTGAATCAACCTGAATAGACTTCATGAATGTCCATAGTAAAGTGCGAATGCCTTCTCCACGACTCAACAGTTTCACCAGTCGCATTACACGAAACAGACGAAAGAAGTTGATCCGTACCAGCGAAATGTCACTCTGGAAAAATTAAATAGTTACGGTTCAGCACAAAAATATTCTAAGACCTAATGAGATTATGTATTCAGTTTTACTTTCAAAATATTATGAACTATAACTGCAAATAAGTAATAACCATCGACAACAACTATAAGTTGTAACCAACACTAATATTGCTGAGCACAATATCGGCTATACTTCCCAAAACGACCAGGAAGTCAAATGCGTTCCATACATCGGTTATGTAGTTCTGCAAAAGAACGTGTAAACAAAAGGTGGTAAGAAGACAAAAAATTAAAACAACAAGAAATAAATGAACCTCTTCAACAACGATAACAACTACTAACATAGGGTTTGAGAGCGACCATTTTAAGAACACATTCGACGGCAAATACGGATGTGAAGATGAGATTGAGCATGTCGAGCACGTTCTCCATGTCCTCGTTAGGTGGGTAGGACTGAAAAAGAGAATAGGCTTGTGATAATCATAACAACAACAACAACAACAACAACAACAACAACAACAACAACAACAACAACGTTGCCATCAAAGTACCTTCATCGCGAGTGTGAGCACGTTGCAAAGGATCACGGCGAAAATGACATATTCGAATACTCTGGAAGTGACGAGCCACCAAATCTGGTACTGCCAGTACTGCGATGGAATGTACTTTTTCTGGGGTTTGGCACGCAGAGCGAACTCGATGCATTTGCGCTACAAGTACAGTCAAGGTTCGGGTTCGATATGTTATGTTTTTTCAGCGTTTTCAGAGAACGAATGTAAGAATTTGGTATCAATCCGTATGTGAAACGTCAGAACCTTAGTAAGTAGATGCAATGGCTGAAATTGTACAATTATATTAAGGAAAGGTTCACAATAATGAACCTCCGGATTTGCGATTATCAATAATCGAGATTTTCTGACCACGTTTCCCTTATTTCAGTATACCAAAAACATCTAACCTGGTTTTTGTCCAGTTCGCAATTCTCGTACTCTCGTTCACCTTCATTCTGCAAATATTAAGGAATACAAGTATTTCGTTTGATTTGATTTTATTTTTAAATCAAAAATACATACATAATAAAGAAAATTCAGTCAGTTAAAAAATTTGTAATCATCCAACGATTTGTGTGCTAACAATATGTAGATAATGGTGCATAGTGATAGAAATCATGAAGAAGATGCGCTTACTTGAATCAGACACACACTTTCAAACTAATACATACACTAGATAACTTCTACACTTCTACAGAAAACAAGTAACTCCATACTGGAAGTCTAATTACCCGTCTCTAAATTTTTAAGATGCGATGCACGTAAAAGTCAACCAAAATTTGGACCAAAATGAAAATTTGAAAAAAATTAGATTTGGATACAAAATGACTCACTTGACTCCCGTGAACTCAAAAATGTCCTTGCTTCACGTTAAAACCACGTAAACAGGCCAAAATTCGCATCACTAAATGGTGCACCCTAATTTCCCTATACAAATTAGGCAAAACTTTAAGACCGATTTTCTCATGTACTTCCGAAAAGATCGGAAAACCAAACACCTCAGGTTGAAGCTGAGAATTTTCTCTACAAAACCTGTCTAACTAGCCAATGCAATTTCGACTTTTTTTCAACTACCGTAATCCCAAACAACAATTATTTCTCAACTACCGTAATCCCTGTGTCGTCATAAACGAAACATTAGGTTTTGCCATAAAAATTAGTTCCGTGTGGATCATCAGAAAACAATTATTTTTATAGTCGATGATGAATTACTGACTGTTACACGAAAAACGCGCGAAAAACTCTAATTTGATGTTTCACACTGAATTCCGCTGTCGATGCAGCACTGGCATTCGACGAAATGTTCGTTTCTCCTATTTGGTTTTCGAGCTGTACTGGACCAATTTTTTAAAAGTTAACACCAATTGAAAGAGAAAATTATTCTCTTTCGTTTGCACAAAAAGTTTCCTGAAAACAGCCCAAATCACAGAATTGCGAATAAAAACTAATTTAGGGTCGACTGACATTTTTTCATCGACAAGCTAAAGCACGGTAAATCATTAGGATGTTTATCGAGAATTCACGCACCTTTTTGGAACAGTAATTCATTATCGCCTATACTGCAAAACTACTAAAATATGATTCTGTCCAATAAAAGTAAGAGGTGGGCCGCTGGGCGCTGGGGGGGGGGGGGGGGTAGGAGGTTCTTCACCCCCCCACTTTTCAGGGTCGGCGTGTAGCCTAACCCCTCCCCCTAGACAAAAATTTAGGTTGCCTACCCCATCCCCACCCATCGACTCGAAATTTTTGAGAAAATCGGCTTCAAAACCTCGATTTTGAAGCTCATTTTTCAAAAAGTTTTGGCTGTGAACATTTTATTTTCGAACAAACACGTTTTCTGGGTCAATTTTCTTGGTTAAAACCTGTAAAAAACCGGTTCATGTAATGTTCATACCTCATAATAAAAGATTTTTTAAGCAAAAACGAGCAAAAAACGGGGTTTTTTTGCGATTTTTTTTTCTACCCCCCCCTCTTCCCCCCCCTTACTCGGCTTTACTTCCCCCCACTTTTCGGACTGGGCGGATAGGATGGGATTTTCTGTGGAATCATAATTTAGTATTTTTGTAGTAAAAATATTTATTTTCTGATGATCCACACGGGAACTATTTTTTGATGGCAAAACCTAATGTTTCGTTAATGACGGCACAGGGATTACGGTAGTTGAAAAATAATTGTTGTTTGGGATTACGGTAGTTGGAAAAAAAGTCGAAATTGCATTGGCTAGTTAGACAGGTTTTGTAGAGAAAATTCTCAGCTTCAACCTGAGGTGTTTGGTTTTCCGATCTTTTCGGAAGTACATGAGAAAATCGGTCTTAAAGTTTTGCCTAATTTGTATAGGGAAATTAGGGTGCACCATTTAGTGATGAGAATTTTGGCCTGTTTACGTAGTTTTAACGTGAAGCAAGGACATTTTTGAGTTCACGGGAGTCAAGTGAGTCGTTTTGTATCCAAATCTATTTTTTTCAAATTTTCATTTTGTCCCAATTTTTATGATGTTTTGGTCGTCGCTTACGTGCATCGCATCTTAAAAACTGCATCATAACTGTTTGTGGGTAACTTTTGTAGTTTCTGTGCTTCAGTGGGTTTCTCTATATAGAATACTTATTTATTGGTATGGGTAATGCAACATTGAGTACATGGGTGCAAAACACTGATGGTTACGTACCGGGCCGTGGCAATGTTTGGTTAGGACCCCGACACTTTCGAACGTGTCAGAGTTGACGTCCTGTTAGGCAACGGTTAGTCAAGCACAAGGAGTCACAAAGCACCAGAAGTCACTTACATCCATAAGTTGTAGTGTTGTTAGTTTGTATGTGGTTATCCAAGGAAACACTTTACACCGATTCTCACTCAATCTATACTGTTACATTCAAAGTCACGTTTGCTATTCCGCTAATGTTTCGAAGATATTAAGCATTGTGAAATGTTTCTGTTATTTACATTTCTAATGAGCAAGCATTCACGGGGACAAAACGGGCTCTTAGCAATGCTTGAATGTAAGTTACATACTGTAGTGTACTTCCAAACCAACGTAAGCAGGATTATATCATATATAAAACGTATTCCAAGCCCGAACCAACCTGGAAGGTGACAATGACGAAACCGACGAAGATGTTGAGCATGAAGAAGGCAATGACGATGATGAATACGATGTAGAAGATGGCCACCCATTGACGATTGTTGTAGATCGGGCTGTGTCCGGGCTTGTATGAATCTATTGACACGTACAACATCCTGTAATAAAGCCCAGTTTTCTGTATTTAATTATCTGTATTATCTAAAAAAAACACTGATAATGAAAACAACTCTGAACATACTGTAAATGCGAAAATGATGATTTAAAATGAAAATTTATTTGAATGGGATACGATTTGGAATTTGAGAGCGTCGCCGAAGCTTCATATATTTAGCATTATCTTCGCTTTCAACCAATCACTGAAGATGACCTACTAGCTGAGGCTGTGCACAATCCCCATAGTTTCAGCAATTCATTTCACATCTTTTTTGTACTGTACTGCACAGGATAAACAAGTACTGTAAATACCAACTGTGGCCATCCCTCAAAGGTTTGCACGACGAACAACGATATCATGGCATTGCCAATGTTGTCAAAGTTGAAGTCGTTGTTGAACCACTCGCGTTGCATGATCACTGGCTGAGTGCGCTCGTCGTTCTCGTACTGGATAAACGTACCTCTGCAATTATGTAATCATTAACGTGTATTACTTGAACTCAATTCACGCTGATTTTCTCGGCAGTATGAAAAAATTTCGTTGAACCACTCTGCAAACTGAAGATCATTTTTCAAGAAACCGAATAATTGGGTCTTGAAATTCTCTGTTTGTGTGCTCATAGTAGTAAATAGGGCATGTCTAATTTCAATATTGGAACGCATCGGGAATGCTGATACGGGATTGCTAAATGTAACTCCCGCAGTTTTTTTGTATCCCTCTTCCCGTCCTACCGGAGTTTCGAATACCAGTTACACTGTAATGTCACTGTTTCAACTAACTTGCACTCTTCTGCCGTTTTCTTGGTGACATCGTTGCATCGGAAGAATGTACCGTTGAACAGCTGTACTCCGATGTTGGCGAATATGAATTGGAGCATGTAGGTGACGAGGAAGATATTGCTGATCGTCTTAACGGCCACGATCACACAGTTCACAACGTGCTAAAATACCAATTGCATCAATCAAACAGTCAGTCAGTCAGTCAGTCAGTTAGTCAGTCAGTCAGTCAGTCAGTCAGTCAGTCAGTCATCAGTCAGTCAGTCAATCAGTCGGTCAGTCAGTCAGTCAGTCCGTCAGTCAGTCAGTCAGTCAGTCAGTCAGTCAGTCAGTCCGTCAGTCATTCAATCAGTCAGTCAGTCAGTCAGTCAGTAAGTCTCATAAATAACTATTTTAAAGTACACATGTATTTAGGATTAAGTTGAGTTTTGAGTATGATTGATTGACTGATTGACTGATTGAATGATTGATCAAAGAAGTACGCTAACCTTGAGTCCCTTGGCTCTGTTGATAGCCCTCAACGGCCTCAACACCCTCAACACTCGCAGAATTTTCATCACGCTCATGGCGCCTTTCCTACAAATTGAAGTACGTATTCGGTTACAGAGATCGGCTCTTTTCACAGGCTATTTGGGTCGAGTTATTTGGGGTATAAAAATATTTTGATATGTATTTAGGGTATAAAAAATGTTTTGAAGGTTATATACAAGACAAAATAGAATTTTCGTGTTCAGTACTAACGACATGGCATAGCTGAGCCACGATACAGCGACGACAAGTAGATCCAGCAAATTGAACGTCTGTCGGCAAAAAGCACCCTGATGGAACATGAACCCAAATGCGACTACTTTAAGCCCAATTTCGATGGTAAAGACACACGTGAAGAAAATGTCCAGGTTGCCAAGAATCTGGAGCAATTTATGTAAAAAAAACAACAACAACAACAACAACAACAACAACATTTACTAACCGCATTTCGATTGGACTTGGCATTGATGGGATCCTCCATGGCCAGACTGGCACTGCTGATGAGAATGCATAAAAGTACGCTGTTGGTAAAATAAGGGTGGTTGATGATTTCGTTGCAATACAAACGAAATCTGAAACCAAGATTGAATCACAATGATCGTGTATGTAAGTCAGTCTGTCTGTCTGTCTGTCTGTCTGTCTGTCTGTCTGTCTGTCTGTCTGTCTGTCTGTCTGTCTGTCTGTCTGTCTGTCTGTCTGTCTGTCTGTCTGTCTGTCTGTCTGTCTGTCTGTCTGTCTGTCTGTCTGTCTGTCTGTCTGTCTGTCTGTCTGTCTGTCTGTCTGTCTGTCTGTCTGTCTGTCTGTCTGTCTGTCTGTCTGTCTGTCTGTCTGTCTGTCTGTCTGTCTGTCTGTCTGTCTGTCTGTCTGTCTGTCTGTCTGTCTGTCTGTCTGTCTGTCTGTCTGTCTGTCTGTCTGTCTGTCTGTCTGTCTGTCTGTCTGTCTGTCTGTCTGTCTGTCTGTCTGTCTGTCTGTCTGTCTGTCTGTCTGTCTGTCTGTCTGTCTGTCTGTCTGTCTGTCTGTCTGTCTGTCTGTCTGTCTGTCTGTCTGTCTGTCTGTCTGTCTGTCTGTCTGTCTGTCTGTCTGTCTGTCTGTCTGTCTGTCTGTCTGTCTGTCCAAAACATACACTACTCACCTGTTTGTATTGCTGAACACAAACATTGATGATCCCTTGGGCACAGCCGGCACCTTATAAGTTCGACTAACAACACTGTTTAGTCGTGCTCTTCTTTTATTGCCGTTTTCGTCCAGTTCCAGTTCCATGTCATCTTGCATTTCTGCTAAATTATATAAGAATGTACGTCTAATCTGTTTTTATGAAGACGAGCAAGCAACAAGGCAATCAATTTGTATAGGATACGAGTTCTAAAATAATGAACAGCAACATAAACATGATAATGTAAACATGGTAACTAAAAGACAGAAAACTAATATGGAAGTGAAATTAATATTGAAGTCATTGGCTGTAAAACGCTAAGAAGTTTTTCTTGTGCAACAATTTTTAATAGAATAGTGGGCCATCATGATGGTAGCTAAATTTTTAAGGACAGATTAATTAGAGAGAAATGTTCAGTATTGAAAGAGTATTATAGTGATGGATAGATAGGTAGGAAAGGCAAAGAGGACTATTAACTAAGTATTATAATGATGGATGGATAGATACTGTAAGTGTATAATGTAGATATAATACAGCTGCAAGCAGCACTATTATCTAAGTAATCAACATAAATTTATTGATTACCTCCGTAGGTGAGCGGTACTGAAAGCGAGTAATCAACATTTAATACAGTAAATCAGCGATTTCAGAGACGATATGATATAGTTGTAGAAACTTCATTAACTTAGCAAATCGAGGATAACCTACCGAAAACATCCTCTTCAAACTGGTATGATCCAGTTTCATCTTTACTGGCGTACTGCTTGACCTTCTCATCAAACACCAGGTCTTGGTTCGGGTCATAATCATCAATTTCATGATCACCAAGTATCAGCTCTGCTTCAGCTTCGTTTACTGAAAAAAGTGAGTGAGTGAGTGAGTGAGTAAGTAAGTGAGTGAGTGAGTGAGTGAGTGAGTGAGTGAGTGAGTGAGTGAGTGGGTGAGTGAGTGAGTCAGTGTGTGAGTGAGTGAGTGAGTCAAAAAGATTACCATCAGCCGCTTCTTCTCCGTTCTCTTCAGCAGCTGTTAATGATTCGGCATCGGCTAAATTGTCAACGGCGATGGCCAAGAACACATTGAGAAGGATATAATTACCTAGAAGCATACAGTATGAATGATATATTAATAGCAGTTTAAATATTTTTTAGTATTATAGAACATAAATGCACCTATGCCAGTCTGTATGTGCGTAAAATGAAGAAAAAACGACTAAAAACAATCAAACAACAACAAACCGCAAATGAACAATACAATAAAGTATAGTGAGAACAACATGCCCACGACACTATTGACTCCACCGTGAGCATTTATTCCGTCATACATCACCGCATTCCAATCTTCACCGGTCAGAATCTGTAAGTGACAGGTCGGTCATTAAAATCAGTCAGTCAGTCATTCAGTCAGTCAGTCAGTAAGTCAGTCAGTCAGTCAGTCAGTCAGTCAGTCAGTCAGTCAGTCAGTCAGTAAGTCAGTCAGTCAGTCAGTCAGTCAGTCAGTCAGTCAGTCAGTCAGTCAGTCAGTCAGTCAGTCAGTCAGTCAGTCAGTCAGTCAGTCAGTCAGTCAGTCAGTCAGCCAGTCAGTCAGTCAGTCAGTCAGTCAGTCAGTCAGTCAGTCAGTCAGTCAGTCAGTCAGTCAGTCAGTCAGTCAGTCAGTCAGTCAGTCAGTCAGTCAGTCAGTCAGTCAGTCAACCTGAAACACGGTCAGCAACGACTGCACAAACGAATCATAGTTGGCTCGCGGTATTTGCTTGTTAGAATCGTAGTTGAACTTGCCGCCGAACAGCTAAAATTTTGATTGTAATATGAAGTACATTGTAACAATAAAAAACAGCAAATACAAGTTAATTGTGATTAAGTTAACATATGTTTTCATTGACTCAGTCTTATCGAACCAACCTGCATTCCAAGTAATGCAAAGATGACAATGAACAGGAACAAGAGCAGCAGCAACGACAGAATGGAACGAAGTGAGTTTAGAAGTGATGCTACCAAGTTACGCAGTGAATTCCAGTATCTGCAAAATTCAAGAAACTCGAGGAATGAGTTTATAGTTGTGACGGGCCAACAAAATAGGCTATAAGATAATTAGTTGACTAAAATAGTTGGCTATAAACCAACCGAGTGACTTTGAATATCCTCAACAGTCTGGCCGACCGGAACACGCTGACTCCAACCGGCTGAATATAGTTGCACTTAACGAGGATCAGTTCGGTGATGGAAGCGATGACGACGAAGAAGTCGAATCGATTGAACATGGACATCAGGTAGTTGACGAAACCAAGTGCGTACATCTTGATGAGCATCTCGCAAGTGAACAGCGCCACGAACACGATGTTGGC
This sequence comes from Daptonema setosum, assembly GCA_964036265.1. Taxonomy (NCBI): domain Eukaryota; kingdom Metazoa; phylum Nematoda; class Chromadorea; order Monhysterida; family Xyalidae; genus Daptonema; species Daptonema setosum. The sequence continues at coordinate 13,063,150 of OZ038447.1, forward strand.
CAGATCTGGTGAACCATATTGATTGATGGCAACATAACAATAAGTTAATAATTAAATTGAAGTTCATGAACAGTTACATACAGCAGAGTTAAGTTTGACAAAGATAACCCGTGTACCATTACATTTTTGTTAATTCCCTCCATGAGGAAAAAACTCGGGCCCATAGGATTTTGAGACTGATATCAGATGACTCTTATGCATTACCGCATTATCAATTACATATGTATTATGAATTTGATAGAGAATTAGTAAAGTTAATTTTGATGTAACCCTCAGTTTTAGCCCCAAGTCGAATACCTCAAAAAGATTTGTAACACTGATACGCAGGTGGTTCACCAACCCTGTAGATCGTCCAACCAAGGTGGCTGGCCGTAGTGTTCAGTACTGCAAATGACCGTGTTGAGGAAGACAAGGATGATGACCAGCCAGTAGAAAGCCTGCACACATTTGCATTTGTTGGATAATAAATTTTATAATGAAAATAAACAAAATTTCATGATTAATTACTTTTGAGTTACAGTAAAAAATGTCCAACCTGCGATTTAACTAGTTTCCGGATAAATCTCCTCAAACGACGATTGCGCTTACCCAACTTCTTCATTTTCAGGCCACACCAAGTTGGTTTTACGGGTTCTTCTTTGGACGTCTGATCGTCAATCTGTTCCACCGTTTCCATTTCATCAATCTCCACTGTAATATACCATATGTAATCATCTTAGTTACAGTTAAGACTGAGAGAAACAAACAAACCTGTCATTGGCGGAGCACCAATGTCTTCATCGTTGGGATCGATGTCCTCTAGAATAAGTAGGATAGTTGTTAAAAGGGTTGGTGATCGAGGGTTAAGGGCATGGGTTGAAGAGGGAGAATATGTGTGAGTGAGTGAGTGAGTGAGTGAGTGAGTGAGTGAGTGAGAAAGTGAGTGAGTGAGTGAGTCAGCAAGTCAGTGAATGAATGAGTTGGTGAGTGAGTCAAATACTAACCGGCTTGTGTAATCCAGTCCAGATATCCTTTTAGGTCCTCTTCTAGTTGTTGCTTTTCTCTGAACTTCTGGAACAAACCCCGAGCGCGGGCCTTTTCTCGTTCCTTCGAAAACTCTCTGTAACATTGATTCAAACATTATAATAACTCCAGTACGTAAAACAACAACAACAACAACAACAACAACAACAACAACAACAACAACAACAACAACAACAACAACAAACCCGCTGAGCACACCGAGCACAAGGTTGAGCACGAAGAATGAACCGAGAACCACCATCGTGACAAAATAAACCCACGGCCACTCTTGACCGACTGCGTTGTTACACTGAAACACATTTATTACTAGTTATATGTAGTAATGATTATATTGAAATTATTTATATAAACATAATAATAATGATACTTCACTCACTCACTCACTTACTCACTCACTCACTCACTCACTCACTCACTCACTCACTCACTCACTCACTCACTCACCCACTCACTCACTCACTCACTCACTCACTCACTCACTCACTCACTCACTCACTCACTCACTCACTCACTCATTCACTCACTCACTTACTCACTCACTGCACCGAAAGATAATGAACGTGATTGTATTTGACTTACCCAGTACATAACATCAGTCCATCCCTCCAACGATATGCATTGAAACACGGTCAACATGGCCAGGAATATGTTATCAAAATTTGTGATGCCATCATTCGGACCCGGCCAGTCACTAAACTCGGAGCACGTCACGTTTCTGCAATACAAAATGTCACGTTTCTGCAATACAAAATGTCACATTTCTGCAATATAAAATGTCACGTTTCTGCCATACAAAATGTCTCATTTCTGCAATACAAAATGTCACGTTTTTGCAATACGAAATGCCACTTTTCTGTAACACAAAATGTCACGTTTCTGATACATAAAATGTCACGTTTCTGCAATAGAAAATGTCAAGTTTCTGCAATAAAAATATTACGAATATAAGTTATTTATGGGGAGTCAAAACGCGTCAACGACTCACTTATGCGTGGCTTCATAAGGAAAATAAGCGACACAGTTGAGACCTGAGGAGCCGGGCTTTGATGAGCACGTGTTTGGTGTTTCCATCACCGTTTCATCTGAAATTCAAACGTCGGGTGAAATTATGTCTTCAAGTGATCTACTGATCTATCGATTGATCTATCTAATCACCATTAAACCAACTTGTAGCTATATCGATACAGGTTTTATGCAACGATCCACAGAACAGTTCGAGCCCGATGATGGCATATATGATGATGACAAAAAGCACCAGCAGAGCGATGTGGAATAAAGGCACCATGGCTCGCAGAATGGCGTTCAGCACAACTTGCAGACCTGATCAGGCAATTATTACTTAACGATTTCATTTATTATATATATATTTTTTAATTTATTTAATTTATTTTTTTATTCAATATATAATTTATTGTCATACCAACTTGGCACACCGGACACGAGCCTGAGCGGTCGCAGCACTCGGAAAGCTCGTAGCGCCTTCACGTCGATCGAACCCTTTGGACCCATTATACCAGATGATATTAGTGTGGACATCAGGCTGAAACAACTTGAATGTCATGCATGAAGTTATTTCATACCGACGACATAAATTAATAAAAACTTCTAACAGCTAATAAATTTGAATAAATCATGTAGGTTGTTGAACTGTCCAATATCATACTCACCCAATAACGACGATAGCAAAATCGAGTATGTTCCACGCGTTCCTGAGGTAAGCGCCTTCGTGCAACACAAACCCATAGGCAATGATTTTGAAAGCACATTCCAGGGTGAACACTACGATAAAGATGTTCTCTAGTTGTTCCTGAATAAGAATATTACCAAATTTGGTATACATTTCAGTCAAATTACGATAAGTTTGAGAAGCATTTTAATGGTACCAACCAAAACTTTATTTGTGTGATTGGCGTCATCTGATGGAAAGGGTGTTTGGCAGGCCAGACCCACACAGTTCATCATGATCATGAACAAAATAAACGCCTCGAAAGGTCTGCAACAATTATTGTCAACATATTTTGCCTGTCTCTCAGTCTCCCTGTCTGTCTGTCTTTCTGTCTTTCTGTCTGTCTGTCTGTCTGTCTGTATTTCTGTCTGTCTGTCTGTCCGCCTGCTGGTCTATCTGTCTGCTGCTTGCTTGTCTGTCTGTCTGTCTGTCTGTCTGTCTGTCTGTCTGTCTGTCTGTCTGTCTGTTTGTCTGTCTGTCTGTCTGTCTGTCTGTCTGTCTGTCTGTCTGTCTGTCTGTCTGTCTGTCTGTCTGTCTGTCTGTCTGTCTGTCTGTCTGTCTGTCTGTCTGTCTGTCTGTCTGTCTGTCTGTCTGTCTGTATATCTGTATTCAAACCCACTTCCATTCGACCAAGCTGATGCAAGACTTCCTCAACGGATTCTGCAGACTCAAACACCACATAGAATCGATTGGCCGATCGGCGCTGGTCACCGGTCGAATAGTCCGCTTGATCTGGCGTTTCGATCGAGTCATGCCCGCCTGGTTGGCTTGAACGGCCGCCTATAATTCAATCATGCATACTAAGTTGGCTTCCGAATAAAAAAAAATTCCGTTAGTAGTTAATTTAGTTAGATGACCCTTTTTTAAGTTTCACTCACTCACTCACTCACTCACTCACTCACTCACTCACTCACTCACTCACTCACTCACTCACTCACTCACTCACTCACTCACTCACTCACTCACTCACTCACTCACTCATACCTGCCCAGGAATAATAGTAAGACGGTAAATGTCGGCGGCCAGAACTTGAAAGTTGGGTGTGATGAGTGGATGTGAGGAATCCATGTTGAACATGAGATTGGGTAGTGAAGACCGGGTGGACGACTGGATCGACTCTTTTTGCAGTCGCTGTTGTTGTAACGACATGACAGCAGCATTTTGCATGTTTGCCACGAGGGTGCTTAGAGGTTATCCTATGTAGATGCTGGTCTGAACCATAAATTTCTGCTAACCTTCTTTCTACATAAGGACATATGTACATATTACACTGCGAATCAGGTCATCATTGATTTTCTACATGGTACACACCTTACCAGAAAATAAACTGGTGATGATGATAATGATAACATGGAACGTTCTTTGTGGAGTAGACACATTGGCAACTAATGGTGTTCATTCTGTGTTGTATAGCAGAATATAGCGAAACACAGCTTCTGTATCATGTTATGTTTATGTCACAAAGCTGGTTGTATGAACTAAGTGACCAAAGCTTGCTTGTGTGTATGTACATTTGCACCTTCACATGTTCTACACACCAGTTGATAACGCATACAACGTAATACAAGAAAACCTGTCGTGTCATCACAACAACAACAATGGAATCTTCCAACATTTGAGATGCCCAAGATTCGGCTTTCAGTGGTCATATAAAGACGAGCTTTTGTGTGAGACCAGTTTGTGTGTTGCGTGACCCAGAAGTCTATGGAGCGTGACACAATCTGTTGGCACTGGTTGCACAAAAACACAAACATGATGCCAGCCTTTTCAGCCGGAACTTCTTTTGGTTGAATGAGAATTTAGCTTGAAAATAATATGAGGAGTAAATACAACACGAATTCAGAACATTCATAAGAATATTCGGATCCGCGAATGTAGCGAATCAGCTAATCTAATGAACTGTTATTTTAATCAGTTACTTCAAAAAATAATGTCTCTGAAATCACGAACTTATAGATATCAGCACCATTGATGAGTTTTAGAAGTTATCGAGTGAGGATAATTTTTTTATCATGTCTGTTAACAAAAATTTCTTTTAAACTGTAGATCCCTAACTTACACATTGAACGCCTAGTTCGGCTGTCACAAATAATAAATGCACGTTTAAGTAGCATTGTGGCTCATCAACAGATGTTCCAACTATTAACGACAAATGGAAACGGATGAACCAAGGATGTGTCCTGTGCACTGAATGCATTGAGCATGCAACAAACAAAATTTCAAGGCTGAATTTTTTTCATGAAACGTTTGTTACAGGAAAACCAGCTCCAGAGTTATGAAAAAATTAAAAACAATAACGATAAGGAGACAATATATATAAAATAATATAGTAAAGCACCTATCGTGGCAATTGTCTACCAGTGATCCACTCACAAATCTAACCGTCACCGCCAAAACAAAATGTCAAGGCCATCATGAAATAAGCCATGCTTGCCTCAAAGGCGCCTCTAAAAAGATTTTTATAATTCCACGAAAGATTAATGTACTGTCCATTGTAATTTCTCGGCGACAGAATATGCAAAATATGTTCAATGCATGGTTGTTTCAAAAAACGTACTCTGGAAGTTTAATGTTGGTTATTCACAGGTTGATTGACAGATCACTGAACATAGAGCTGACGAGATGTTTCTTACTTCTAATAATCAAACAAGAAACGATAGACATGCAAGACATAGAAAACGTAAAAACACACACAGTTGTATTGGCCAAAATACAAAATGTTGAAATGACATGGTGTAGTTTTTGGCAGTGTTTAACAACCGAGTGGTACAGAGTTGACGAGTTGACGCATGCCACTATCACAAATGGTTCGTTTCACCCACGACGTCAGCAAAGGGTTCCCAATTCAACGCCGAAAATTTTAGCTATGAACTTTTTTATACTGCTAAACAAAAAACGGGCACCGAAATAATTTGTCTACAAGGATTTTTGACCTATGGTAAACTCGATTCAGAATTCTTTCGTTTAAATAGTTTAATAGGCGTTTGCTATCACTGCCGTAAAGAACCACAAGTCTAAGAATACTAGCACCACTTGTTGCCAACAAACCGACCCTGTAGATGAAGTTGAGTATGTAAGTTCTAAAGAAACGGTCATTGTGTATGCAATGAATTCTACGATACACAAGGGACCAGAAAGCAGGATCGAGCCAAGAGTGGTGTACCCTTTCGCAGAGGTCACTCAACGCTACACTTCAATTTATACACAACTTGCTCCAGATGTCTTGTTATAAAGTTTTATTTTTTAAACTCTTTGTCATAAATGCATTGAATAACCGCGTAGTGTTCTGTTCGTATCTTGCAGAATATAAATGCCAGTTTTTTTTTTGTTAAAAAGTTAAACCCGTGCCACCAAAATCTTGCGCGTGAAACAGGCTAAACTTCAGAAACAAGTGACAAAAAACTCTGATTAAAAACTACATATAAGACAACAAAATATGAAAATGAGACGGATGCGTTGTGAAAATTGTGTGAAACCCCTATTTTAATCTTCTCATCTTCAGTACTAA
>OZ038447.1:13071906-13089406 GCA_964036265.1 Daptonema setosum
TTGGTAAAGTCGGGTTTGTCGTTTTTACTTGTGTTGAAGTTGAAGAATCGGCGGTTGTTGCTGCTGCCCGAGACAGGTTGCGGGAATGTGCCACTGGATCGCATTCGTCTACAAACCCATATTTACGCCTCATGATTGATTTTAAGAGATGATTTGAAAAATGCGAAAACCAACGAACTGAGAATCAAGTTTTGGCATAGCCAGAACCGGATTATCAAATCAATTACATGAAGTATGATTATGAATAGTCTCAAGCGGCATCATTTAGTGGTTGTGAATCGAATTTGGTTTTTTCTTATAGCCATTTACAAAGCCTGTATGTAATCGTTTTCGCAACAAATCTCATGTACACACATCTTATTCTTACAGATTTTAAGTTTCTGTGCGTATGAAATGTATTTTAGTGTCAGTATTTTTCTCGTTACGGATGAGCTTTACTCATTGTGTCAAGTCAAGCCGTCACATTATAAATGTATTACAAAGAATAGGAAGGTTGAAGGTTTATATGAAACAGTAACAACAACAATAAACATACATACACACAAGTATGTATTTATAATATTTGCAGAATTTCAGTCAATGTGACCATTACGTGACTGCCTATAATTTATATTTGTGGTGGATAACATTTCCTCAGCAAACGAAGCGCATGTTTTATACTGAGCTGAAATATTGTATGGAACAATTAGAATGTACTCATTTTAAAAGTTAACGATGAAAACCACTGAAGAGTGATTTATTCTACAGTATTACTGAAAAATCTGATCAACATGATTGTGTATGAGTCTGTCACTCATGCCTATATAATTTGGTGAATAAGCAAACCCAACTATTATATAACTAAAAAGCTTACGTTCTATGTACAATGTGTGTGTCATAAAATGAAAGCATTGTAAACAAATATATGAGTTTGAGAATTTCTGAGTTATCTTTAATTATTTTTTTAGCTCAGTTTTGACCAAATAGAGAACCAGTCATACAAGCTGACGATGACATTAACGGTCACCCAGAAAGGTATATATGTAAGTCTCAGATGTCATTCATAGGGATCAGTGTTAAGATCACAAATATATGTAACTTTACGTCTTATGGTTCACTATGAAAGTTTCACTACATTTTGTAAAAATGCACTGTTCAATGTATCAGTTGATATCTGATTAATACCGCTACTTCGGTAATAGATGAACTGAAAATGGAGCGTAGTTTTGTTTAATGCTTGGTGTATTCTATAAAACGAATGTACATATATGTGGTACTAGATGTACAGTACATGGCGCATGTCGTAGACCGTAATCCATGGTGTAAGCCTCAGCAACATGGCACCTAACTGGACATTATACAGTACGTCTGACGATCCAGAGGACATGGTGATGCAGTATTATAATATACGTACACAGAATGGTGTTTAGCGGTTTATCTTAATAACCGGAAGTCATTTTACCTATTTTATTTTATTGCTGCGACAGCGATTTTCGGACAATTTTTTTTCGACATTTTGTATCATGAATAATTACTTGTCAATTTGTTTTGTAATTAATTAAGTAAAATGTAATTAAAAACTAAAAAAATCATCAGCGTTTTTTTCATCGAACGGCAGGTTTGGAATAGCTGTAATTTGATGGCAACAGACAGTCCATGGCACAGATAAAATAAAACAGGACTGGTTGCATATAAATGGAGTGGGCTCAACGATGTGGCTTCAGCTGTCGTATGTGGTTGACCGCTATTCATCACAGTGCCAGATTAACGTGCAAATGTAAATAAGCTCATCCAAAATACAGCATAACATTTCTTTATCACAATAATATTCATGCAAAAGTTTGTTTTCAAAAATATTTTGGATGGTTGAAGAATCGGTGGAAGAAAATGTTATGTGAATCTACAATTACAAAGGAATCTGATCTGAATGTATTCAGCACAAAGATTTATGCACATGGACGTGTTCTACATGAACATGGAAGAGAAAACCTATGTACATTCGAATTTTTGTGGCAAAAATGCTTTCATATTTCTATCAGATTTCCAGCGTTGACAATTTAGTCAGATCGCAGATTAGTAATATTTTTAAATGAAACGTTTGAGTGTATATAATTATGTTGAGACACATCTCTCGGCTGGCTTTCACAATATGACCAATACTGTATGTTGTCTACTCATGAATTGGTGTTCCTAGTTTTATATGTAACTTCCTAAACAAATTTAAAAAAGTCACCAAGCTTCCGAATGATTTTCGGATGTACGTGTTTTTTGTGAAGTAACGGAACGGTGAACGGGACAGAGAACACCACAGCTGGTGCTGACAGTAAATCCTAGATTGACTAAAATACATTGTGTCCATGCAACCAATTACACGGTTGCAGCACCGTCCTTTCCAAACCCATATAAAAACGATTCCAGTTGTTTGCAACAGTCAGCCAATATAGAATATCAAAACTGGGACTGGAGCCTACCAATTTTATGTTGAACGTGTCTGAATTGATATAAGATGAAGAATTTGTTGTTTATTTTATCTTGAAATAATTTATTTTTACAACCATATTCAACTATTTATTGCATGTTTGCGTACAATGGTACAGCTGAGTTGAACCGAACATCCAGTTGCCAAGAACCTTCTCGTTCTTATTTTATAAAGCTGATGTTCAAACATTTCACTTGAATTCTCTGAAGCACTTTCATATATATGTAGAAGAAACACTTATGTACTTTTGTATTGCGTTCATGATCGCGATTCACATCAACGAAATGTACAATGATTTCATGAAGGGCAATAGTCGTATTCATCGGAAATCCGTGTTAGTAATATCGAATCTGATTTTACGAACTATGAATTACATACGAAGGCCATAGCTAGGAAAGACGAATAAAATGTCTTTAAAAATGTATAGAGAATTGATAAGCGAATTGTGACAAGTTAATGAAGTCTCTTGTTCTACAGCCTTGATATCAAAGTTTATGCAAGAACTACTGTAATAAAATAAGCCCACTGAAGCGGACAATCAAGCAGCAATCAGCCACTACGGGTAGCATTGATGACCTACGGTTGTATTGGTGCATGTATTCGGTACAAGGCATGTGCACTATCAGCAACGAGTCTGCAGTTGCACACGAAAACGCAAACCAATTATGCGCTAAATTCGGAACAAAATGCACCCGCCCGGTCTATGTGGTTTGGCAAAACATACTGATGTTTGTGCTGGACCGACTGATGGTGCTATTCAAGTGTGGCCCGGTGTTCCACATAAATATTTAATGTATGAAATATGACAGATTTTCAAAAAATTTATTTAAAATAAATTATTAATGATGCTGTGAGGAAATGAGAAATCATGAAATAGCCGAGAAATGAGACAAAAACTACAAACATTATGTATGCAGATTTGATGTTTTGAAAATGTATTAAACAAGCTCACCCATATAAACATCAAATCTTGAGTTGTTCACTGTTCAGAACCTGTAGGACAAACTTTTTTACACTTACCGCGTGAAAGAGGGTTTCGAGTGGCTTTTGTAAACAAATATAGAATATTACAAAGGATGTTACATACAGTACACAAATATTTGGAAACCCCAAAATGCAAGAAGTCAGGTTGTTACAAGTTTATGAATATAGGGAATGAGTGAGTTAGTGATTGAGTGAGTGAGTGAGTGAGTGAGTGAGTGAGTGAGTGAGTGAGTGGGTGAGTGAGTGAGTGAGTGAGTGAGTGAGTGAGTGAGTGAGTGAGTGAGTGAGTGAGTGAGTGAGTGAGTGAGTGAGTGAGTGAGTGAGTGAGTGAGTGAATGAGTAAGTGAGTGAAAGTGTTTGTATTGAACGTACCTAATTCAGTTGGCGGCAATGGGTACATGTCCTCAGGTCCGTGCGTGTGACGGCGACGAGATGACTGCTGGTGGTGGGCAGTGGCTGAAAATATGATTTACATAATAATGATGACACACACGTAAATACCATGATTACAAACATTTGATACATTACATGTAACTGACTACACCGACTGACTATAAAGTACATATGGACAATAAAAGCTCAATTAATTTGCTTTCCTCAGATGATCAACTTTAACCAATTATTATGGGAAGCAGGCAATACAGGGTTTATGAATGGAGTGTCTCACCACATCGGGCAAACACCCCAAAACTTGAACACAACTTGCAAACACGCACACTTACACAAACGGTTACACAAACACACTCAACATTAGCTAAAGTTGCCGGCGATTGAGTAACTCCACTCGGGGTCAATGGTTAATCGGATGTTCAAAATTAAATCTCTGAAATCTGTTAGTGAATACGTTAAGGTAAAAACCTAAACTGAAAAGTGCTTCAACAGAGAGTGTTTGATTTGGTGAACGACCCCAAACGTATACCTGATCCGCACGAACCAGGAACACTGAACTTTGGGTAATGACACACCAAGTCGAAAAGTGGAAACAAAAAACCGATGAGTTTGCGTGGGGGCTGGAGATAAATGCGATTACCAAATCACTTGGAACTTATTAGCTTTAGTAACTTAATGAACAAGCACTTATCATCTGGCTTTATTGCGCATAAAAATATTTCAGTCATGTTTTTAGCATTCATCAAACTCGCAACGTGGGACAACAAAATTAATGGTTTCTAGCACCCAAAGTGGAAAAGTCACTTTTGAATGTTGATGAGTGAACGTGGATGGTTGTTGCAGCAGTTGACTATGCAAAGCTTTATGTAGGTTGTCGAGTTGGGCACTCCTGTCTGTATGTTTATTCCTATATGTTGCAGTTGGGTAGTCCTGTATGTTTAGTCCTGTATGCTGCAGTTGGGCACTCCTGTATGTTTAGTCCTATATGTTGCAGTTGGGTAGTCCTGTATGTTAAGTCCTGTATGCTGCAGTTGGGCACTCCTGTATGTTAAGTCCTGTATGCTGCAGTTGGGCACTCTTGTATGTTAAGTCCTGTATGCTGCAGTTGGGCACTCCTGTATGTTTAGTCCTATATGTTGCAGTTGGGTAGTCCTGTATGTTTAGACCTGTATGTTGCAGTTGGGCACTCCTGTATGTTTAGTCCTATATGTTGCAGTTGGGTAATCCTGCATGTTTAGTCCTGTATGTTGCAGTTGGGCACTCCTGTTTGTTTAGTCATGTATGTTGCAGTTGGGTAGTCCTGTTTGTTTAGTCCATGTATGTTGCAGTTGGGCACTCCTGTTTGTTTAGTCATGTATGTTGCAGTTGGGTAGTCCTGTTTGTTTAGTCCATGTATGTTGCAGTTGGGTAGTCCTGTATGTTTAGTCCTGTATGTTTCAGTTGGGTTGTCCTGTATATTGTGGAATGGGTGGACCTGTATGTTGTGAGATGGCAAATCCTCTATGTTGCATTCATCATCCATCATATTGTTGGAATTCACTAAAATCAGGTGTGCAAGATGAGGTGTAAGCCACAAAGGGACAAGCAGAACTCAAACCAAAATCAAGCAGGCTAGCACTTTATAACGAAACAGTACTTCGGACAAACCCCATTTTGTGTTGGCTCGCTTCACCATGCTCGTGTGCAATTAACCTGAACGAAAAACGCGTTAATAAGTTTTGGCATGAGGGCAAAATTAAAATTTAGCAGAATTATTATTTTTGTTTTATACAAACGTTTGGGCCAATAAAACCGATACTGATGTTGGAGAACCAAGAAAAGCGTAGATCAAAATATACCGGTTTTATTGACCTCTAACCGTCAATCTACATATGTACCATGTCATTCTAGAACTGTTTATAGGTCACCCTGTAATTATGTGTAGTAAGCATGCAACGAACGAATGATCAGCTTGTAGTAAATTATTAAAGAAATGCTTTGCATGTCAAATCAGATAACCAGTCTCATGCCTCAGTTCATTTATCGTATTCTCCTACATTTAGTGCACGTGAAACCTGATGTTGTATGGTTAGAACCAATGATGGCTCCCACTCCATCATTGGGTCGGTTCAGGTACATATACCATCCCAAACCAAAAATCAAAGTGATTATGCACCCAATTTTTTACGCCAGAATCCTTTTTAACCGTCAAACCGAAAGAGCCAACAAAATATCGTCTTCGGGGCAAAATTATAGAATTGCTGTTTTATTTTCAATTTGTAATTCATTTGGGATTTTTTCCTGATCCGAAAAGTAAAAAAGCCGGAGTTTTAAAACGACACCCCTTCTTACCTACCCCAAACGGAGAAAACCCGGGGCACCACTGGTTGGGGCATTTATTGAAATAAGTAAGGTAATTGACACAAAAATTTGCGTTGATAGAACTTTGGAAAAAGTGAGTCACACGAGCCAACCTTTTACAAACGGCGTCATAGTCGATTTGTTGCGAATGGACGACATTTTAATAAAAGGTCAATAATGACTTGGTGAATTGATAGTTGAAAGGTATTATTTTTAATGTCGATTAAGTTAGAAGAAATAGGAAATAGTACCGCCGATAAGGATAGACTTATCGACTTGGAAGTGCACTATTGTTGATTGACTATGCGGAGAAAGGACAGGTACAGGGGGTTCAGAGATCGAACGTCTCCTGAAATATTTATGTGTTATATATATTATTTATGAAACACTTATGTGTTATATTGTAAAGACAGAGAAAGATCATCAATTAATTTTAAAGGTGAAGCAATATAAGTAGTATGGTAATTCGAAAGTTAGCTGTAGTAATTTGTGTACTTGCTGAACATCAATTTACATTATGCGGTCTAACATTAGTCGGGCTATGTATTAAAAATTTTTTAAGGCCTTCCCGAATACAATAAGTTTATAAATTTGAATCAGATAAGTAGGAAAACATCAAGCCTAAATATTCTGTTAATGAAAAAACTCGTGGGGAAAAAGTGCGAAAGGTAAAAATAATAATTGACTGACACAGATCACTCAAGTCTGGGATATCGTACAGTATGTATCGTTCAATGTACAATAACTGCAGTAACTTATATTCTAAAGTATGTATGTACATATTAATGTAAAAATTATGTACAACTAATTAATAAATAACTAAAGTGAATCGCGGTACGTTTTTTACCAGTTGTAACAAAAAGTAAAACTTGTGATAATAGCAAACAAGCGTATATATATTAACATGAACATACGCTTTTGATACAACAACGATGGAGTTGATATGTGGTACGTGCAGGGAATACTGATTCGTGCTTCTTTATTCCACTCCCGCCTAACAAGTGGGCTATGACGATTTATCAAACAATCAACATACAAAAACAGAAGTATACATCCATTTATGAACATTTTCACACATAGAAACAGTTTGCAATCTTGTAAGTGTTTTGAAAGATGGTAAAAAAGTTAGCCGGGAGGGATAGCTAGTAGTGTTTGGCTATGATTTGAACAGGCATTCCCATAGTCGGACACGACCAAACCAACAAAACGCTGAACACAACTCATCGCCGAGTGTGAAAATAAGCGTTTCAGTGGGTCGGTGTATCTCGGTATCGTTTTGCGCGTTACATCAACATTTTCCGTTGGCGCGTCCGTCCGAAAGACAGAAGTTTTACAGGCGGACGCACAGAACAAAACGGAGGAGCAGCAAAAAAATTCGTGAAGCAGAACTGAAAAACGGACAGGGAAGCAACGCTACATATATGTGTTAAAGGCACGTTAATAACTCGATGATCTGGGTTGAATGGAGACGTCAGGCGGCTATGCTAATACTCATTACAATTATTCACATTTGCTTCAAGACTCAAGACCACACACAACACAACAGTGACAAGCTTTTCTAAGTTAAAGAGAAAGCTGCAAGGATGTCTCATGAAATATGGGCTGTTGAATGTCAGTCGTGATTGGTTTGTATGAGACACGAACGTGAAGTTATACCGTTCACAACATGCAGGCATTTTACTCCAAGGTTGGCCGGAAGGACAAACGCGAGTACACGAACTCGTTGGTGTGACGACGATGACTGGCTTGCGTGCCAAACACGTTCTTTCTGATAAACTCATTGATCTACCGTCAAGTACCTTTCCGAAAAAAACACAATCGATTCAACACTTGAATCTTTTTAACAAAACACAACACATTGAAATAAATATTAATCTCCTGTAAACGTACATAATTGAACGTAAGTTAGTGTTTCGTTGAAATCAATAGTGAAAAAATTAGTGCCGAACTTACGCTTAGATGCAGATATTGTGCATTCTGAATGTATTCTCAAAATGAAGCATAGATCTACAACCGTTGACCGAGGGAGGCCGACTGGCATAAGTTTGTATGGCGTACGTTCAACATAACATATTCGCCACATTCAACACGGTGTGCCGCACATGTACAACACTACCGACGAAAACGGGAATTCCCCCCTTTTCGGCGAATTCAAAACGTTGAATTTGTTCATTTGAGGTTATTGAAGGAGCAGGTAAGATGGCTTGAAAGCTACCAATCCCCCTCTTTCACGGGATTCCCCTCCCTTTGGAGGGTTAGCTAGTCCGCTAGTGGGATATACCTCTTGTTAGGATCAGCCTTATCAACAAGTTTCGCGTAAAAATTAACAATCAACAGCAAACGTAAAAAACCGTAGTCTGATATATTCGGTCCAAAATAATTTGACATATAAGAAAAAACTTCCACATAGCATCTGGATATTATGTTTAACATGGACACCCTGTAGCAGTGCCCATATATGTAAGCCACGTTGCAGAGGTGCCGATGCAGGGGAGGGGGTGGGGGGGGGCAGTTGATGCACAACGGCGATAAACTTTGTGGGCAACGCAAAATGTTTACCGGCTGTCCTCCTGAGAATGCGATAGTCGATGCAAATAAGTTTTACATGCAAATGTTGAATGAAAATTTCTGGATATCCGGAATATTGTCAGCAATCTTTTTACTGATTTTCATGTTATTTGTTGACCAAGTCAGAGTAAAGTTGGACTATGTTAGTTCAGGTAGCTTGCTACCTGTATAAAACATGTAGGTTACAGAATATGTAAGTAAAAATTTGTATCTTTTATGTTTAGAACACTCTGTGAGTGGAACTTTATGAACAGATGTTGCAATCGGATTGATCTTTTTATGCGATTGCATCGGGCATTGGACTCAATAGATTCTTATAAGGTAATGTGGCTCAGTTGTATCAAATGTTGAATAGAAAGGTCACATCAGATATAGACAATGAGCAAAGTGAAAACTAGAGTCCCACCTTAATTTGTGGTTCAAGAAGCTGAAATCGTTCATTTAGGTGTAAAAGAAATAGATTCATAACTATGGACTTCTTCTGTTTGACGGTTTTGCCTAAGGTAAGGTCAATTGGCTCGTCCGCTTTTCAGTTGATTTACGATACATAAAGCTGATGTGCCCAATTGAATGGCTTATGTCTGTGCTTTTGTGCTACTTGGGCACCTTGTGTTAAATACCGTTCTTTCATCACATATGACATGATGTTTACTTTAAAATACATTTCAAGATAATTGTTTGTTTCATTTATACCTAAGCTT
The DNA here is from genome assembly GCA_964036265.1 of Daptonema setosum. NCBI lineage: Eukaryota > Metazoa > Nematoda > Chromadorea > Monhysterida > Xyalidae > Daptonema > Daptonema setosum. Next base: position 13,081,348 of record OZ038447.1, read on the forward strand.
TGAATTGGTACATTAGACGTTCATTTTCAATTGTAATTTTACCCCTCAAATCTTATAAGCCGATAGACGTGGTGATGAATTGAAATTTTCATTCCTCGATACAAATTGTTATTTTTCAATCACTTTACACCAGTAACAAGCTTATGATAATAATAAATACATTAAAAAGACCAAAAGAAATCAGATTCACATCACAGATACCAAAAACGAAAGAACCCAAAAGGAATCATGAAATATCACAATCACAATAAAAAACGTTACGGAAGGCACAATAATTACGGTATCATAATCTATCGCATATTCTCCAATTAAAACCAGAGTTTATCGTTCACAGAATCAAACTGCGCACCTGAAAATTAAAGTAAATACAAGAATTGAATTAAAAAAGCTGCTAATTAGCCACTATCATAAAAAGTCATTCATACTAAGAATTAAGTCAGCCTGAAACACAAACAAAGACTTTGAAATGTTAACCTGATCAACTGTTTTACACTGCAAATCATTATAATTGTTGTTGGGATCGATGACTCGACTGTAGACCGTCTCATACGCCCCACACACCAGCTCCATTGTTCGCTTACCAACTGCTTCCCTTAAATATAAATACCATTTAGATTATTTCATGAAAATAATGCAGACCAGTCAAGTCAATTTTATTCAGTGTTTTAGATACTGACAAGAGGGCACAAAAATGACTAACAAGTTAGTCGTGGCGTGATTTGATCAACTAGTTCGATTATTACTTAGTTCGTTAATTAGTTAGTTTATTTCAACCCAAAATGTGCTCAGTTGAACACAATAATCTTGATAATCAATGACGAACCGTGTTTTAAGCGATGCCAACAGCGTACATTCGTGCATCAGGTAGCTGTCCGGTTTCGCCAACAGCAGATCAAATTTATCCTGAAAAACGTTAAAATAAAACGATTAACCCACCAAAAAGTCAATAGAAAACAACAGCTAACCATCCAGTTTTTCAGAGCAGGTACATCTGTATCCGGCAGTGCTGACATCGGACCCTGAAAGTATTGCATTCAAGTTGACATAAAAACATACCATGTTAAATGCTGGCATAGTGTTTGACAACCAACCATTTGTTTGTTATGTTGCAACGCGCTGTTATACACGGACTGCAAACCGGCCCGTTGCAGCATCACACCAGCCTGCTCACTCACCAGCACGTCTTGCTGAGCCTCCATCTTAACAATCAATTATCCATCACAATTAACAACGCATTCTTTTATGAACAGGATTTTTTACTGGGACGTCTTCAATACTGAACCAACATGACACATTACTACTAGCATACCAGGAGTGGTCTGACAAGAGACGTTAAATAAACTGACGGGCAATGACAGAAACCCTACAGGAACGAGTCAGGTTTGCTTTTATTTTTGCTTTATTACAACTGAAAACAATTTCAAAAATTGATTATACTATAATAAAATGATGAACCTGTGCAGCGAGCATCTCGAGTCTGTGTTCGGTGTAAGGGTACAGAGCCAGCAACGAATGTACGGCACTCAAACAGTTTATCGAATAAACCGCTGACTGGACGGCACCCAGATGCGATGCCGACACGGTGATCGCCTGGCATAACGGGTCAACTACCATCGAAAACATCTGGAAATCACAGCAACTTTTTCACTTCAACTCTTTTATGAATTAAGTCACCAATTCACACTGATATCATATAAGAATGGTGTTTTCGTAGTGTCCAGACTTAAACAGATTGGATAAATGAGCAAAGGTAGAAACCCCAAAGCAACGCGTCGGGTTCTGTGTCTTAAGTCAGGGGTCAAACTAGGACTACCAGTTTTCGAGGCTGGTCAACCATGAAAGATGCACATATTTGAATATCAGTTCAGTTTGCATAGATCAGTAAGTTTGTTAGTTGTGACTGAAGCCAACCTTTGAGAATTTTGTTTTTTTATCAGCCATGTTGGCCATGGTGGCATCGTGTGACTGCAGTACATCCCTGAGCAGCAGCAACACCTGATTCACGCATTGCGGTACGGCCAGGTCCTGCTCGGGAGCTTCCATCTGCAGTTCATAGCAAGATTTTTACTCACTCACTCAATCACTCACATACTCACTCGAATATTTATTTCGGTTACGGGTTACTATGTGATGAAAGTACTTAATGAAACATATGAAGGGTATTTCATAATCATAACAGTGGTAAGCACCAAAATACAAAACAAGTAACCCGTGTAATAAGCCGCTGTACATGACTACTCAAACTGCTATGGAACAGGTTGCCAGTCAGCTCACTCAGCTCACCGATGGCACGCAGCAACGAGGATTCGGACTGCAGGTTGGGCCTGTAATTGATTACCATACCACCACCATATTTTAGAAACTAACTTTGCCACAAAAATCGAGACTCACCTCAGTCAACAATTCCCATTTGTTGACTTTCTACAAAAGTAATTTATTCTGGCATCCCCACCATCAAAACAATGATAACCATATAATACCATATTTACATAACCTGAACTTATTACTGATGATTTGTGATCCATTCTAAGATATGTATTTTATCTACTTGTTTTTTTGTGCTATTTAGCACATACTTCCTAAACTGGAATGAAATATTGTTATCATTATTATTATTAAACTAGGTTTAGTCAAATCTACAATTCAGGTTGATGAAGGAGAAAGGAGGTTATCATAGCTGATTCCTCTAAAACTTTTCCCTAGACTTATGGTACCAACGTCATCATGGACTGGTAGAATGTGAAGAGGTTAGTGAGCTTGTAGAGCACAACGGGCCCGTTCTCGGCAGACAGACACTGCTCCACTCGAATCTGAATACATTCACCACTATTTTTATATTATAGTGTACGTCTGAACACATAAACACAAAAACACATACATATCAAATAACAACACGAATTTATTGACTGATGATAAGCAGGATTATCTGCCATATTTCAAAGTCGAAACAAGTAAACCAACTTTGAAGGGTCGACTGAGCCCGTCGGTGGCCAGAGTGAGTACGCCCGGTGTGTGCTCTTTCACCACTGAACAATTATATGGCTTGTCAGAGAGAAAACAATGCAATGTAAAACGACTAATAAGCATAAGTGATGCATCCAACTACACAACAGACGAAAAACTTCATGTATTGAAAAATAGAAAACGCTTGTGTAGCACATTTACTAACAATCGCCCGCACAGTGTTTGAGCATGGCGTGCAGAAGGTCCTTCTCACTCGCAACACCCTGGTGCAGCCATGCGAGCATATCAGATGTGTATCTGAATGCTCATTACTATAACATAATAATTAAAGATTATATATATCTAACCAATTAGAACTGTCAAAACAATTCATATCTCTGAAAACACCTCATCATCCAATCGAATTGAGTATTTTTATTGATGAAATGCTGACTCAGTTGTGTTGTACTTGTACTAATTGTTAACTAACCTTTGCGGATCGTGTGATAACAGCTCGATTGGTTTACTTGAGCCCGAACCCCTGGTCAGCGCTTCGATGAACCCGCGAACCAGATTGTTACGACGGGCCGTTGAGTATTCGTCCAGAGAATACCTGGATCATAAAACAGTGGTCAGTACACAACCGATTATTTGCACACACAACCAGTATGAAATGCAGTTTAGTAGTACATTTGAAGATGAAATTGGAGTGATTGATTGAGTTACTGAATGACGCAGAATATATGGCTTCGGTCCGGTGAATGATTGCGGAAGATTCAGTGGTTATGAGTGATTGACTGAGGAAGTTGACAAAATGAGTGATTGAGTGTGAAATAAAATTAGAAGAGCAAACTCTTCAAATACTCCCTAACCACTCGTTATCTTAATTGCTCTCACGGTCAGTCACTCACAAAAAATCTACATGATTCACTCATGTTCACTTGTTGCTGCCTATGCCTATGTGAATGAGAAGCACTACAACTAAATTATGTGGTGAACATCCAACTTGAATAGTACGGGTCGTTCCTGCATAGCTTCGAAAGCCAGACACAGCACCGGGTTTACCTCGAATACGTCAACGTTCAGCAGACGACACTCGCCTGAAAATATCAAATGATATAACTTTAAGTCGAATCACATATAATACACATATTGTACACACTGACAGCAGCGTGAATCAACTGTTATGATATATGACACGGAAAATAAAAACTGAACTATAAAACTCGTGAGTTGAAAAACGAACGTTGAATCCACCGATACAGACGTTCGTACGACTGCTCCAGTTGTGCAGCCATCCGCTCCACTATCTCCAAACTGAATATCAATCTTCAGTTATTTTTACTAGTCTAATTTTGACATCGAATTTAAGTACACGATTATAATTGAAATAATTGGTAAATTAAAAGTAACAAACGCTGCGGCATTCTGTTGATTGTGTAGCAACTGTTTGCAGTCGGTGTGTATCTCCCTGACTCGACGCAGTGCCGGGAAGAAGTCGCTGGTAATGGGCTGGTTTGTGTCCACCGAACCATCACCATTCAGAGCTCTGTCCTCACTCGCCGTCAACGTGAAACTTTTCAAGAACGAATTCACCACGATTGAACGCTTTTCCAGTCGAGCGCTAGAAAACATAACAAGAGTAACAAATTGCTGATATGTTATAAATAACTAAATTGAATGGCGACTTTTCAGTAATGAACCAGTTCAGCAAATCAGTGCACAAGTATGTTTATGTATGTATGGGTAAAGTAAACATTATGCTTTTCATTGACAACTGTTGACCATTGTAAAGTTACAATTGCTACATCGATATTACAAAAAAACTAGACAGTTGCAAACCTATCAGACTGCAATCTGGTTGTCTGATTGATGAGGTCCCTGGTGTGTTCCTTGGTTGTATTGAGTCTCTGTGACATACCAGTGCAACACTCTTGCATAGAATTCGCCTCTTTTGATATCTGATCCAGTTGCTGCAATTCAAAGATAATAGAACGCTAAAACATACTGTAAATTGCGCAATAATCACATAAATTTTTTGTTCACGCTGTACTTTTTATTTGATACACGTATGAACTGAATGAATACCCTGACAAGTAAGTAGAATGGCCGTTGTTTCACTAAATTTTCTAATTTGGTGTCTAATTTGTTAATTTGGCATGAATTTTTTGAATGAATTATTTTGGCGGACATTTTTTATACTAACATCCCGAACAGATATGAGCTGATCGAGGAATGCCTGGTTGTTGTCGACGGCCTGCAGTTCAATGAGTCCACGCAAATTGCGACGATTCTGTCGGGTGTTTCCAGACTCCATCACTGTTGAGATCGATTCCAGTGCCGTGATCATTTCCTGCGTGTTATTGTCATATTTATTACATTAAAACGTAATATATTTAAAACAAAGGTCGACACTATACTGAAATGGAATAATATGAGGAAATGTATCGATTGACTAAGGTAAGGTGGATAACTAATTGATCAGAGTATGTTAAAAAAAACAATTGGCCCAATTGTTTTTTTTTTTTTTTTTTTTTTCCTTGTTTTTCCTTGTTTTATTTTTTTTTCGAACGAACTTGAAAAACATCGAAAACTTCAAAATTTCAATGAAAAAATAATGATGAAATTTATTGTTTTTCGGCATTGGCAAAAATTCAACATTGAAAGGGTAAGAGATAATCGCTATGATCCACCAATCCGCCGGGTTCGGGTACTAAAACTTTTTCGGCTTTGTATTTTGGGATGGAAATGAAAGCAAACTGTTATTGTGGTGATTCGATTTGTCATCAACTCATCATTAAACACTTTCGGCCCATTTTTTTACTGCAAATCAAATCTGAAATGACGTTTAGACTCTCATCCATGCTCGGGTACTCTTCTAATCAAGAGTTTTGACATGTATCTTTCGAACTGAAAGATACATCTGGCAAACGCACAAAATTTGAAATGTATCTTTCGAACTGAAAGATATCTTTCAGTTCGAAAGGTACATTTCAAATTTAGTGCGTAGGTACATTTGAAATTTAGTGCGTTTGCCAGATGTATCTTTCAGCTCGAAAGATACATTTCAAATTTTGTGCGTTTGGTGGACGGAAATGTTGAAAATCGGCCTGCAAAAAACTTACCATGTAAATCTTTTGCCTTTTTCGCACAAACAACACACACACAAACAACCGTAGGCGCTTTTTGTGAAACCATCCTGAATTAAAGAGAAAAAATAAATAAAAAAAAACAAAACGGTCCAGTTGTTTTTTTTTTTTTTTTTTTTTCCTTGTTTTTTTTTATTTAACATACTCTGTTATTGATTGATTGAAATACTACTACGAGTTTACGACGAAATGATTGACTTGACAAGCATACTCATGAGTGATATGTTTTATTTATTGAATTGATTGATTGACTGATTCCTGAAGACGGAGTCAAGAATTTAAACACGGGTTTGTTAACGTGCGTCAGCCCGACTGACAGAAGGCTTGTGAGACAACACTTCGAATAGGGATACCAACAAAACAACAACTTACTCACTCACCCACGTGCCTACTTTCAAACAGACACACACCCACTCCCTCTTTCACGCATTCAGTCACTCTCTCACTCACTTATTTACTCACTAGCTCAAATGTGAGCGAGTGAGAGAAGTGATTGAAAAAACCAGTGAGTGGTTAAATGATTGAGTGAGAGAGTGTGTAAATAAGTGAATGCGTAAGAGATTGGGTGGGTGGGTGAGTGAGTGAGTGAGTTAGCGAGTGAATGAGTGATTGATTTAGTGAGTGAGCGAGTGAGTGATAATAAGTGAGTGGATGAGAGAATGAGTGAGTGAGTGAGCGAGTGACTGAGCGAGTGAGTGAGTTAGCGAGTGAGTGATAATAAGTGAGTGGGTGAGAGAATGAGTGAGTGAGTGAGTTGTGAGAGAGCGAGTGAGTGAGTGAGTGAGAGAGAGAGTGAGTGAGTGAGTGAGTGAGTGAGTGAGTGAGTGAGTGAGTGAGTGAGTGAGTGAGTGAGTGAGTGAGTGAGTGGGTTAGCTAGTGAGTGACAGAGTGAGTGAGTGATTATTTAGTGAGTGAGTGATTATTTAGTGAGTGAATGAGTGGGTTAGCGAGTGAGTGAGTAGTTTAGTGAGTGATTTAGTCAGTAAATAAGGGATTGAGTGAGTGGGTGAGTGATTGATTCAGTCAGTGAGTGAAGTGAGTGAGTGAGCGAATGAGTGGGTGAGTGAGTGAGCGAGTAAGTGAGTAAGTAAGTTGTTTTCATTTACAGTATGAAAAGCGCCTTACCCATGGTTTATATGCCGACTATTTCTTTTTTACAAAGAAGAAATTTTAATTGTGTGCCGATGGGCATTTTCCGTTCGACGTCCAACGTCTAATTATCCAACCGTCCAAACGATTTTTTAACGAAGTGAGTAGGTAAAACTGCACATTTAAAACAACTTCGAAACTTGATAATAACCTGATCGGTTTCCAGTTTACTGTTCAGAATGCGATCGAGCTTTCTGGCGATGGGGTTCGGCGCTGCCGGCACTTTGGCTGCCTGCTGGTCCACCGGTTTTTGATCCACCACCACCACCATTTTGTCAATGCTGCTTGGCTCCTCCAGGTTCAAATAATGTATTTATCCGGAGGCTTTTATAGTCAGCTCAGTTTCAATTTGCAAACAGCAAAAACACTTTTATAATTCAAAAAAGTTGTAAACTTTTTCTCTGCCACATCAGTTTTTGGCTAAATAAATAAATATAACAAAACCTACAGTAAATTAAAAAACTTACGGTAAACACAATTCAGTAAAATGTAAAAAAAATAGTTATTGGCCCCAGACACGTCCAAAGCCTGACTAATCTAGATTAGCCTAGGCTAATCTAGATTAGTCAGGCTTTGGACGTGTCTGGGGCCATTGTAAATGTTTTTTGCGCATTTAGAAAAATCAAGCGCACGTTAGAACCAACCAAAATTTTTAACTTCCACAAAACAATTGATAAACCTGCATAATTCATGAACTACTTTTATAATTTTGTTGTTGCAACTGAAAAAAACCTTGTAAAGACTCGAATTTAGCGAGAAAAGTAGAAATAATAAAAAATAATGGTTAACTCATGATTGTTTTGTTTTTTTTCGGGCGA
>OZ038447.1:13095106-13217606 GCA_964036265.1 Daptonema setosum
GCATATACGTATATGCCGATAGGTAAATGCCAAAACTGAGTTGTTAGCTTGTTAGGCTGATGAGAGGATCTATGGGCACCACCACCCCTCATCCGCCCGTTTTGCGATTTCTTTCAAAGTTCTACTATTCCCTTCGAAGTATTACTGTTCGTTAACCCCCCGATAACCCATTGTAAGGCTGCGAGCGATAGCGAGGACAAGCGCGTTAACACCGCGCGGAGCGCGGAGGTGGGATGGGAACCGTTTGAAAATAATTGTTCTCATCCCCATATACGTATATGTCAGGAGGCCGTGGCATATACGTATCGACGACGACGGCATATACGTATATCCGATAGGCGATACATATATGCCGGCATGTACGTATATTATGGTACATCGGCTAATCGGCACATACGTATATGCTAATAATTGGCATTTACGTATTTGCCAATAATCGGCATATACGTATATGCCGGCATGTATGTATCGGCATATACGTATATGCTAGGCTACCCTATGGCATAAACGTATCGGCATAGCATATACGTATATCCTGGCATATACGTATCGGCATATACGTATATGCCAACTGGCATATGCGTATCGGCATAACGTATATGCCTTTTTTACCCCCGATTCGACACCTGACCCGACTGACCGACCTTCCAATTCATTGACCGACTGATTGCTGACTAACTGATTGAATGATTGTTTTACTGACTTACAAACCAATTGATTAATTGTATGACTTTTAAATGACTGATTGGTTAACCAGATGACTAATAACTGGTTACATAAATAAATTGGTTGACTGATTGTTTGATTGAATCACTTACTGATTGACTGATTTTTCGAGTGAACAGGTTATTCTCTGGTTTCCTCCAATTCCAGGTCCAGCTCTTGAACTAACTTGCTGTTGTGTGTGGATAAGTATGTCTTGTTATTGCAGGCCTTGGTCAAAGCGGGAGTTACACATGTAATCCTCGCCGTCAGTTATCGGGCTGAGATGCTCGAGAAGGAAATGAAGGAAGAAGAAGAACGACTCGGTGTTCAAATCACAATTTCGCTGGAAGAAGAGCCTTTGGGCACCGGTAAGTTGTATTAGAACAGTAGAGATCAGACAAGGGTCACCAATCATTAAACTTACGAAGTAAAAAAATCACGAATTGAGAAAATCAGAATTTCCCGAGTCACGACTATAGATAATTTTAGTTTTCGACTGAAAATGTGGCGTTTGACACTCTTTTTTTCGAAATCATTATAAAAAAATGACCATCATTTTCGCTGGTTTTATAGTCATCCATTGGCTTCAGCCTGTTTTCTAGTTTATACACTTTTTACTAATTGTTTCTCGCAATGGCCCCATCATTTTCTGTCATTTAGCCAGGTAAGTCCGTTCGCTGTAATTGGGAATTCAATAATTCCGTCATCCACTCCTTTCCTGATGATAAATCAGTTAATGATTTTCAGCCGGACCACTGGCATTGGCTCGAGACATATTGGACGGTGACGAACCGTTCTTTGTGCTTAACTCGGATGTGATATGTGACTTCCCTTTCGAACAAATGATCAAGGCTCATAAAGCACATGGCAAGGAAGGCACTATTGTGGTACGTTCACTCATGTACTCTTATAACTTTGATCTTTTTTATTTTAATTGATTTGTAAGGGTTTATATTTTTTTCCGCCCTAGCAGACTCAACTGGTTCATAAATTAAGTTAATGTTTCACTAGGTGACCAAAGTAGAGGAGCCCTCTAAATACGGTGTTGTCGTCTTCGACGAGTCAAGCGGTCGAATCGATCGATTTGTTGAGAAGCCGCAGGAGTACGTAGGAAACAAAATCAATGCCGGATTGTACATATTCAGGTTGGCTGTGTAACTTTTTGATATTTTTCACGAAATCAAATCTCGTTTTCTGAATACTCATTCATCCCAATTTGCAGCCCTTCAATACTGAAGCGGATTCCGCTGCAGCCAACTTCGATCGAGAAGGAGATCTTCCCCAACATGGCCGGAGAGGCTCAATTGTACGCCTTTGTTCTGCAAGGTATTTACCTAGTTACCATCATGTTTCTGAAAAGTGAATGAGTGTTAACATGTCATCAAATTATTTTGTTTTACCACAATGAATTCTTTAGGTTTCTGGATGGACGTGGGTCAACCGCGTGACTTTCTGACGGGCAGTCGTCTGTACCTGGCCCATCTGCGCCAATCCGATCCCGATCAATTGGCCAGAGGCAGCGAGTTCCATGGTGATGTACTCGTGGTCGGTATAATCTAATTCATTATATATTATACAAACTTTTTCTTTTACTAGTTTTGTCTGCAGAGGTGGACCGTTTTTTAGCGTAACTGGAATGCAAATAATCAAGCTTTTTCACACATACATGTTGCGTGTGTATTCCGTGGCAAAATAACATGCGGTATGTCTCTCTAGAGAAGAACATGCATGGAAGATGTTTCATTATTACAATTTCGAGGTCTCATGTCATTTTTGTTTTACAATATTTTGGGCAAACTCATCGAACTTGTTTGGTACAGGACCCATCAGCCAAAATCGGTGTGCACTGTCGTATTGGTCCAAACGTAGTAATCGGACCGAATGTGCGTATTGAGGACGGAGTGTGTTTGAAGCAGTGTACCATTCTCGCTAATACGGTCGTCAGGACGCACTCATGGCTCAATCAGTGTCTCATCGGGTGGCGATGCGATATTGGACGATGGGTTGGTCCACGTTAAATAACGCTACGTTTATAGTCTACCCTGAAATTTCATCTTGAATTCACTGGAAAATGGCTGCCAAACTTGTCTCTTATTTCCTTTCAGATTACCATTGCGAACGAAAGTTTATGTATAAGATTTTATAAACATTTTCCAGGATATTCGGGGAATTTCTCGGGAAGTAGAAGACTATGACCGTACCCCTAACGGGTGAAATGTTACGGATGCATGCATCCCTTTTATGTGGCTACGTCACTGGGTCACATCTACATAGCCAGGTCACTCGGTGTATTCAATGGTGGTCATGAAGTATCAGTATCAGTTGTCAGTACCGTATCCTTGAATGATAGCCTTAGCACCCAACTTAACAGCAGAGGGTCGATTTCTGTGCTTCACAGTTCAGATGTAGATGTGATGCTCCACCAATAACTAACCTAAACCGTTTGTTCAAGCATTGCCTGTTTCAGACTATATTATTATGTTAACTTGCAGGTACGGATGGAAAAGGTGTGTGTACTGGGAGAAGATGTTGTGGTCAAAGACGAGATCTACTTGAACGGTGCCCGCATTCTGCCTAATAAGGCTATTAGTGCCAATGTGCCCGAACCTGACATCATCATGTAATTTGATCTGATGGGGTTCATATCATAAAGATAAAAATATCCTAATTTGCAGTGCAGTTGTGATTTGTGAGTGACGAAGACGTTTGTGCAAATCAGTCGTTTTTTGTTGTTCAGTCGACATTTTTTTAGGAACTGATTGGGACAAGGAATCACTCACTTGAGTCTTGACAGCGCTAGAACTGACTCTTTGTTAGACGTCTAAATGACTTAAATTTTACATGGTCATTGTACATTTTCAAAAAAATTGTCGTCCTAATTTCTTATCACTTCTTTATTGGGCTCACTCTATTGTTTTGACAAGTTCTGTCGGACGGAAAATCTATTTTATTTTTCACCTATTTATAACTATTCCCATTAACAATTGATTTCTAATCAACACCTGCTTCATTGTGCATTCCCTTTCCGATTTTGGTTTGTCTTCACCATTGTGTTTTTATTTATTTTGCCGTTGTCGTTCGTTTATTATTTTGTATCGTAGTTAAGTTATTTGCTGTATGTTCCACGTCTCAATCGAGCTGGCTAACTCTGATTTATATGTCTGTGATAATGGCAGTTGTTTATTCTTATCCGTGTTATTTTGTTTGAAAATCATAAATAATCCGTTTCCGTATTCTTTTACAACATAGTGTTTTTTTTTCATATAAATTATGAAAAACACTGTTTTGCAGACATGCAAGGTATGAATCAAATCTTTGTGTCAACAAACGTTCAATTTTAGCTGTTTCCATATCCAATTTTGCCTATAACAACGTACACCCACTTGTGCCTACATATATTATGCTCTAAAATCCATCTTTTATTTATAGTTGTGTTTTCTTTTTTTTGACCAGGGTTTTTATGCTATATATTAAAAATGTTGAGCAGAATTTCAATCGAAAACAAAAACCTTCTGATGAACTCTCAAACGAACTGATAGTTGATGTGATACAGTTGACAATGTAGAGGCAATATGAGCTGGGTATTCCATTCAGTCATTAGCGGACGAGAAGGGGAGGGAAAAGTGGAATCCCCCCTTTCGCGTTTTCAAAAATTAGAGTTAGCTCCTTATTGTGTAGATATAATAGCCTCATTTCTGCCGATTATCCCCTCTTTGGAAAGATTTCCCTCCCTTTGGAAGATTAGCTCGCCCGCCAGTGCATTCAGTCGCTCTCTCAATTGTACAGTATTTATGGTCATTATTTATTACTATTATCTAACTGAATAAACGTATTATTTTTATGAAATGAATGTTTGGCGTGTTGGTCTTATAGTTGTTTATTTCCTTAACTAAATGTGATGCGCGCCAGCCAGGCTAAACCCCACGACATTATTCCGTCAATTAAAACGACTCTTTATTCAATCATTAAAGCCATTGGAATCGGTGTTAAACGGCGTTCTTTTATTTGCTGTTGTTCTGCTGCAACCGGATATAAATATGCATTCACGTTCACCACAACAGCGGAGACTAGGGGATTTCTTATTCGATTTGTAAACAGCGTTGTGTGTTCCCAGCAAATAGCCCACCTGACCGCAGTAGTAAGATTTTATGGTCGTTGAGGCAGGGACCTGATATTTGGGTTATGAATGATTGGTTGGTGTGACATGCACAAACTCACTGATAAATGAGTCGGTACATGCACACTCCCTGCCAGTACAAGATGTTGCTTAATTGACTGCATTCATCACACTGTGCGCACACTATAAAAACGAGTGGGTTTTATTTCAGCAAACACTCTTTTATTCATGGATAGATATCGACTTGTTAAATAAGTGAGTTGTTCCCAATTTGCACTTAACGCCAGTTACGAATGTTGCGGTTCACAAACAACGAAGCGAGTGCCTGAACTTAATTGTTTCCTAACTCCACAACAAGCTATCTTCATGAGATATTATACCAAGCGTGTCAAAAAGAAACTCATGTTACTTTTATTGGCTCACCTTTCTGTATCTATGTACATAACACACCTCTAGTTATTTTCGCAAGTGAGTTTTACTATCTAGACTGATCAGATAAAATGTAGAATTTATAAACAAATGAGCGATTCGTCGTGTTTGATATCAAGTAAAAATGTGTCATGTAGGCCGACATGCCAAAGAATTCGTTTCAGCCGGCTGACCATGACCGTCGTCTAATTGAAAGTGGCAATAAAGCGTGTGAAATGGGCGTGGCTTGAAGGCACATGAGGTGCAGGTCCGCCTTATCTGACCGTTTGTGCCAAACATCTAAGACCCATTGGTTCACATACTGCTTTACATACTGTACATACAAATACCATACACACCGTACATACCAGCACGATCGTACAATGTCCTTCATTTATACCAATTGATCGGGTCCAGCCGATGGTTAATTCACGTGAAACTGACTGAAAATACTATCATAGAAATACATAAAGGCAATAGTTCTGACATCCTGTTTGGGATTTCTATCATCAATTATTTTACCATGCTTTTTGTGGAATTGCTGTTCTGGAATTTGCAATTGCACGTGCAGAGCCATGCACATAACCAGGCGTCGCCCAACGCATGGTTTCGACAATGTCGGGAGGTTAGCTAACGAATAGTACGTTTTAGGGATCGTATTTCAGCTCAACACTCGCAGGAGCCAATAAGAATTGCTATTCCATTCCTATGGATAATAATATTTGAGTAACTGTGAATTTTAACCAACTGTATATAACAACTTAATCTTTTGGTACCAATAATAGCTTACATTGATTAACAATGACCATTACAAGATACATGTTCCCAAAATACATTTAATCATCTGCATGAAATGCTATAGAATTTGTAACTATCAAAAAAAATTATCCATAAATGTCAAAAAAGTTCCAATATGAAAACGAATGTATTTTAGAACAAAAATATTTAAGTGGGATTTCTGTAGAAGTTCAACATATATACATAATTTGAAACCTTTGTGATCCTGTTCCAGGCGGCTCTGATGTACGATCGACGTGAACTTGATCGACGGAAAACCATTGATTCCGCCAATTCTACTTTAATTAATCTGCATTTGGGTGATATTCGGAAGACCCACTCAACCACGGTATCACCAGTTAGTAAAAGATATAATACGCTAACGAACACAATTGTTGAAAGAGCATACCCATATTGATGAAGCGTTTGAACTCGATGCATGCTCATTACGAAATAATAACTACTTATAAACTTTTGTCAGAAGTTTCAGAACTCAGAACCATGTGTAATGCAGCTAGATACAGCTAATCATTTCAGTTCAAATATCTTGGAGTGGATGCACCATTGCCGTACTTCCAGACGATGCAGAAACTCTGCCAAAGATGTTATATAATGAATAACCAACGAGACATGTGCGATATCAGACCGTGCCTCAGTTGTTAGCACACTTTTGAATAAACAACTACTGAATTCCGTAATTTAACTTTTGTTACTTACTCACTCACTCACTCACTCACTCACTCACTAACTCACTCACTCACTCACTCACTCACTCACCCATCCACTCATTCACTCACTCACTCACTCACTGATTCACTGATTCACTCATCGACTTGGTTTCTCTGAATTGCAATCGATGCGTTTACGATCGAGTCTGATTTTTGTATTAAGCACACGGCCAATTCAACTACACGACCAGTCATTGTGAATGTGCATATCCGTGGACGGGAGTCTGGTGTCAGCAGCATGAGTGCGGGCTAAACGGACAGGTACTCACTCACTCACTCACTCACTCACTCACTCACTCACTCACTCACTCACTCACTCACTCACTCACTCACTCACTCACTCACTCACTCACTCACTCACTCACTCACTCACTCACTCACTCACTCACTCACTCACTCACTCACTCACTCACTCACTCTTTTATCTACACCCTCACTCACTGCTGCACTCAATCAGTCACTCACTGATTCACTTAACCTAGAACGCCATGCATTGAACTGGTGTCACATTAGGAAAGCAAGAGTCAAAGCTCAGAAATGAGCTAACCGAATGCCAAAACAGGCAAGCTGACACTGAAATTAGAAAATAATTCGTTCCATGTGAAAGAGGTAATGCAAACTCGGTGTTTGTGTGCATTTACGAGCGCTCGACAGTCTGCCGTATCAAATTCGTTGTTAGCCAACCCAATCTATGTATTTATGTAGCTGCTTTATTTCACATTTTAATTGCATCTCTGATAAACCAATGAATTCAGAATGTTTATTCCATCCGACTTTATGTCAGTATAATCTGAATTAGTTCAGCTTCTGTGAAAAGCCCTTGCTCGAACTTTTAATTTCAGGAATGAAAAAAACATCTTGTCAAATTGAAGTGATTTTTTATGGGTTAGTATGTATTATTTGTGTTATTATTCAAAAAGGCCGCCGATTAATCTACTCAATAATATACTTTAAAAAGTTGCTTTGATGAATGATACAGTGTCGAGAGAGTTTCAACCGAGTCATGACCTCTATAAATACACATGCATGGCATGTAATGCATGTACTGTACCTCAGGTCTGATTAATAGTCGGACGTGAACGGATGCCGTATGTCAAGCCCATACTTCACGCCAAATATTTTTTGTCCTCATGTGAAGTTACAACTCAGATCTTGCAAGACAGTCAAGTACCATGGTTTGTAGCTTTAAAATAATGGAGTTTGCTTGTTGACCTTACTTCAAGACTAGGAATCAAAATCATACCGAATTTGAAGATGTTAATGAGGAAAACAGTCGAGCAATGTAACATAAATATAGATTCTACTGAACAAGAGAAATACCAGCTTTTAAGCCTGTGAAATCACCAAGGTTTGTGAATAGACCACAAAACACACACTTTGTTTGACTTACCGAAAAAGCTCGTTGTGTTCTTCCCTGGAATCTATAAATGGCCTTTAGAAAGCATGCTTCATCCCTGAACTGAATGCGGGTTTAGCTTAGCGCAAACGTTGTATTCCATAAATGAGTGCATTCACATGACAAAACTAAACAAACATTCACACGACACCACCCTCATATTTGTTTTAGTATCGCTCTTTTAAACAACTTTTGGCCGTTATGAATGATGTTTGGTCAATTGGATAAACCACAAACCGTTTAACACTTCACCGCTTCTTCAGAGAGCTAGCTGTTGCGAGTTATGAACATCTAGAATTTGATAAGAAGCAAATTGATTCCTACTTCGTACGTATGTAAGTTTTTAACTAAAAAGGTCTAACTTGTTCTCAGGTCTAAGTTCTTTTAATTGCACTTATCTGCGGTATTCATTCTTTATGATTCATTATTCTCCAAGTTTATGGTACTCATATCCGTTTCATTTTTACTGGCACACCCTGCAGGTCATTCAATGGATGCGTTTGTTCACCCTCTTGTGAACACAAAATGATTTCGTCAGTCTTTCACTCACTTGTGCGTCTACTTAGGTGAATTTGGACAGGTTTCAAAATGAAAAAATAGTAATAATAAGAGTAAACATAAATATCTAAAAGTTAAAATAAACAGAAATATATAATAGTTAAAGTGAAAATAAATATCTAATAAATATTGTAAATATAAATATCTAATAATTAAGATAAATAAACATATATTTGTTGCGATGGCAATGGAACTGCAGCCGAAGTCGCCTCGCACGCTGCAGGCCATCAAGAATGTGAAGAGTTCCATGACTGATGAACAGATACAGGGTTGGTCGAAATTCAGGTCACCGCTTCGGATGTTGACTCTGAAGAAAATGATTGTCATCAGTTTAGTCATGCTACTAACAATAAAGATTGGTTTTCAGAACTGCGTGAAGCGTTTTCCATGTTCGATAAAGACAATGATGGCACGATAACCACCAAAGAATTGGGTACGGTCATGCGATCGCTCGGACAGAATCCAACCGAGAATGAACTGGAACGACTCATTAACGATGCCGATGCTGATGGTAACTCAGTCATTCGCCCATTCACTCACTCACTCACTCACTCACTCACTCACTCACTCACTCACTCACTCACTCACTCACTCACTCACTCACTCACTCACTCACTCACTCACTCACTCACTCACTCACTCACTCACTCACTCACTCACTCACTCACTCACTCACTCACTCACTCACTCACTCACTCACTCACTCACTCACTCACTCACTCACTCACTCACTCACTCACTCACTCACTCACTCACTCACTCACTCACTCACTCACTCACTCACTCACTCACTCACTCACTCACTCACTCACTCACTCACTCACTCACTCACTCACTCACTCACTCACTCACTCACTCACTCACTCACTCACTCACTCACTCACTCACTCACTCACTCACTCACTCACTCACTCACTCACTCACTCACTCACTCACTCACTCACTCACTCACTCACTCACTCACTCACTCACTCACTCACTCACTCACTCACTCACTCACTCACTCACTCACTCACTCACTCACTCACTCACTCACTCACTCACTCACTCACTCACTCACTCACTCACTCACTCACTCACTCACTCACTCACTCACTCACTCACTCACTCACTCACTCACTCACTCACTCACTCACTCACTCACTCACTCACTCACTCACTCACTCACTCACTCACTCACTCACTCACTCACTCACTCACTCACTCACTCACTCACTCACTCACTCACTCACTCACTCACTCACTCACTCACTCACTCACTCACTCACTCACTCACTCACTCACTCACTCACTTACTTACTCACTCACTTGCACTCACTCACTCACTCACTCACTCACTCACTCACTCACTCACTCACTCACTCACTCACTCACTCACTCACTCACTCACTCACTCACTCACTCACTCACTCACTCACTCACTCACTCACTCACTCACTCACTCACTCACTCACTCACTCACTCACTCACTCACTCACTCACTCACTCACTCACTCACTCACTCACTCACTCACTCACTCACTCACTCACTCACTCACTCACTCACTCACTCACTCACTCACTCACTCACTCACTCACTCACTCACTCACTCACTCACTCACTCACTCACTCACTCACTCACTCACTCACTCACTCACTCACTCACTCACTCACTCACTCACTCACTCACTCACTCACTCACTCACTCACTCACTTGCAGGTAACGGCCGGATAGACTTCAACGAATTCATAGACATGATGGCAGTAAAAATGGCTAGCACTGATGGGGAAGAAGGTATTAAGGAAGCATTCAGGGTTGGTTCCAATCCAAGGTTTAATCTGATGTTAGCTTATTTAATACTGCAATTTTCATGTTCAGGTATTCGACATCAACAGTCGAGGCGAAATTCCACTTAATGAACTATCAGCTGCAATAAAAATACTTCGAAAGGTATGAAATTATCCAATAACCAAGAATTTAGTCAGCATTATTGTAGTTTGAACCGTCATTCTAAAGATTTATTCGATTAATTGAGCGCCCCCACACTATCATATTATTATTTCCAGGATCCATACGGTGAACAAGGTAAACAACTGACCGACAGGGAAATCGACGAAATGATCAAAGAGGCTGATGTGAATCATGACGGTGTGATTGTGTATGAAGGTGTGTTTTGTACAAATTGACCATAATAAGCCAAAACAAAATCAACAACAACAACAACAACAACAACAACAACAACAACAACAACAACAACAATAATAACACTAGTTTTTAGAATTCGCCGAGCTTATAACGCACGGTTTCATAAACCATGACGTGGCATCGCGTCGACGTCGTTTCCTGCTGCACGAACGTCGTAAACTCGGTGGATCGGGTACGTCAAAGTCGTCATCCAAGTCTTCCCCACGTCGACCCAACAAATCCAACCTGAAACAACCCAACAGCGGTTCATCAAATCAGCTCACTTCGATGGCTGGACCCGCTGCCAAGTGAGATTAGCCATCGTGAAGGTGAATATGATTATGGAATGGCATATTTGCCAGTGTGCCATTCAACACTAGTGCCATTCGCTCATAGCAATCAATCAATACTTGTGTGACCGATCCAGTTTACACTGAGTTTGGTATGGAGACAATTGATTTCATTTGTGTGTGATTGTGATGTATTAATAAAAAAATTCAATTATTGTAGATATAGAATATCAAGTGTACTTTTTTACTTTTCCAACTGTTCTCCTATATTGTGACATTTCTTGGAACAATCGTTTTCCAACAAATATTCAGGTAAAACTGTGATACAGTTTATTGTTGCATGCGCACAACTTGTATAATATAAACTTCATATATTCAAGTTATTTTTTATACATAATTCAAAATACATGTGCTACAAAAATGATAAAATACTGTATGTGATCTTATTTTGTAATTCTCCGCTATGAAAAGAGTTGTACTTGTTATCAAATTTTTGCCTTTGGTTTGTGAACGGCCTGTTTCACAAGATCGGCGGCATCCACAGCACATCCCTGACAATATTAAAAGGTTAGTGCTAAGACTACGCTATATGCTACTACACCAAGTGTAGCAATTCAAGTGTTAAAACATACACTATGAAAGTTAACCACAAAAGTGTTCACTAAGATGTATAGTATATTGTAACTAACATGGAATAGCGTCCATCCACACCCACCATGGCCATAGTTATGCACCACATGGGCTACATTGCCATCACTTGATTGCATCACATCAGACTCCAAACGAACTTGGGTTCTCACGGGCCGCAGTCCCACTTTCTTACCAATAATTTTGGCTGCCTGAAAATTATTGATTTTCACTGGGAATTTTTATAACCGAAAAGCACATTAATGTCATGTCAGAATGGGGTTTTCGTAGTGGCCAGAGAAGTAGATTAGAGTGACGGGCATTGCCAGAAACGCCAGAGCAAAGCGTCAGGATCTGTGTCTACCCAGAGCAGGTTTCGAACTCACGACCACCAATTTTCGAGGCTGGCGCCCTACGCGCTAGACTAGACATGTAACAAACTATGATGTGATGTCCAAATACAAACCTTTAAGGACGGTACGAGCCGGATGCAGTCCTTCCACATGACATCACCATCGACTGCATCCCATTCCATATTGTAGTTACCTGGTTGAGCTACTCCTCCCACAACCACAAAATCATTGTTGTAATCAAACAATTTTTGACAATTTTTCTGAGCAACTCACTCACTTACTCCATCAACCACTCAACCACTCACTCACTCACTCACACACTCACTCAGCCACTCAACCACTCACTCACTGACTCACTCAGCCACTCAAACGCTCACTCACTCACTCACTCACTCACTCACTCACTCACTCACTCACTCACTCACTCACTCACTCACTCACTCACTCACTCACTCACTCACTCACTCACTCACTCACTCACTCACTCACTCACTCACTCACTCACTCACTCACTCACTCACTCAATTACTCAACCACACAACCACTCACTCACTCACTCACTCAAACACTCACTCTCTCACTCACTCACTCACTCACTCACTCACTCACTCACTCACTCACTCACTCACTCACTCACTCACTCACTCACTCACTCACTCACTCACTCACTCACTCACTCACTCACTCACTCACTCACTCAATCACTCAACCACACAACCACTCACTCACTCACTCACTCAAACACTCACTCACTCACTCACTCACTCACTCACTCACTCACTCACTCACTCACTCACTCACTCACTCACTCACTCACTCACTCACTCACTCACTCACTCACTCACTCACTCACTCACTCACTCACTCACTCACTCACTCACTCAATCACTCAACCACACAACCACTCACTCACTCACTCACTCAAACACTCACTCACTCACTCACTCACTAACGTTGGAAACATGTATCGTGAATCTTGACCGTGATCAAACGTGTAAAACTGTTTCAAACAAGGGGTTTTCACTCGGAATACCTGTAAGCATGTTATATAATTCACTGGTTACATATTAGCTGATTGGCAAAATGCTAGTGAGCCACAACAACAACAATTAGCTCGATAAGTTCATATGAATATCTTATTTGATAACCTGACCCCTGGTGGGTCCAATCTGATCATCTCCGAGTAACTGACGTGATCCTAAACCCGTTGAGTTGACTATCACATTGTACGTGTCCGCCAACTAAAAAAGTTAAATATGGTACTCCTCTCATTCACTCACTCAATAACTAACACTTCTGATATCAAATATTTTTCTCTGTTTTACCACTCCGCCATTGGCTATGAAGTTTCTTAGCAGATAACTGAGATGTCTTTCTGGGGTGACTTGCACGTTGGTGTAGAAGATGCCGTGTCTGTAAACAAATCTCACCTGTCAGGGAGTTAATGTTCATGCAATTTATAGAGATTGTTATCTGTTTATCCAAAAGTTAGGTTTACTTTTCAATTATTTATATAGATAGGTATATTGAATGTCAACCCCTGACTTGTAAACGTCTGTTCTGGTGATTTGATTAATCTCAGCCTTTTCCAGATGACGTAAATTTGTAACGATACCTTCGATCTGCTCTACGTTGGCCTGTAAACAATCATCGATTCACTTACTATCTGATCTCTCAGTAACATAAAAAATAATAAAGTCATAATTTATTACTGGAAGAATTTATGTTTTGATAATTAATAATACACACTCACAGTCAGTAATTAAAAAAAACTCATAAGTGAATGAAAATAAGATATGGTCACTAATATCAATAATCAAGATTTTACACTTTTTATGTTTTACCAACAATGGGTGTATCAGCGAACTCGTACCCCGACTGGTTTGAGCAGCCGTACCCGTTGCCGTCTTCATATGCCAATCGGTCAACGTAGTGGAAGGTGCGCTCTGACCATTTCCTAAACAAATACAATACAACAAGCATGTCAATTAAATTACAGTACAGTAGTTACAGTAGGTAGTGAAACCCAGGTATAAAAAAGTGAGTATATAAACTTTGTAAGATGGAAGATGAGATTAAGATTAAAATGTAAGTAAGAAGTTCTAAATTTTGTAAGTGGTGTTTCCACCAAATATCAAGACACCAATTAGCCTTGAGATCTCATCAGTTAAATAAGACCCGAAAAAATAGGAGCAAAAAGAGGAAGACAGTTAAATATTATTTTGATGATACATTCGCGTTTGTATCTTCCGGTTATAAATGTTTGGCATAAATTAAATAACCGACCTGATGAGTTGCGAACGTTTGTCAGGCAGGTAGATGGGTCGCCATCGGCCTGCAGCCACATCGCTCGTCACATTGGGACTGAATGCCTCGGCGATCAGGGTTACCTGAAGTAATGGGTATTGGACATAAAAGCTGTGCCACTCACATATCAACACAAAACTGTAGGCTTATTCATTCATCATCTCATCAAGTTCATGCCAATTATACAACAAGCACGTTCACACAATCACACTTTTTACCTCGAACTAAATTGCGTTTGTGCTCATGGTTGCTTGTTCTTGCTATGGGAACTCTGAAATGATTTTCTCTGAACATGATTTTCTGAATGAAATCTTTGTTGTTCTAACATTTGCCCGTGGCTCAGCAGCTTGTATCTGATTGGCGGTAGAGAGTCCGATGATTCCGGCACCGATCACACAGATCTGCTGGCCGTCGAACATGTCGCTATACTCGTTTATCGTATTGTTTTATAAATTACTGAACTGAAACTCGTTGGTGTATTTTAATATTACGGGGACTATGCACCGCTGAACGAGTTGTTAACAGATTTTTTAAATAATAAATTTTTTTAATTTCAGTTTAATGATAAACGTAGAATACCATACCAAAGTATATACAGTTGCGTTGTATTATATACCGAGACGACCAGCAAATGTTAACGTGTGTTTATTCACTGTCCAGACCTAATAAACACCTAAAAACTATGCCTGAGATTTTACTATGCCGCTATCAGTTGTGTGCCTTGACAAATATGTACAATCGTATTAATGATCAATCGGCTTGCTCCGTTTTATTTACTCCTCCGACACTTTGAATGTTATGACTCGTGTGTTTGTTTACCTGTTATCAGATTCTGCTTGATAACACACTGTTAATCAGTTTGATCAAGTTAAGGCAAGTTAAAGTTATTGGAATGTAATATTAAAATACATGAAATGGCACGTAAATAATCATATGACAATAAAGACAGTGGGCAAACATTTTGAAAAGTTTTCATATGATTAATCAAGGATGACAGAATTCACCGATCACATTTTAGCTTTATGTTTATGAAGTGCTTGTATGGCAAGTGATGCGGCGTCTTTAGCACAACCCTGAAATGAGAAGTAGAATTAGTCTGTCACTCGATCCTTCGCATGTTTGAAATATAATATAAACTGATGATACGCAACTTAACAAAGAAGAACTATGATTTGTGATTTAATAAAGCTTTCTAGCAGAATGGAAGATGAGTTATTTGAATTTTGTAAGAAAAAGGACTGAAATTATATACCTGAAACAATGTGATTCCACTACCACCATGACCATAATTATGAACGACATGTCCAATAGTACCATCTGGACTGCGAATATCTTCCATCTCCAATCGGACACCTGCACTTCGAGCCGGTCGAAGTCCGACACCTCTGGTGAGCACTGGCGCGTTCTGCAGTGAATTATTGAGTGAGTAAATGATTGAGTGAGTGATTGAGTGAGTGAGTGAGTGAGTGAGTGAGTGAGTGAGTGAGTGAGTGAGTGAGTGAGTGAGTGAGTGAGTGAGTGAGTGAGTGAGTGAGTGAGTGAGTGAGTGAGTGAGTGAGTGAGTGAGTGAGTGAGTGAGTGAGTGAGTGAGTGAGTGAGTGAGTGAGTGAGTGAGTGAGTGAGTGAGTGAGTGAGTGAGTGAGTTTAGTATGAACCTTGAGGCAAGGAATATATCTGATGGCATCATTCCAGATGTCCTTCTCGTCATTGGGACACCATTGGGCATTCCAGTTGTGTGGTTGGTTACATCCACCAACAACCACCCAGTTCGGACTGCAATCACAAAGCCATTAATAAAAACACGTTCGAAAATCATTCTTTTATTTTGTTATAAGTGTATGTAAAATTTAATATCATAAACAACTGTATCTAATATCATAAGAACATAATGTGAACGGGCAGACCATACATACAGACCAACGTGGGAAAGTAATAACGGGCCGTCTGTCGTTGACTGTGTTCGTATATTACGAACTGCTTCACTTCGGGTTGGTAAACCCTAAAAAAATACAAGAATGAAAACTAATAAATATCCAAATTTTACGAATGCAAAGTGCATTTGTACTGACATCATGAATAAAGCATATCAAATGCGATCCACCTGAAAACTTGACCACGTCTTGGGTACACGCTTTGATCGTGGCACAGTTGGTTGGCACCGATACCACTGCTGTTAACGATCGTGCCGTAGTCGTTAGCCAGCTGATAATGGTAGACAATACGTACATATACACATCAGCTTACCAATACGTAATCAAAAAGATATACACAAGGGCTTACAAACATAGACTTACAATCTAAATATAAAAAAATGTTATGATTGGGACGCCAATATTTTACCTATGATACTCGAAATGAATATGAAACCAACCAGCTGTAGGTCATCCACCTTGCGATGTTCAACCGAACCACCGTAAGATATAAAGTCTCGCAAAGCCACTGGTAGAAAGATTTCCGATGTCAGCTGTGCCGTTGTGTAGAAAACGCCATAACTGAAAATGTTGGTTTCGTGCTTGAAAATGTTGTTCACAAAGAATGTGATCGTGTATCCAACTCGAAATTCGTGTCTCTGCCCACATCGTGCACTTCCCGTTTGGACAGATAACGTACATTGCGCAGGGTCGTATCCGAGTCGTACGCTAACTGAAACAAACTCAATTAAAAAACACCAACAACAACAACAACAACAACAACAACAACAACAACAACAACAACAACAACAACAACAACAACAACAACAACAACAACAACAACAACAACAACAACAACAACAACAACAACAACAACAACAACAACAACAACAACAACAACAACAACAACAACAACAACAACAACAACAACAACAACAACAACAACAACAACGACAACAACAACAACAACAACAACAACAACAACAACAACAACAACAACAACAACAACAACAACAACAACAAACAACAACAACAACCTTTATGGGCAAATCGGAGAATTCGTAACCCGAATACATGAGAGCCCCGTATTTTTTACTGTCTTCATGTGAAAGTGCTTCAATGTAGTCAAACGTAGTCTGACCCCATTTTCTGTCAGTAGTAAGACAGGAATGCGTGAGTGAGTGAATGATTGAGTGAGTGAGTGAGTGAGTGCGCGGGTGAGTGAGTGAGTGAGTGAGTGAGTGAGTGAGTGAGTGAGTGAGTGAGTGAGTGAGTGAGTGAGTGAGTGAGTGAGTGAGTGAGTAAGTGAGTGAGTGAGTGAGTGAGTGAGTGAGTGAGTGAGTGAGTGAGTGAGTGAGTGAGTGAGTGAGTGAGTGAGTGAGTGAGTGAGTGAGTGAGTGAGTGAGTGAGTGAGTGAGTGAGTAAGTGAGTGAGTGAGTGAGTGAGTGAGTGAGTGAGTGAGTGAGTGAGTGAGTGAGTGAGTGCGTGAGTGAGTGAGTGAGTGCGTGAGTGTATTCGGGACTTACCGTATCCTGTCCGTGTCTTTATCATCCAAGAAGAACGGATACCAGTGACCAGCTGCCATATCCGAGGTTGTGTTCGGTGAGAACTTATCAGCGATCAGTGTGACCTATAATATAAAAGAATCATGTGTGTTCTGCTGAGATTACAGTTACAGGACCCACAAATTACGTAAGTGTGAGTATCAACAAAAAAGTAGTATTCAGCGTTTCAGTCAGTTCGGTATCGTAGTTGATATTGTGTTCGGCTCTTTTCAGTTGCTACCAGCGACCATGAACTTACTGATAAATGAGCAATAAAAAGGCTTTTACCCTCTTTTCTTGTAAAAATATTGGTAAGATACTAGTATGCATGTATACAGAGGTAGATGTGGCATAGTAGATGATGATATAAGAATGTACATGGGTGTGTGTCATGATAGCATTTTGGCCTAACCTTGGCCCGTGGTTCCAGTTTCTGTATGTGTGCCGCCGTGGCCAGACCGTTGATACCAGCCCCGATGACACAGATCTGATCGTGGTATCGTCCTTTCATGATCTTCAGATTAATCACTGCTAGAGAACACTCTAGTATAGAGAGTCTAGTCTTCCAAGATTATTAGAAAAATTAATAAAAAAACGTTCGGTTGTTCTCGGCGCACCCAATGATTTATAGTACTCGTCACGTCAATTATATTTCTGGAAAAGCAATGGGGTTCAAGCCGTCTTTGCCATGAACAGATAGCAACCTTTTTGCAATCAAATAAAATATCCTACAAACACACGTTTATTTGATTATCAAGGGACTGTTTATGCGAACTAGAGTACATACATATTTGGACGATGTCGGTATTCCAAATGGTTGTTTATATAGATATTTCATTTAGGGGTCTTCTGCCCTTTGGTTGTGTTTTATCAGGACCTTGAAGAGCCCTACTTCATAGATTATGTAATATGTATATTCATGTACCAGACATAACCGGTTAATACAGGGTTTTTTGTTAACGATCTGAGTCCCATCAACTTGGGGGACGGGGAGGTGGTTCAACTTTGTGTCAGTCATGTTGTTGTTTACTCCACCTGACTTGGGTCACGTACATACGCAAATTTAGGTTGGGGCCAACTATCTATCAAAACCACTATATATCATAATAATTTTGTGCAACTATATATCAGATTTACCCCACGACCATTATCTATCAACCGCAGTAGACCACTATCTATCAGGACAACTATCTATCACCGGATATTTCTTATCACCACAATATATCATCACTACAAGTATATATCACCAGCATGTTATGTAACAGTATCCGTTTACACGCAGAACACATTTGTCATTAGATGTTTCTTGTTATTTTACATACCCCATGTACATATTTACCATTACATAAGTACCATACAAAATGTATGTCCTAATATGTAATATGTAATATGTAAGTACAACCAATCAATATCGATTGACCGAGTCATCGACTGACTGACTGACATATTTAGGGACTGAATATTTTACTGACATAAATGATATTAGAAGAGGGGGGAATCGGCAAAAAATATACCGTTTTATCTACACCTCAAGGAGCAAACTATATCTTTTAAGAACGCCAAAGTGTGGTGAATTCCATTTTCCCACGCTGGTGTACGTATGTACATATATATTGATCTTAAACTTGAAACCAAGAGCCATTGGTCCGCATATAACGATAGTTTTCAACTGATAGATTTCGTTGCTTTAATATACTTTGTTTCCGTAAACATAATAAGTGAGTTGATCATTATGATAGTTGATACGATGCACTGGCGGACGAGCCAATCTTCCTAAGGGAGGGGAATTTTGCCAAAAAGAGGGGGAATTGGCAGTTTTCAGGTGACTTTACCTACACCTTTAAGGAACAAATTCTACTTTTTTTTAACGCCAAAGAGGGGGAATTCCACTTTTCCCACCCCTTCTGGTCCGCTGGTGATACGATGGTTGAGGTCTGTCTTTGTGCTTCCTCAAGGTCGAACGCTTCAGAACGCCTAACCGTCCTTATTATGCAACCGTTCTCAACGAGGACCTAACATGGAAAATGAGTAAAAACAATACGGCGATGCCTGATAGAAGTCCCATATCAATCAAAGGAAGATAGTGTGACTTTATGTATATTATACAGTCATTTTATTTATATTTTATTTCACGATGCATTAATTGTTTACCGAATAAATGAATCAATTAATCGCTTTTGCGTTCATTTACAGTTCACATGACACATAAGCTGATGACAAATGTGTTCTGCGTGTAAACGGATACCGTTGCATAACATGTTGGTGATAGATTCTTGTAGTGATGATATATTGTGGTCATAAGAAATATACGGTGGTAGATAGTTGTCCTGATAGATAGTGGTCTACTGCGGTTGATAGATAGTGGTCTTGATAGATAGTGGGACGGATACAAAATGATAGATAGTTGTCCTGATAGATAGTTGGCCCTAATCGCAAATTTATTGGGGACATTTTTGATGATTTATGGCAAAAATGTTAATGATTGCCAATAACACAAACTGTAACATTTCTTGTTATTTCCGTTAAACTTGTAGTATTTTGTCTCAGAAAATAAAGTGGCGAAATTATTTATTGAATAATGTCATTTACGGTTAACATTGAGTAACAAATGATCGGAGTATGAAAACGATTTATTTGATTATATTCTTTGCCAGCGGTAAACCAATAATTTGTTGTTGAGTTAGTAATCTTATATACTAGGGTAAACCCGTTGCTACGCAACTGAGTGTTAAGTTTACAAAAAATATTATCGATGTAAACGCGTCAACATACAAAATTAGCTTTGTTATATGTACCACGAACCCGTTGCTGCGCAACCCAAGTTATCATTGATTCACAGTTCTAAGTTAGAACTTCTAACATTATTTCTAGAAGATCAATTAATAGCCTCACGTTGAAAACCCGTTACCCGCAACCCAAGTTATCATTGATTCATGCATATATGTAGTTCTAAGTTAAAACTTCTAACAATATTTCTAGAAAAAAAAACACATAGCCGTTGAAAACTCTCTACCCGACCCGAAATTTCAATACATTACACTTACCCGACACATTAAGTTCGGAGTTTATTGTTTAGGGTAAACCCGTTGCAGGGCAACGGAGGATCATGTTTAGTAATGACCATTTGTAGGAAATCATAAAAACATTTAACTCAGTTTAATCCACCCGAACCCGACCCGTTGACTGTTAAACATTGTTCCGAGATAAATTTATTTTAACATAGTTACAGTGAGAAAAACCCGTTGAAAAAAAGTTTGTCACCCGTGAAAATCCCAACTCATCTTACTTTTCTTCATAAAGTATACCCGACCAGTTGAAAACTCATAAGGTAATGTTATACATACATAGGAGTATCCGACCCAATATGTTATTATAAACGTTGAACTCACCCGACCCGTTAAATCCTGATTTAATTTTCTGAAAAATAATTATGGTAAAGTTAGTTTAGGTTTAGCATTACACTAAAAAGAACCCGTGGAAAAACGATTGATTGACTCACTTATTTTTTCTGTTAGGTATTGTAATTTTTTACCCGTCCCGTTGAAAACCCACAGGACCCATTCCCGTTGGAAACCTACAGGATATTTTTAACTCTTGACCCGACCCGAGAAGCACATAGATGATCGCTGAAACTACTTGTACTGTTTTTTTGTTTGATCAAAGATATCTCAGTTTAGGTTGATCACGTTTAGTAGTTGACTGATTTTTTCTGCGATGGAAGGTGTTGATGGTTCCCGAGGTGGATGAAAAGAATCACAAAGCTTTTTTCCAAGATTAAAATGAAAACATTTGCATCCGTGACCTTAATTAGCGGTAATTTTAGTTAAGACCTTTGATATTTTTAGTGAATAGAGGGAATCTTCTTTGAGGGTGTCGATGACAATCTCCTTAACTTTTATGAGAGAAGGTGATGATGATTATAAATTTCTTGATTCTGCATGAAAATTACATAAAGAGTTTTTCAGCGTTTCACTTTTGATATTTATATCGATTCATCGGGCGGACATACCTACCTACCCACCGACAAGTTTGTTTTAATCTTATATACTAGGGTAAACCCGTTGCTACGCAACTGTTTGTTAAATTTACAAAGTTAACTATTTTAAAATAAATATCATAACTTGTTGTTTAAATAAGTTAAACTTGCCCGATTCATTAAAATCTGACTTACATTTTTGTTTAGCTGTTAGTTCAAATACAAAATTACAGTAATCAAAAGTACGTTAAATCAAGTACATTACATTACAACATCCGTGTAAAAAATCAGAGCAACCCGTGAAAATTGATTAACTTAATAGCGCCTATTTCTTGTCCATAAACTATTATCATTTCACCCGTCCCGTTGAAAACCATACCTTATTTTCATGTCATTACCCGACCTCTAATCCATTAATAGTAGTAGTAACTTTAAAAAAACTTGAGCCGACCCGTAATCAATGAATTGATTTGAACACAGTTTTTTCATTCCTGATTCGACATAATACTGTGTGATATGATAAGCTTGAATAATTTGACTTGTCTTAAGATAATGTCATTAACAAAATTACAATAAAAACCGGTGGAAATTTTTGTCAATAAAATATAATGATTTTAGGTCCCGTTGAAAACCATACCATATTTTATATTTCATGACCCGACTTCATAAGAACCCGTGGAAAAACGATTGAATGACGCGCTTAGTTTTTCTATCAGGAATTGTAAAATATGTTTACCCGTCCAGTTGGCATCTTTGTAAACTGTACCGTTTTTTGTCAGAATTCGTGCGACCCAACGACAGCTAATAACCATTTGATTGTATGTACGGCTTCGGCTAGTTCTGAACACAGACTGTTCGTTATTAAAGGAGATATTAGCATAGCTTAGCCTCTTCGTGAATCCAAAAAAAAAATCGAATTTGGGAGGTTGAAAAAAACCGATACAGTTTCTAAATATGCGTCCCGTTGGAAACCTACAGGATATTTTTAACTCTTGACCCGACCCGAGAAGCGCGTAGATGAAGTGAAAATTGCTGAAACTACTTGTGCTGTTTTTTATTTGATCGAAGATCTCAATAAAGATTGATGACGTTCAGTAGTTGACCGATTTTTTCCGCGATGGATGGAAGGTGTTGATGATTCCCGAGGTCGATGAAAACAATTACAAAGCTGTTTCTTCGACATTAAAATGTTAATTTTTGCATGCATGACCTTAATTAGCGGTAATTTTAGTTAAGGCCTTTGATATTTTCGTTCAGTGAATGGAGGGAATCTTTGAGGGTGTCGATGACAATATCTTCTCAACTTTTATGAGAGAAGGTGATGATGATTATAAATTTCTTGATTCTGCATGAAAATGACATAAAGAGTTTTTCAGCGTTTCACTTTTGATATTTATATCGATTCATCGGGCGGACATACCCACCGACAAGTTTGTTTTAATATATCTTATATCCTATATATAAAAAGAATAGAGTTTGTATCTAAGTTTGTATGTCCACACGATGATATAAATATCAGAAATGAAACTCTGAAAAACTCTTTCAATCATTTATTTAAAAAAGTTACGTTCAGATTAAAAGTTCAATGAAGAAAAATCATCGCCACCCTCTCAGTCGATTAACACCGATTTCCATAACTAAACATAGTGCCTCAACTCACCTTCAATGTACATCGCCACCCTCTCAGTCGATTAACACCGATTTCCATAACTAAACATAGTGCCTCAACTCACCTTCAATGTACCTCAGTTTTCCGTGAGGTCAAGATAACTAAAATTTAGTTCAACATTTATGATCGGTTTATTCGAAATGTTTTATTCTCATAATTAATCACATTCATAAACTACGAATTCTAACATCATCACCTACTCACAAAAAAGTTGTCATCGACACGCATGGATGTTCCCCATATTTTGAACTGGAAACATCATGGATCTTAAATGGAATTGTAATATTTTGCTGCTAACTGGTGTGGCCACGGGTGCTTATGTTTTTAGGTTTAAATAAAAATTAGTTTTTGGTTTTCCACGGGATGGATAAAAATATATATTTGAACGTTGGTATTGATCGAACTCAAACTATGTAGGTGATATTATAAGTGTTTAACTTCACGGGTGGCTGTAACTTTTTCCACGGGTATAACAACAAATCTTAAGACAACAGTTTGAACAAGTCAGTGTGAAGTTAAAGTCAAATGGTTCGATTAAATTTAATGGAATGAAATTTTCAGATAAGTTATAAATCATTATGTTATGTTCTACATTATGTATGACAGATCGATGCACGACAGTAAAAAAACGGGTTGTGCTTTTGAACACGGTGTATAAATATTTACACCGTTCAGATAAAATAGATTAGAGTAGGGGATGGAATGAACTAATTTCAACGGGTCAGGTAAGTTACACTGGCTGAAAAATGTGGCTATAAATATGCTTATATGTATGTAGATTGATGTGGTTATATGTAGTTATTCAATTAAACGGGGATACATAAATTATCGCATCATCATGAATCTCATCATTTCCTGGGTTAAAGAGAAGCTAATGTACGAATCGATAGGTTTGTCTGAGTTTGAACCCGATAGTTTGAGTTTTGTAAACCTAATCCTCAGTTGCGTAGCAACGGGTTTACCCTAGTATCCTATATATTAAAACTCAATGTCGCGATGTTTGTCCGCAAGCGATTCCATATAAATATCAGAAGGGAAACGGAAAATACTCTTTTATGTCATTTTCATGCAGAAGCAAAAAAATATAATCATCATCATCACATTTTCTCATAAAAGTTGAGCTGATTTTGTCATCAACACCATCAAAGGAGATTCCCTAAATTCACTGAACTGGGCATATCATTGACCTTAACTGAAATTACCGTAATTGTTGTGCCACGGGTTCCAATGTTTCTGTTTCAATGTGGGAATAAAAAAGCTTCTAAAATTTCGTGTTCAGGTGGTCGGGTAAAGTTTTTTCATCTAATGTTCACCACAAATTATCGGGTTGTTTCAAGAAATAATAAAAGGACCAGTTTTTACGAGGCGGGGCTTAAATATGATATTTCATGGATCAAAAACAAATTAATAATCTCCACGGGTTGTACTTTCGACTATTTTCCACGGGTTCTTTTACTGACTACTGTTACCCTGTAGTTATACTGAGCCGGTATAAAGTTAGATTTAAAAAAGTCGGGTAAGTTTAACGGGTTGATATTGTGAGTTATACATAGATTACCCCATATCGTGTAATCAGTGAAATATATCTTAGGAGTTGTCAACGCGAAATGTGGAAACAATATGTTTTATAAATAAAAGAAGCTGTATTGAGTTGAAAACTTTACGGGTTGCTCTAACTTTTTGACGGGTTTTTGTTACAGTAATTTTGTCAATATACTAAACTCTAGACAAAAGCTTGAACAATCAACGGGTCGGGTTAAAACACAACCAACCAACAATTTTAATGGTATACAAAAATATATTTCATCGGGTTTAGTGCAGGAAAAGGTTATTATTTAACCTGATCGTCCGTTGCCCTGCAACGGGTTTACCCTAGTAAGATATTAAAACTCAATGTCGCGATGTTTGTCCGCAAGCGATTCGATATAAATATCAGAAGTGAAACGGAAAAGACTCTTTTATGTCATTTTCATGCAGAAGCAAAAAAATATAATCATCATCATCACATTTTCTCATAAAAGTTGAGCTGATATTGTCATCAACACCCTCAAAGGAGATTCCCTAATTTCACTGAACTGGAAATATCATTGACCTTAACTGAAGTTACCGTAATTGTTGTGCCACGGGTTTCAATGTTTCTATTTTAATGTGGGAATACAAAAGCTTTTTCCATGATTAACCGAAACATCAACACCTTTCGTCAAGAATTTATTTCTAGCTAAACTGTAAAACGTAATCAGTCATTTTCAAATAAAATACTTTTGTTAAAATCAAAAGCCAAAAATTTTGTGTTTAGGTGGTCGGGTAAAGTTTTTTCATCTAATGTTCACTCCAAATTATCGGGTCGGGTCATGAGATAAATAAAGTACCATTTATTACGAGATGGGGCTTAAATATAATATTTAATGGATCGAAAAAAATTAATAATAGCCAAACTCCACGGGTTGTAATTTCAACTATTTTCCACGGGTTCTTTTAACTAATGTTACCCTGTAATTATACTGAGTGGGTTTAAAGTTAAAATTCAAAATTCGGGTTCAACGGGTTCATATTGTGCGTTATAGATTACTCCATATCGTGTAATCAGGGAAATATATAAAAGAAGTTGTATTGAGTTGAAAACGTTACGGGTGGCTCTAACTTTTTGACGGGTTTTTGTTACAGTATTCTGTCAATAAACTAAACTCTAGACTAAAGTTTGAACAATCAACGGGTCGTGTTAACACAACCGAACACTTATATTGGTATACAAAAATATACTTCATCCTCGGGTTTAGTGCAGGAAATGGTTATTATTTAACTTGATCGTCCGTTGCCCTGCAACGGGTTTACCCTAGTATCTATCCTATATATAAAAAGAATAGAGTTTGTATGTATGTAAGTTTGTATGTCCACACGATGAATCGATATAAATATCAGAACTGATTTTCCAAAAAACTCTTTCATCATTTATTTAAAAAAGTTACGCTCAGATTAAAAGTTCAATGATGAAAAATCATCGCCACCGTCCCAGTCGATTAACACCGATTTCCATAACTAAACATAATGCCTCAACTCACCTTCAATGTACCTCAATTATCCGTGAGGTCAAGATAATTAAAGTTTAGTTCAACATTTATGATCGGTTTATTCGAAATGTTTTATTCTCATAATTAATCACGTTTAGAAACTGCGAATTCTATCATCACCTACTCACACAAAAGTTGTCATCGACACCCAAGGATGTTCCCCATATTTTGAACTGGAAACATCACTGATCTTAACTGGAATTTTAGTTTTATTGTGCCGCTAACTGTGGCGCACACAAGTGCTTATGTTTTTAAGTTTAAATAAAAAAATTTGTTTCCCACTGGACGGGTTAAAATATATATTTGAACGAAAACTAGGTGATAATAAGCGTTTAACTTCATGGATGGCTCTAACTTTTTCCACGGGTATTCTCACTGAAGTCACTAAGACAACAAAGTGAAGTTAGAGTCAAATGGGACAATTAAATTTAATGGAATAACAATTTTTGATAAGTTATTAATTACCCATGTTATGCTCTACATTATGTAGGACAGATACGTATGTGAAAAAACGGGTTGTTAAGTTGAACGGGGTGTATAAATATGTCCACCGTTCAGCTATTCTACAATAGAGTAGAGTAGTGGATGACATGAACTAATTTCAACGGGTCAGGTAAGTTACACTGGCTGAAAAATGTGGCTATAAGTATGCTTATATGTATGTATGTAGATTGATGTAGATATTCAATTAAACGGGATACATAAATTATCGCATCATCATGCATCTCATGATATCCTGGGCTAAAGATAAGCTATGTAACGAATCGATAGATTTGTCTGAGTTTGAACACGATAGTTGAGTTTTGTAAACTTAATTCACAGTTGCGTAGCAACGGGTTTACCCTAGTATATCTATATATTAATTAGACGATGTATGTATGTATGTCTGTCTGTCTGTCACACTTTGAGTATAAATATCACGAAAGAACACTAAAACACATTTTATTACTTGATGAAGACAATGAAATAAATCATCACCTGCTCTTAAACCTGACCAGAATGTATGTACCTCAACCGAAGGCCATGATAATTCGGTAAGGTCATGATAATTGCAATCAATAATCTTATTTTATTTCAATCACTGAAAAAGATCTTCTCAAAAAGGGGGCAATCATCAGCACCCTCATCAAATGACTGAACTTACCGACCACAGAACATTCAAGTAAACTTTATGAAAAACTTTCTGGAAAAGTTCAAGCTCTTTGGATTCGAAGATTCCATTACACCGGTTATATAGATGTAGCGATATGCCATGTGATAAAAGGTTATTTTAAATCATTCAGTTGGTAACAAAAAAATTACTCTCAGAATAAATTAGGCCAAACGGTTTAGAGTATTGTCTTCTTCACTTGAGTTTTTAGTAACTGTTTTAACAATAAAATTGGGTTCCTTTTATTGAGTTTCCAGGTGAGGCTGAAGAGAAGCTAACAAATGAAATCATGATTTTTGAGATTTTGACTGAGACTAATTATGTAGGATAGTAGAGATTTGGAAGAGTTATGCTCAAAATGAATTGCATTTTTTGAAAATTGAACAATGGGCAATAAACTCCGAATCTCATTTGTCGGGTAAGTTTAACATGCTGGTCGGATAATATTATTTCCACGGGTTCTTCTAAGTGTGATCCCACAGTTGAACTAATCTTGAAACAATTAATATTTGAATAATAAACTCGGGTAAGTTTGCGTGTCTGGGAAGTAAGTTTAACGTATTGACATATCGGTTCAGTTATTGACATATACTGCGTAAGAAAAATCCTACTGTTATAAACGAGAGGATATTACTACTAGAAGTAATTTTAGAAGTTCTCTTTCGAATATGGACCAATGATGAATTGAGTTGCATAGCAACGGGTTCATGTTAAATATTTCGAAGCTAATTTCATATATTGACGGGTTTTCTTCAATAGTATTTTTTGCTAATTTAACACACAGTTGCGTAGCAACGGGTTTACCCTAGTATATAAAATAGTAGAAGATGTATGTTTGTCTACTCAAAGCGCTTAAATAGCAGCGGTGCATCGCTCAAAAACTCTTTCGATCATTTATTTATAAAAATTGAACTATGATTAAAAGTTCAATGAGGAATAATCATCATCACCTTCCCAATGAATTGACACCGATTTTCAGAACCAAACACAACATGATGCCTCAACTCACCTCCAATGTATGTACCTCAATTATCGATGAGGTCAAGATAATTAAAATGTCGTTTAACATTTATGATCGGTTTAATCGAAATGTTTCATTCTCATAATTAATCACAATCAGAAACTACGAATTCTATCATCACCCCCTACTCACATAAAAGTTGTCATCGACCGACACCCAAGGATGTTTCACATATTTTGAAGTGGAAACATCATTTACCTTAACTGGAGTTGTAGTTTAATTGTGCCACTAACTGTTGTGGCCACGGGTGCTTCCTGTATGTTTTTAGGTTTAAACAAAATTTGGTTTTTTGGTTTTCCACGAGACGGGTAAAAATAATAAATCTAATGAAGTTTTCAGAATAGTTATAAACTACCCATGTTATGCTCTGCTCTAATTTATGTATGACAAATAATTTCAAAAAACGGGTTGTCTTATTGAACAGGGTGTATTAAATTTAGTTCCGTTCAGCTAAAATGGATCACATTTCAACGGGTCAGGTTTACACTAGCAAAAAAATTATGCCGATATTCAAATAAACGGGGATACATAAATTATCGCACCATCATGGATCTAATGATTTCCTGGGCTAAAGAGAAGCTGATGAACAAACCGATAAGTTTGTCTGAGTTTAAATACGGTAGTTGAGTTTTTTAAATTAATCCACAGTTGCGTAGCAACGGGTTTACCCTAGTATCTTATATATTAAAACTCAATGTCGCGATGTTTGTCCGCAATCGGTTCGGTATAAATATCAGAAGTGAAACGCAAAAAACTCTTTTATGTCTTTTTCATGCAAAAGCAAAAAAATTATAATCATCATCACCTTCACTCATAAAAGTTGAGCTGATATTGTCATCAACACCCTCAAAGGAGATTCCCTAAATTCACTGAACTGGAAATATGATTGACCTGAACTGAAATCACCATAATTAATGTGCCACGGGTGCACGGAATCATCAACACCTTTCCTTTCGTCATGAGTTTTTCTCTCGCTGAACTGTTAAACGTAATCATTCTTCTTCAAATAACATGTTTTATAAATTCAAAAGCCTAAAATTTTGTGTTCAGGTGGTCGGGTAAAGTTTTTTCATCTAATGTTCACTACAAATTATCGGGTCGTTTCATGAAACAATAACGAGGCGGGGCTTAAATATAATATTTCATGGATCAAAAACAAATTAATAAACTCCACGGGTTGTATTTTCGACTATTTTCCACGGGTTTTTTACTACTGTTACCCTGTAATTATACTGAGTGGGTATAAAGTTAGATTTAAAAAAGTCGGGTAAGTTTAACGGTTGATATTGTGAGTTTTAGATTACCCCATATCGTGTAATCAGTGAAATATATATTAGGAGTTGGCAACGCGACATATGGAAACAATGTGTTTTACGAATAAAAGAAGCTGTATTAAGTTGAAAACTTTACGGGTTGCTCTAACTTTTTGACGGGTTTTTTACAGTAATTATGTCAATATATTTATACTAAACTCTAGACTAAAGTTTGAACAATCAACGGGTCGGGTTTTAACACAACCGACCAACAAACCTAATGGTATACAAAAATATATTTCATCGGGTTTAGTGCAGGAAACGGTCATTATTTAACTTGACCGTCCGTTGCCCTGCAACGGGTTTACCCTAGTATCTTATATATTAAAACTCAATGTCGCGATGTCCGCAAACGATTCGATATAAATATCAGAAGTGAAACGCAAAAAAACTCTTTTATGTCATTTTCATGCAGAAACTATAAAAATATAATCATCATCACCTTCTCTCTTAAAAGTTGAGTTAATATTGTCATCAACACCCTCAAAGGAGGTTCCCTAAATTCGCTCAACTGGAAATATCATTGACCTTAACTGAAATCACCGTAATTGTTGGGCCACGGGTTTCAGTGTTTCTAATTTAATGTGGGAATAAAAAGGCTTTTTTCAATGATTAACCAAATCATCAACACCTTTCGTACTTGAATATTTTTAAGCTAAACTGTTAATCGTTGACTGTTCAGGTGATCGGATGAAGTTTTTTCATCTAATCTCACTACAAATTATCGGGTCGGGTCATGAGATAGTAAAAGTAAATTTTGTCACGAGATGGGGCTTAATTATGATATTTCATGGATCGAAGAAAACAAATTAACAATAGCCAAACTCAACGGGTTGTACTTTCAACTATTTTCCACGGGTTCTTTTAACTACTGTTACCCTGTAATTATACTGACTGGGTACAAAGTTAGATTTTAAAGTGATCGGGTGAAGTTTTTTCATCTAATCTCACTACAAATTATGGGGTCGGGTCATGAGATAATAAAAGTAAATTTTGTCACGAGATGGGGCTTAAATATGATATTTCATGGATCGAAGAAAACAAATTAACAATAGCCAAACTCAACGGGTTGTACTTTCAACTATTTTCCACGGGTTCTTTTAACTACTGTTACCCTGTAATTATACTGACTGGGTACAAAGTTAGATTATAAAAAGTCGGGTTTAATGGGTTGAAAACTTTACGGGTGGCTCTAACTTTTTGACGGGTTTTTGTCAATAAACTAAACTCTACACTAAAGTTTGAACAATCAACGGGTCGGGTAAACACAACCGAACACTTTTAATGGTATACAAAAATATACTTCAACCTCGGGTTTAGGGTAGGAAATGGTTATTTTTTTACTTGATCGTCCGTTGCCCTGCAACGGGTTTACCCTAGTCTTATATACTAAAACACTAGGGTAGGTATGTTTGTTTGTATGTCCGCAAGTCAATAGGTATAAATATCAGAAGTGAAACGCTGAAAAACTCTTTTATTAATTTCTTTCCAAGAGTGTTGTCATCATCACCTTCTTTCATAAAAGTTGAGGAGAGATGGTCATCGACACCCTTGAAGGTTGTTCCCAATATGCTGATCTGGGTTATACCAACCTCAACTGAACTGACCTCAACTGAAGGTGCCGTAAAATTTGTGCCACGGGTGCCAATCTTTCTAATTTGTTCATCTACATCGGGAATCATTAAACACCATGGAAAAATATACTGAACGGGATCATATTTTCAACTGAAAATCTGTGTTCAAATCAATTCATTAGTAACGGGTCGCGTCAAGTTATTTAAGCTACTACTACTCTTCACTACTGATTAGAGGTCGGGTAGTATAAATATCAGAAGTGAAACGCTGAAAAACTCTTTTATTAATTTCTTTCCAAGAGTGTTGTCATCATCACCTTCTTTCATAAAAGTTGAGGAGAGATGGTCATCGACACCCTTGAAGGTTGTTCCCAATATGCTGATCTGGAAATACCAACCTCAACTGAACTGACCTCAACTGAAGGTGCCGTAAAATTTGTGCCACGGGTGCCAATCTTTCTAATTTGTTCATCTACATCGGGAATCATTAAACACCATGGAAAAATATACTGAAAGGGATCATATTTTCAACTGAAAATCTGTGTTCAAATCAATTCATTAGTAACGGGTCGCGTCAAGTTATTTAAGCTCTTACTACTCTTCACTACTGATTAGAGGTCGGGTAATGAGGTCGGGTCAAGTTATTTAACCTATTACTACTGCTTAGAGGTCGGGTAATGAGATAAAAATATGCTATGGTTTTCAACGAGCGGGTGAAAAGATTATAGTTTATTGATGAAAAGTAGGCGCTAAAAAGTTGTTAAAAACGTTTATGGGTGGCTCTGACTTTTTTCCAAGGGTCTATTACTGTATTTTGAATTTGAACTTATTTTACGACAAGTCAGATTAAACAAGCTTATCTTCACAACAGATTTTCATATTTTTAATGAAAAAATTTATTATTTCATTTTTAACAGGTCGGGTCATGTTATCCAAGCTACTACTACCCTTCACTACTGATTAGAGGTCGGGTAATGAGATTAAAATGGGCTATGGTTTTTAACGGGACAAGTGAAAAGAAGATAGTTTACTGACGAAAAATAGGTGCTAAAAGTTATCACTTTCATGGTTGGCTGTAAGTTTTTTCCACGAGTTTTTATTACTGTAATTATGTATTTGAATTTATCTTAAGACAATTCAAATTATTCAAGCTTATATTCATTACAGGTTATCATGTCAGGTCATGAGTTAAAATTTTGTTAGGCGTTACCAACGAGACTGTTAAAAAACGGTATTCCATGAACGAAAAACAAGTGGTGACATGTTTGAAATTACAGGTGGCTTAAAAATATTCCACGGGTTTTCTCACTGTAATTCTCTAATTTGAACTAATTTCAAAATAAAAACGTAAACAATTAAGTCAGATTTTAATAGATCGGGTAAGTTTAACGTATTTAAACAACGGGTTATATCGGCGGGTTTGTTCGAATAATAATCTTTGTAAACTTAACAGACAGTTGCGTAGCAACGGGTTTACCCTAGTATAAGATTAAAACTCAATGTCGCGATGTCCGCAAACGGTTCCATATAAATATCAGAAGTGAAACGCTAAAAAACTCTTTTATGTCATTTTCATGCTGAAACAAAAAAAGTATAATCATCATCACCTTCTCTCATAAAAGTTGAGTTGATATTGTCATCAACACCATCAAAGGAGATTCCCTAAATTCACTGAACTGGAAATATCATTGACCTTAACTGAAATTACCGTAATTGTTGTGCCACGGGTTCCAATGTTTCTTTTTCAATGTGGAAATAAAAAAGCTCTTTTCCATGATTAACGGAATCATCAACACCTTTCGTCATGAATTTTTCACTCGCTAAACTGTTCAACGTAGTCAGTAGACTAAAGCCTAAAGTTTTGTTTTCAGGTGGTCGGGTGAAGTTTTTTCATCTAATGTTCACTACAAATTATCGGGTCGTTTCA
This sequence comes from Daptonema setosum, assembly GCA_964036265.1. Classification (NCBI taxonomy): domain Eukaryota; kingdom Metazoa; phylum Nematoda; class Chromadorea; order Monhysterida; family Xyalidae; genus Daptonema; species Daptonema setosum. Next base: position 13,128,690 of record OZ038447.1, read on the forward strand.
TGAAACAATAAAAGGATCAGTTTTTATGAGGCAGGGCTTGAAATGATATTTCATGGATCAAATAACCCCATATCGTTTAATCAGTGAAATTTATGAATAAAAGAACCTGTATTGAGTTGAAAACTTTACGGGTTGCTCTAACTTTTTGACGGGTTTTTGTAACAGTAATTCTGTAAATATACTAAACTCTAGACAAAAGTTTGAACAACCAACGGGTCGGATAACACAACCGACCAACATTTTTAATGGTATACAAAATATATTTCATCGGGTTTAGTGCAGGAAATAGTCATTATTTTTAACTTGATCGTCCGTTGCCCTGCAACGGGTTTACCCTAGTTTTGTTTATGAAATAAATCATCATTTCTCAGTTTCAATTGCGAATGTACCCAAAAATCTGCCATGATTATGAACATTGTAAGTAGAATTTTCGTCGTTACATAAAACTAAACTATATGTTCGTGTCAAAGGACTGATGCAAAAAATTATATAAAATTACAAGGGGTTGAAAAGTCACGATTTTTATAAATTGACACATCTACATAATCACAGCTTCGCATGGTATTTGTGAGCAGCCTGGACGGCCAGAGTAGCCGCGTCCTCTGCGCATCCCTGAAACATATACTCCCTAATTTAACTCAATAAATAACTACTCAGTTCCGCACTCACTCACTAACTCACTTACTCATTCACTCACTTGCTCACTCACTCACTCACTCACTCACTCACTCACTCACTCACTCACTCACTCACTCACTCACTCACTCACTCACTCACTCACTCACTCACTCACTCACTCACTCACTCACTCACTCACTCACTCACTCACTCACTCACTCACTCACTCACTCACTCACTCACTCACTCACTCACTCACTCACTCACTCACTCACTCACTCACTCACTCACTCACTCACTCACTCACGCACGCACGCACGCACTCACTCACCCAATCATACAATCGTTCAGCTAGACTAAACACCCACCTTTGACAGTGTCCATCCACTCCCACCATGTCCATAATTGTGCACGATATGTATCGGTCCTTTATCGGACTGCATGTTTTCTGATTCAAGCCGAATTTCGGGTCGACCTGGACGTAACCCAACTTTTTTTCCAACTATGGGACAGTCCTGTAATTGCGACACCTGATAAAACCTGTAGTTCATTCTATGTTAAGCTCCATTTATCTAAATGGTTACTCACTCTAATACTTGGCATGTACCGTTGTACATCACTCCATATGTCTCTCCCGTCCTGCTCACTCCATGCCAGGTTCCAATCATCAACTTGTACAGTCCCACCCACCACAAGAAAGTCCTTGCTGAAATCATGGGCATCGTAAAATATTATTTACATCAATACGTTGTCATATGTAATCAAAACAGTGATAAAAAAATAACTTTGGCAAAAAATAACGGGTGTAATTGCCTTGAATGTTTTCATAGACGGCAAAGTGCTTGACGTGCGGAGCATGCACTCTGAAAATATGCATATGTAACTACACTCACTCACTCACTCACCCACTCACTCACTCACTCACTCACCCACTCACTAACCGGAATACCTGACCTCGAATCGGATGAATTCTCTCGTCATTACAAAGTACCCGCGACCCCAATGAGCAGCAGTTCACTATGATACGGTACTCACTAGCAACCTGAGGAAGTGAGTGAGTTAGTGAAAAAGTGAGTGAGTGAGTGAGTGAGTGCGTGCGTGCGTGAGTGCGTGAGTGAGTGAGTAAGTGATTGAGAGAGTGAGTGAGTCAGTAAGTGAGTGAGAGTGAGTCAGTGAGTGAGTGAATCACTAAATTATTTCGAAACTCACGTCGGAAAACTTTTCAACATGACGACGTTGTACCATACCGCCTTGTTGTATAAACTGTTGCATGAGGTGACTAAGATATGTCTCGGCCTGTATTTGTGCCGTTGTGTAGAACACACCGTATCTGGGTGCAATCAGAATACAATCAAATGGTGCATTTACAACGTCACCAATAACAATTTACAAAAATCCGACCGTTCAATTCAATTATTGTTTGACGAATAAATAATTAATAAATTTATTCCCTCCATTAGTTAACGTCATGACAGTTGTATGTATATTGTTGTTAACAGGTTTATATTATAACCTACATAAGTACATGTACCTGTATTGATAAGATGCACTCTTCTTGATCGCTTCTTTTGTTGTCAGCCGCTTGAACACGGGCAACATGAAGCTGCAGTCCATCTAATAAAGGTATACTTTCTCAATTATAATTTCACAGATAACGCGGAATTACAAGTTTAATGAATGTTTTTTCATGAGTCCGATGCTTGCTGTTATAAATCCACTCACCACAATTGGTTCATCGCTGAACTCGTAGCCAGAGTACATCTGAGCTCCATATTTAGCACCGTCTTCATGAGCCAGCCGTTCCCAATGCTCAAATGTGCGTTGTGCCCATCGACTATGTTAGTGGGTGAGTGAGTGAGTGAGTGAATGAGTGAGTGAGTGAGTGAGTGAGTGAGTGATTGAATACACTCACTTGACTAAATGTGTCCTTTTGTCGCTTAAAAAAGCCGGCAGCCAGTGCCCACCTGCCACGGCACTCGTTATGTTCGGGCTGAACTCATCTGCTAATAAGCTCACCTAAATATGAAGTTTTAGTTGACAGATGATGAACTATTAAGTCATTAAAACAATCTCAAGATTTGAGATATATAAGAAAATGGAACATACAATACATGCACTCACAACAACCACTGGCATACTTCCAAATAAACAGCTTTACGTCCTTTGCTAACTTTTGCACGCGGCTCGATTCGCTGTATTTCAATGGCGGTTTCGAGCCCGGCTATACCCGCGCCCAGCACGCAGATTTGTGACATTCGTCTTACCACATTGAAACAAACCAAGCGATATAAAGATATAGCATAATTGCAAATTTTTGCTGTGTCTTATTAATCATTGAAGCCAACAGGGCACACTAATATCATTCAGAATAGTTTTTCGTAGTGGCAGAGAGGTTGAATAAACTGACGGGCAACTGCGTCAGGATCTGTGACTCGAGTCATGTTTTGAACCTGGGACTACCAGTTTCCGAGGCTGGCACCCGACATACTAGACCAGACATAGCCTCATAAACATAGCTTTACTCACACTATTACCAATGGCTGGATAATATTCATGAATGTCATGTTCGTCATTGCAAATGTATCAAGACGAAAAGAGGTAGCGTTGGAAAAGTGTTAAAAACACAGCTTCGAAATCATTATCAGTTTCGTTGAGCTATTTACAAAACATACACCACCTTGTTATCAGTGATTAGTTTAGACGAGTAGATAGTTTTTAAGTTAAATTGGTTGGAGGTTATACTTCAAGTAAACAACGGAAGTGGGCACGGTTGCAGCAAATATTTAACATATTAATTCTAATAACACCACATGACGTAACTAATTAAACAACAATCAACAAATTATTGTTAGCACCGAGCGCCTAGTTAGGGAATCTGAAGCATCTGCAGATTTTCATATATTGGTTTTTTCTTGAAATTCATTCATGAACTCGACAGATAAGAGGAATTTATTGTCATCTTTTATTAGTTCAGAAGGGATTATTAACCATCTCAATAAATTGTAAATATGTAAGTGATAAAAATCTGTCTTGTTGAATGACATAAATCACGTATACTGGGCATAAAAAGTTTATTAGCAAACATACATACGCATAACCATAACAAGACAGATTTTAATCAGCTTGGTCAGTGTTTCTTGTTATCAAAATTTAACTTTGCGGGTCGGTTACGCACGTTTGCAAAGAATTGAGAGCAAATTTCGTATGCTGTCCAAATGCTATGTGACAAAGGATCTATTTATCGAAATTTTGAAAGTGCGCCAAACTAACGCGTCAAAAACGAATTTTTTCTATGAAAAACTATTGGGGTACTGATATAACTGGCAAGAGTTGGGAGGGGGGGGGGGGGGGAATTGAACTTCCACTCGCGGAATAATGAACAACAATCATCATATGAAGATATTTCATGTTATATCATGATTTTATACCACCGATAAAACCGATTTCTGTGTGATTTCTAAACTCTTTGTATGACTGTGGTTGGTAGTTTTACTGGATTTGGAAGTTCTTTTTGACTTCGAATTCAGAGATCTTGTTTGCGTGTGTGCCGTTTCGCCTGGAATATGATCGATGATTGAGTGAATAAATGACTATGAATAAGTGAGTGAGATAATGAATGAGTGAGTGTGTGAGTGAGTGAGAGTGTGATACATGTGTATGTGTATGATAGCGAGTATGTGAGTCAGTGAGATGTGACTTGATAGCGAGATAGTAAGCGAATGAGTAAATGTTCGTTATCAAACGTGGTCAATAATCAAACTTGTTGGTGTGAGCACAAAATGAACTGTGATGATTTTATGCCCCCGGAATGAACGAATGAGTAATTAAGTAACTTACAATCATCGTTGTCCCAGTCACTCACGACATCATGCAATGTTTTGTAATCGGGGTTCTGTTTGGTTACGGCTTTGCCTCTTTTGATGTTTTCAACCTGTAATGCTGCATAGCTGACAAACATGAGCAACAAAAACCAACAACAAAAACAACAACAACAACAACAACAACAACAAAAACAACAACAACAACAACAACAACAACAACAACAACAACAACAACAACAACAACAACAACAACAACAACAACAACAACAACAACAACAACAACAACAACAACAACAACAACAACAACAACAACAACAACAACAGCAACAACAACAACAACAACAACAACAACAACAACAACAACAACAACAACAACAACAACAACAACAACAACAACAATAACAATAATAATAATGATAACCTTATCGGCACATGTGATTTTATCGTCTCGTTGCCTGGGAATAGGGAACGGTTCCCATTCCACTTCAAGGGCTGTTTTTTCCGAAGCATAGTTTGCTGCAGCCGATGAAGATTTTGCTGCCGTTTCAGCTGGGGATATGAGTTAGGCATTGAGTTATTTAACGTGTGTGAGTCAGCAAAAAATTAGCGAGTGTGAGTCAACAGGCTAGAATCAGTTAGATAATGTGTGTGAGCGAGCAGGTAAGTTAGTGAGTATAAGTCAGTCAGATGGTGAGTTAATGAGTGTAAGTCACAAGTCAGTAAGGCAGTGAACTATTATATGAATATGTAAGGCACTCAGTGTTGAAGAGTTAGTTTGAGTACTAATGTATGTATGTTTACACGTAAAGCAAAACCAACAATCTTCCTTGGCTCTCTTTCTTTTCTCAATAATTGTGTCTTGGTCTTTGCTATAATTACCAATAAAATAACTATTCCAGTTGTTGGATCTAGCTCAAAAGAATGTAGACAGAATATCGTAGTAGTATATACACTGTGTAATAGCGGACACCGTTTAACTCACTGAAAAGTTTGCCACTGAAAGACAACTCACCGGAAACCATGTCAAAAAGTTTTACTCCCCACCCACCAAATTTTAATTGAGTTAAAATTGGTGAGTTGAAATTCGGTGACATGATTTCCGGTGAGTTGACTTTCAGTGACAAAAAGTTCGGTGAGTTAAGTGACCCCGTAATATCATATTGTTGCATTTGACGACCAACGTTTCTGGTTTCAGTATCTTCTTTTTGGCGCAGGTGAAAACGATGAGAAGTAAAATAAATATTATGGGCGGTAATAGTAACAAAGGGATGGCCAATAAGTGGATGAACATTGACGTCAGTTTGATTTGCCACTGAAACAAAATTTTAAACTAATCTCCATGTGGTGACAACTTTTACCACGCTGGACTAGAATCTCAAAACTAGACTCTGAACAACTAATAAGCTAATTAACGGATTAATAAGCGGATCACACACCTGAAATGGAAGTTGAGTGAAGTTTGTATTTTCGGTTGTGTGCTGCACATTAATGTTAGAGGTTTTGGGTTGCGATATGCAATAAATGTTAAGTTGAGTGCAGAAGATTAGTGAACACACGAAGGGATGAAGATTAGTTGCTTGGGTCAATGAGGTTTAGTAAAAAAATGGGGTTTCTGACCGATCATGTTTGGAAGTGAAATTATTTGTATGGTTTCAAAAATTCTGAAAATCATATGGTGTGATCCCTGTGATTAGGGTCACATCCCTAATTCTGTCTGGCAAGAAAATATCACCTCAAAATGAATGTATGAAATACTAAATTTGACAAAAATCAGCATAAATCATAACGTTTATTAAAGAAAAAAGTTCCAAACGTAAATGCGGTGGCGTCGGAAAGCGATGTCTGGCATTGGTTGGTGTTTTCGCGTAGAATACGAAGCAATAATCGTAACATGCCATATTGTTCTCTCAAATGCGTTGCAGATGTGTATGTTATCATGTTACTCGGTTATACATTATAAAAAATTTCAGCTTTGATACTAAAATAGCTTCATTTATTGAAAACCAGATTTTCTGGACAAACAAAAGCACCCAAAAAACAAACTTTGACTCCGAAAAGATTATTTTATGTGATAATGGTTTCAGAGGTTGGCATAATTATTGCGGAACGCGCGATCAATCCCATTTCGTACCCATTAGCATTTGTTTTCAAATCAGATGGCGTTCAGTTCCTTGTTGTTTCATCCGTAGTACATTTTATGTTTACGGCGTTTTGCATTGTTGCCATTTCTCATTTTTACTCGTTTTTTCTACATACTGTTTTCGCAGTTAAAGCACACTTTCCTTGAATGAGAAAAGCCCAAATTTGTTATTCGAGCCCCGAAACTTGAGGAAACTGTCTTGGCAAGCCATTGTTTGGGTTGAAAAATGATGTGTTCTTTTCACACAACTTCGTTCCCTTTTAATACAACTAGTTGAATACCCGTTGCCAGCAACGTATGATCGAGTTTTATAGGAACCGAAGCTTCACGGGAAATCATGAGATGCATATACTAAACCCGTTGATTTATTCTTTTTTTCCTGTTTAGACAAAAATTGCATTCTGTGGCATTTACCCGACCCGTAAATTTTTTATATCATCCAATATCGGAAACTACATCAGTTGAAAATTAAGATAGATTCTTCGTACTGTTCAGCAACACAATCCTGTGTTTAAATAGGTACATGACAGTTATGTAATTGAATGGAAGAGGCAAAGGAATTGAATACAGTAGTTTTATTTTTTCTACTCATCCCGTGAAACATCTCATAAAATTGAGATAAATATTCAAACAAAAATCGTGATCAATGACTCAACCATCACGTCCCAATATTGCTCATCCATTCCGAAAAACTCCATTCGTCCCGTTAAAACGTCCGAAGATAATTTTTAACTGTGACCAGATCCGAAGATTAAAAGTGAAGATAAACTGAACCAACACAACCCTATCCAAAGATTAATTGGTTCAAATATGTATTTTTTGCTACCTCAGTATTTTTTGGATTTGTATCGGCGATTGAGCTGAAAATAATGAAAAAAAAACATATTTTTAGAGCCCGTTGTACTTGTGGCAAAGGCAAAAATATTTGATCTGTGATGAAATGGCTTGACACGACTTTTGATTGATGTTTTCAGTTAGCAATTATGTAACAGCTCAGACGGTTTATTGTGTACGTTCAGCAGTACAGTAGATTTCCTGAAGTAGCACAAAGTACATTCAGTATAATTAGTTTATTTGAACACCTTACTAAAAAACCTAATAAAAATTCAATCATCTCGTTTAATTAATTACTGTTTTGAAAAAAAAATTCTACCCACCCGACGGATGAGCTAAACCTCCAAAGGTAGGGGAATTTTGAGAAAGAGGGGAATTGGCAGTTTTCAGGTCATTTTACCTACACCTTATCAACAGCAGGAACAAATTCTGCTTCTTGAAAACGTCAAAAAGGGGGAATTCCACTTTTTCCACCCCTTCTCGTCCGCTACTGATAAAGATCAATTGAACCAACCCAACGTGATCCAAAGATAATTCTCTCTGATACTGCTACCGAGAAGAATGTCCCTTTATTGCAAAGAAAACAAACGTCATCCATTGAGTTGTTAATTTAATTCATCGAAAATGAAACGTTTTGTATACCCGTTGCCGGCAACTGTGAATCAAGTTCTACAGACAACCATGTACTTCAGTTAAACAGTAAGATAATTTCTCCTTCCATGTACAGCCACACAACCAGTTGTTTGAGTAAATACAGTAGGTACATACATACGTATGTACGTATGTAGATACATGTCAGTTATGAAGTTGAGTAGAATATGCAAAGTATAAAACGGTTCATTCAAAAAGTTACCACAGCTGAATATTTTTAATTTCTCACTCATCTTGTTAAACGTCTCACTCAGCACACCAGACAGAAAAATATCAAAAAACCTTACCATTAGGGATTCAACGTCACCTTAGGAACACCTCATTAACAGGAAATCATTATTTATCATGGTTTCCCAATTTTAGACAAAAATTGCATTCTGTTGGATTTACCCGACCCGTTGAAATTAAGTTTATCATTAAATATTTGAACCTACTTCATTTGGACAGTGAGGTAGATTATCCTTTTCTATTCAACAGAACCCGTTGTTTGAGTATACAGGGTGGGGCAAAAGTAACTATACACTTGTTGGAGGCCAATTTCTCAAAAAAAATTACTGAGTGTATATGACGTTATTAGCAATATACACGTTATAATACCTGAAAACCCCGATTCTGATGTCTATTTGACCGTATCTTGAGTTATTTTCACTTTTAAACAGGATTTCAGTCTTTTCATGGTTTTTCCTCTTTTTAACGTCTTTAATTGACCTCATGGTCTAATCAAAATTCTCAATAAAGGATTAGAAGTGTGTAACAATCCATAATCCGATCCGGGTAATGCAGTTCCCGACTCCGCGAATATTTACGGCACCTCAATTTAGTCAGTCAGTCAAACTAAAAAATATTACGACTGTCTGGCGATTATGTCAAACTATAGTCGGTCAGCCGCTATGTTAGGTATCAAGCTATAGGCTAGCGTAGTGAGTGATGCCATCCGGGTAAGCCAGTTCCCTACTCCGCAAATGTTTACGGGATCGTAATTTAGTCAGTCAGTCAATCTGTCAAATAGTCGGTCAGCCGTTATGCAGAAAATATTAAACGACAACCATCAAAATGAAGAAAATTCTCTCTGATACTGCTACCGAGAAGAATGTCCCTTTATTGCGAAGAAAACAAACGTCATCCATTGGATTGTTAATGTATGTAATTAATCGAACATGAAACGTTCTGTATACCCGTTGCCGGCAACTGTGAAACAAGTTCTACAGAAACCATCCAGTTAAAGGAAATCAAGGGATAAAAATCTTAAACGTTGGTTATATCTTAGACCGACCCGACCCGTATAATATAAATTATACGTTATTTCCCGTTATTTCATCAAATACTTGAAATTACAGTACTTCAGTTGAACAGTAAGGGAATTTTTCCTTCCATGCACAGCCACACAAACGTCTCAATTGAAACAAATGGAAGATAAATATTCGAACAAACATTAGATTGAATGATTCAATCATCAAAAATTATAGCATCAAAATGTGTGAAAAAATATGTAAAATATATCCAAATTTCTCGCATAAGAAAACTTTAAACGACAACCATAAAAATGAAGAGAATAAAGAATCGAACTTTTCAACTAACTCGGCGCGTTGAACGACTACGCTACTTAACCGTTGCTAAAAAGAGGAATTTCTTACCTTATAAAGCTCATACCGCTGCTGTCAAAATCAGTTCCACAGTTGACAGTAGTGTTAGGGCGCGTTCAGAGCCGTCTTGTGAGTTTCTCAAGAAATTTTTGGTAGCAGATGACCATTGGGAAACTTCCAGAATTAAATTATTCAGCCGTTCTATAAACTTTTTAAAAATTTTAAGGTAAATAATCGAATTTAGGGAACAACTTTTATGCAGGATGGAACTTCAATTATGAGTTTTCCGGTTGATCATCCGCGACTCAAGTTTTACCAAGCATTTTGCCTGTTCATGCAGAACTGAAACCTTTGAACAAGCATACATACACGACCCAAAAATTTTCGTTGTCAAATTTATATATAGATAGTTGGCCTCAGAAAATGTTAGCGTCAAACGAACATCTAATAGCAAGGTATACATTATCTTTTTACGCCTACGTTAAAACGACGCTCCACTCATTGGTTGATCATATAAGTGAACGCATCGTTTTTTGAGTGTGGAAGTTGGTGGCCTATGTACCTTGGTTGTGCAAGTGTGGCCGTGGTGTGCCACTTGCTGCAGTACAACGTTGCAAGACACACCAAAACGACCAAGTGGCGCATCACATTACAATTACTATCATTTTATTCTGACAATATTTGTTAAGGCTATTTATTTTCTCTTGATTGAAAGGCATTCAGTTGAAAATTTGAGGTTTCGGATGCGTTTTGTGATTAATTTCGAGTGATACAATGCAGACTTTTGTGAGTGGCATAACGACACTGAAGACCATAGGTTGTGGGTGTAAAGATGCTGACTGGACACTCATACCAGACGTCAGATTACCAATCCTTTTGTTTGCTGGCTGTTCGACGAACAAAAACGTGTAGGTTCCAAACGTATTCACATAATATATTTTTGTAATCTTAGTTTCGTAATAATACTTTATTTAAATTGAGGATTGTATTTTCTTTGCACAGAAGTCGAATGTTTCGTTTCTCACAACTTGTTGTCGTTTGCTTTATCTTTTTGTATGCTATGTTATGGATTTTGCTTACTATAACTGCATTAGGCAATCAGTATGAACAGTATTTCCTACCTACATATCTATCATCAGGCATCAGTTGATTAGTTATGTTATGCTAAACAATCCGATCAGCGACAAGTGTCTGTAATTGACCTCCCATCTGTTCATTCGTTCGAACATCAGGTGGATCGGTGACCGATGGGTTGGGTATTATGTTACGGTTTTACTCACATTTCGTTAAACCGACAGCTGTTTTGAACTTCAGAAACGCCTTTTTTGGCTTTGCCGGCTGGTTCGTTGTCTTTATGCTTTTTAACTATCGTCTTTCATTTATATGATTAACAACTAGGTGAATGAACCGATTTGTTTCGTTGGAACCTTGAACTTTGACGAGCGCTTCAGTTCTAAAATAATTCCAAGTTATTCCAGAAATACATTATAGATTGTTCCGGTTTTGTTCTGAATGTCACTGAGAGAAAAGGGGAAATAAATATACCACCAATCATAGAGACAGACAGACAGACATACAGACAGACAAACAGACTGATAGACAAACAGACAGATAGCCAAACAGACAGACACACATTGTAATTCCAAATTTTCACTGACCGGCGAACACCATAGGCATCGGAAGTTTCTTTCCTGCATATTGTAAAATTAGTTTCATTTGTGCAATCAGTGGCTTTTTCATAAATTACCTGGTTTCCTGTGTTCTATTTAAGTTCAGACCATTTATTATACTTTTTTCTCTGACGTCACTCTGATCTCAAAAACACAGGAGAGCCCTATTTTGAATATTTGGTAAGGACAATAATGTAAAAACCATATAAAAAACCATGGTATATAACGTTAAGAAACCACATGTGTATATGAACTTCGCAAGGTATGCTCCCTGAAACTATTCCATGTCTTCACTAGACAAGTTTGTTGTTAAGTAGGCAAAACTAGAAGGACCTGATATAAAAGTATTTCTGAGATACATTCCAGAAGGCAAAACAATTCAAGTTATGTCGGGAATTGAGTCATTGCATCCGTTCCTGCGTCAGAAGTGGGAGTACGTGTTCGCCGTATTTTTTGGTTAACACTTTTATATCTTACTTTTGTGCGTATATTTGAACTGTAATTTTTTTAGTGAAACTAAACTCAATAAGGTAACCCACACACCTGACTGTCAATACAAATGTATAATAATAATAAAAAATTATTATAATACGGTAAACCACACTGCAAAATACTGAACCCTGTACATTGTAGATATCAACAAGGATGGCAGCATTGAGTGGAATGACTTCGAAGACTTACTGGAGGTTATACTAATAATTATTATTTAAATAGTTAATCGAATAATTTTTTGATACCTATCTTATAATAATAACATTTCTGTTAATTATTCTAATAACTAAGTATGACGGCTAGAACATGACATTAAATTGCAGAAAATCAAAGTTTTGCGCGGCGAGAACAGCGAGGGTTACAAGCAGGAGCTGAAGGCCATGCAGGAGATCTGGAGCAATCTTACAAGGGTGGCCGATGCCAACTCTGATAAGAAGGTTAGTCACATTTTACAAACAAAATTATTCACTTTTCACAATTCCAATCATTAAACTATGCGCAAGTCATCAGTATTTATTCAGTTAATTATGCATCGAAATTTTATAGGTGAATAATTCTTACAACTTTTTTACTTTCCGGTCACCGAAGACGAATGGTATGAGATGTGGATGGAGACCCAGGTAGATTCCGGTCATCACTGGTCGAAACTGTACCTGGACTACATGTTTAACCTGATTGATACTAGCGGTTATTAAACATGCTTTTGTTACATCTAGCATCACGATCATGACATAATGAACAACACCTCAGCGAGGAAAAGCTTACTGAATTTTGAAACCTTTTTGCTATTATTAAATTCATTTGAATAAGTGAATGCCTAAGAACTGATTATGCCTTATAACAAGGCAATATAGCAAAGAGTTTTCAAACATTGGGGTTGTTTCTGGTTTTAGGTGACGGGGTGATCGATCTCTCAGAATACATCCAAATCATGGCATTCTACGAAATCGACCGCAAACACGCTATCTTTGCGTTCGACAAGTTTGCGCTGGTTAGTGAGCGAGTGAGTGAGTTAGGGAGTGAGTGAGTGAGTGAGTGAGTGAGTGAGTGAGTGAGTGAGTGAGTGAGTGAGTGAGTGAGTGAGTGAGTGAGTGAGTGAGTGAGTGAGTGAGTGAGTGTTTAATTTTCAGAACGCTAAGGGCGATCCGGTTTGCTCAATTAACAAAGAACAATTCGAAACCTTATGGAAAGAATATTTCCATTCAACAGATGAGAAAGCACCTGGCAACTTTCTATTCGGCGATGTCTTAGGTTGGTGGCATCGCTATATAGCAGTCTTTGCCTTTTCCTTCTGTCGTACTGTAACTTAATCATGTTTCAAATTGTAAGTATAAAACATTTTTATCTCAAGAAAGCATATATATAAATAAATACTTAACTCATTCATCGTCAAGATACAAATAGTAAAAGTAAGGTTGTTTGTTCAGGTACGTACAACGTGAACGAGGTGCAGGACACGGTTACGGCAGAGGACTATCCCGATAAGATTATCGCATAATACTTATTTTGTGATTTCACTTTACTTACTTCAACTTTGTCTATCTTGAACAGTTATGATGCTTGCTTTGGACAAGTATGTATGTACGTATTATATTATGTATACTTGTTTTTTAAATGTTATTTTGTAAGTTGATTGTCTGCAATGGACTGCCAGTTATCAAAAGTATTCAGCTTACCTAAATAACTGACTTCAACATACTGTACTTGTGACCACTACATTTTTGTTTTCGTCTCCACTGAAAGCCCGGTAATTAATTGATGTATACATAAATTTCATCTGCAATGAACAAGTGTCATATTTGATAGTTTTATGTCATCGACCAAACAATAGTAAAGCTTTTAACATACGGGAAAGAAAAACGTTCTAATCATGATCACAAGTGAGGAGTATATAAATTCTTGAATATCATCATGTACATATGTAGTTTGTAGCACAATGGTATGGATGCAATACGAGTACAATTTTATATAACATCATTGCACGAAATGCAAACTTGCTGTACATATGTATCTATTAAACAAAATGGCAACACATGTAGTAAGAAGACCAAGCGTCTTGCACTTATATGAATTACTTAAAAATAAACTAATGTCGAATTCTAATCCGACCAAGAAAGTGGAAAATTTCAAGTTCTTGGTAGTATTCGAACCCACGACCTTCGGTTCAGTACACGGACGTGCTAACAGCTACACCCACAATGTCTGTCTTTAAACTCTTTATAGCTTTACAGAAAAACTACTTTCGTATCTGAAACTGCTATAAATGTGATTAGTTTTAACAGCAGATAATTCAAAAGTTTCCGTTCACGCAACTTTTTCATAGTTCATCAATTATAATTCAATCAATACATTTACAGTATGCTAACCATCCGTTTCTTTATAGTATGCTAACCATCCATTAGATTCTATACTCACAAAAACAGCAGAAGATGAGGATTTTCAAGTAAAGCCTAGAATGTGTGATACTTTAATTGAGTGTAGCCTGAATGTTGACCATGATGGATGTCTACAACTCAGCGACGCATTCCTCATACGCCTTCTTATGCTGCTGCTGATGTAGCATGCACAGGTCGAGTGCATCACGACGTGCCTGCTGCTTGGCCGAAACCGACGGTGATATCACGTTGGTGGTCTTTGGTTCGGCTGTCGATTTAGCATCGTTGTCGTCCATTTCATCAACGTTAACGTGCGCCTGCACCCGCATCGCGTGCATCAGGTGCGTCCGGAGTGCGGACTTGGCGCGCATCGGCGTCTGCAATCGGGTTACATACAAGCTGTATCGAGTACGAGTTCAATGAACATCAATGCCAAATAACTGTTTTATTTCCAACTGATTTTTGACGTTGATGCTCTGATATGTATACTAGGAGTTGAAATACATACATTTATAAATAATTAAAACTTGGTATAAGATTTGACAAGTTCCATCCGAGCTCACATCAATATTCATACCCAACAACATCCACTGTAAACGCTCTATTTCAAACGCATCTAATTCTTATAATAATCACTGATTCATGCTGTCATTCATCACGGATGGCAAGCCATTTTTCACTGGGACATCCTCATCACTCAAGCCAACAGGACACACTAATACCATATCAGAATTGTGTTTTCGTGGTGGCCAGAGAGATTGAATAAACTGACGGGCAATGACAGAATCCCCAGAGCAACGCGTGAGCAGGGTCTGTGTCTCACGTCAGGTTCCGACCCTATGACCAACAGTTTCCGGAGCTGATGCCTGCCTACGCACTAGACTAGACAGGCGACAAAAAACACTGACCTTCAAGTTCTCGGCGACGAATACCTGGGGCGCGGGCACAATGTTGACAAGGAACGGTACCTTCCTGAGTGTTTCGAGGAACTTGTGCCTGAACTGTCGACAGCAAATGATGTATACGACGGGATTGGCCGAACTATTGGCCAAGGTCAATGCGTTCATGATCCATCGCATCCATTCAGGCACGATTATGGCGATCGTGAGCAGTTGCTCGCAGATGAATATCGCTGTAATTAAAACAAATATTATATTTTTTTCATTTTGGGGACTTAACGTTGAAATTTTTTTTATTCGAAAGGTTTCCTAGCTTAGCTTAACGTTTGTGGGACTTCTTGTATGTAGTTCGTTTACAAGTGTACAAGGTTTTCGCAGACTGAAACTGAAAAACCATGAACTTGCGTACATACTTACCGATTGTACTCTGCGTCTGCAATTGGATTACAACCAGAAAAACCCTGGTTAGAATAGTACCAAGAAAACTGTGAATTCAGTAACCATGTGTCAAGCATGAGCGCTTTATCGATAATGAAGCAAGCATACATATTCTCCAGCTAACACACACATGTATTAAATGAAAATTACCAACTTTGTATGGGCGAGTAGCAGAAAAAGTAGATAGCCAGGCAAATAATGAGCATTTTGACGACGGAGCGTCTGATTTTGAGCATGTATTCGGCCATGTTGGTGTTGCCGCCGTGCAGCACCTGAAACATTACTACAGTATATATTCACATATGTAGTTACCTACCAATAAAAAAAGATGTAAACGTGATGATAATCAACGAAAGTTTGTTTGAAGCCACGTAAAAATTAATCAGCGTAAAACAACATCGGATGGTGGTGGACCCAAACACATAGGAAACTTTTATGTATATACATAGGTAGTTAAAAGTGAGCTATATGTATAAACTAATGTATGAACTCCAGCGTAAGACAACAACATAGAAATTTTAACTCAGTGATTTTTTATTATGATAGGGTACATACTGAAACAGTTATGCACTCACGACACGATAAAAGAATAGTAAGTTGCAAATGGTATAAACCTCGACTTGTTGCTTGCCCCATAGCAGCGCGGCCGTTCTTGTATAGAAGAATGAGAATAGGATGAGTGGCAGTATGTACAGCATCATACACTCGAAACACTGAAATATAAACCATTCTTAATGAATTTCGTTTCTGCCAAATTAGTTCAGTTATATACTTGTTACTAAACAGGATAATAAAAACAACTGTCATCTTTGACCACCTTCTCTCCAGCTTATCCTGTGATGTTACCAAAGAGTATGTTATCAACTACAGTATTCAGGTGCTGAGCTTTTAAGAGTTTCTTGAATCTTGATGTTGACACATTCGTTTCATTACTGTACACAATATAAGACTTTCATCCACAGTTATACCAAAAGAATTTGATGTTTCTGTAGTTGAGTAAGTGAAAATGACAAACTTTGAATCCGAACACGTACTCCTCGACAAACGATCGATCCCAGTAGCAGATGTCAAAGTTGGTCTTTGGCAAAGTAAAGGTGTGGGTGTAGACGGCATATGGAGCAGCAAACATCATGGCACATATACCAGAGGCAAACGCTAGTACGATCGATTGAGACCTGAACCCTCACTCAACTTTATATCATCCTTAATTTGAAAAAAAAACTGTAAAATCAAACTTTTCTATTCAGGTATACATGTAAAAAATATACATGCTACTATGTAAATGATCGATAGAAACCTGAAACTTGATGACTGAAAATTATGGCAAACACTCGAAAATTGCATGTGAGATAAAACGTGTATAGTCTTAGTGAGGTATCTGATGTAAAAACATTTGGGTTTTGTTCCGTTTTTTGGTAAGTCCGATAAAGTCATCCTAGGCGTCTCGTCACTAGTCTAACCTGCTAAGTCTCCTCTGTGCCATCGGTTTGCAGATGGCGAAATACCGTTCAATACAGATGACGACCTGCAGTAGTAACGACCCGTACAAGAACATCTCCTCGAAGTATCTGAAAATCAAGAGAACTGAACCTGGGTTTTTAGATGTTTTTCCCATAAAATCGCAAAAGCCAGAGTTGTCCTATATAAACT
Source organism: Daptonema setosum (assembly GCA_964036265.1). Lineage (NCBI taxonomy): Eukaryota > Metazoa > Nematoda > Chromadorea > Monhysterida > Xyalidae > Daptonema > Daptonema setosum. Next base: position 13,145,861 of record OZ038447.1, read on the forward strand.
GAATTGAACCAGGTATATAGTTAAAAACAAACCTGATAATAGGGCAGAAGTGTGTATGTATGACCCATCCCTTATCGTACAAGGCCATTATAATATCGGGCAGTATAACGGTCAGGTTGCCCATATCGGCCACGGCCAACGCCAGCAGCAGACAATTTATCGATGATTTCAGCATTTTCTTCGAGAATACAATCACGCAAATGACGAAAATGTTGCCGAGTATTCCAAACAAGCAAATGGCAGAGAATAGACTGCCGAATAGAGCTTGTTCGGCCGTGGATATACATTGCAGACACTCGGGCGTACGTCGGACATGCAACGATGAATTCGTGGGCAAGGGCATGGCCGGCCCTGGTACGGATGTCGGCTGCGTCAACATCTACAATTTAAAATACAGTAAAGTACAAAAAAATTGACAAAATCGCCGAAGGTATGACCTGGGTCCTCTTCATTGATTACTTGAAAGCGTAAGTCCTAGCTGAACTTCGGTGACTCCCAAGCTCCCAGCCAATCAGCGAAGAGGACCCACTACATAGCTTTGGCGAATTTGTCACATCTTTTTGTCGTGTACTGTATGTAGCAATAATCATCCATATAAAATGTATACTGACTGATGATACATCTGCAGTTTATTACATTTAGAATTTTTTGAAGTCGTGTACCTCTGCAAACTAAATCAGCCATAAACTTAAGCGTCTGTAATCATGAATATAACATGTTAAATAAATAATATTAATATTGTAACAATCCGCTGTTTGTTATTGATCACCCAACGAGCTGTGAGCCATCGGCTGTGAAGGCTCTAAACTGTTTTGTCCATCATTGCATAATTGTTTGCAGCTATAAAAGATACTGGCGCTTCTATTTTAATATCAAACCGCTATTTTGAGCGGAGGAGTTCTTGAGGACAACAGAACATTTGAATTAATTGCTTTCCGCGTTGATACACATCAACGCAAGAAAAGAATTACGTCTTACAAACAAACTCTTTTTATTGGGAAAAACCTATTGCAAATAAAATCCAGAATTAGTCATCTGTTGCTTATGATAATCATGTTTCATCAAGCGGGAAATTGATGTTTGGCTTGAAGCCTGTCAAGTCGAAAACATCAGTCGAAACAACTTCCATCGAATAAATGTGATTGCATGTGATCTGTAACATTCATGGTTGTAGCGTCCAGAGATGCATATAGATTTGTATCTTTGTCCCTAATACAATCTGAACCAACTACGGAACATTTTTGATTGAAAAAACTGCACACCACAAAAGCTTCAGGCAACAATTTTACCAACAATATGTTTCGAGATTCAACCACTAATTCCTGTACAAACGTAAGTTTAGTACGTTCATCGCGATAAGACTTTTTCTGGGACATTCCATGTGAAATCTTACCCTCATGCCCATGCCCCAGATTGTGCACGTCTGTCCGTTCGGTGGCGGTTAATTAATTTATCTTTTTTTTGAAAACCACCTCATTTTGCATGATCAAACTGGCTTATTCGGTCCCCGAATTGCATTATTATTAATTTCAAACATGCAATTAAATGGCATGGATTTGAGAGTGAGTGAAAGATTTCGCGGAAAATGTTCCAGAAAACCAGGTTTTGTCAAATAAACGTTTAAAAGAGTTTGTGTACAAACTCAGGACTTTGAGTTCGTGTAAAAACGGAGAATACGTACATATGTATGTCCTGATAACCAAGTCTTATTACCTTACATATCTGGCTTGCTCCCAACAAATGAGATTGTCGAAATATGATTTTTAAAATTATATTTCTTTTCCTACCTTACACATGATAAAATGTTCCAAAACATTGTTGAGCACATCAAAAAGTACACAACTAAATACAAAGTGCATTGAGTCTAAATTAAGAATCAATAAGGTTGAGCCATCAAAGTGAATGTTTATGAGCGTATGTATCAGCTAAGTAACACATTCCGTTTACGCCTCAGGTAATAGTTGTCCGTCATAACATGGTTGGTTCATGTACCTTGACTGACTGGATGTCTGGCACTTACCTCTCATCATGATAACTAGACGCGATCGCTGATTAAACATGCTACAAGTACACACATGCTCTACATGTATACATAGGAAAAAGTTTGCAACGAGACATACAGGGTGGCACAAAAACGGACACGATTTCTTCTGTGCACAACATTTGCTCTCATGATATTGTTTTAAATGAGGTATATTACAACTTAATGACAACATATCAGCTCAAAAATAGCAAAATTTCAAACCTCTTTAAACTCAAGAATAGCAAATTCAGTCAGTTTTATAACCAGTAAGGTATGTATGTAGGTATAAAGTGCATGAAGAGACTTTTAAAAGCAACGACAAAAAAGGCATGGTGCACTTTTAATATCATTGCTTCCTATTCTCAAGTTATCAATGTTGTTTGTGGATACTCAAGTTAACTGCTCACTGTTTTTACTCGCTTATCACTCAGTGAAAAGTGACTGTCAAAAATAATTCTTGGTTAGAGACCTCCATGAAGAAAAAATAACAACTTTTATGAATTGATGTCGTCTTTATTATTTCCTAGACTTTTCTTGACCCAAATTTGACTGTATAGCTGCATAATACCCCTATTAATAGAGCCGTTTACCCTAAACCATTTTGACGTTTGACTAAATTCATATTCTGCTCTGCGCATGTGTATGTATGAATGCATGGACTGAATTCAATGTGTGCCACTTTCTAGAATATACGGTTCAGTGCACATTAGCAAAAGTTTATTTTATAATTGCAAATCGGTTATGGCAATGTTCACTTTATGGCTCTCGTGAATATAAACCAAATGTCTCCGCACAGTGGTGATTTTCAAAAAGCTATACTCAGGTGCCCATTACACTTTTAGGGTAGCTCAGTTAAACACCAATTCCGCTCCCCACCCTTTTCACGAGTTCTAAAACGTGTCCTAGAAAGTAAACACAAAGTGCTTTTTGATTTTTTTAATCGATGTTCGATAAAAGACAATCTAAATAGCCAGGTTTCCCATGATCTGTTTGTCTGGCAGCTAATTACAGATACTCTAAGCACAAGCCAAAGAGAAAACGAGGGCATTATTACGAGTATTAATACTCATCACCACAAAGATGTTTAGAAAAACCTACATGTACAGGTGAGAGATCTAAATAGGTGATCCTTGTAAAATATGACCTGGCCTAAACGACCGTTAATTAAGGTGATACACTTACGTCAATGCATGGCAGTGGAATGCGCGAGCGGAGGAGAAGGGCTAGGAAAAATGGAATTTCCCCCTCTTTGACCTTTGTTTTAAAACGAAGAATTTATTCCCAAAGGTGTAGTTAAATTGGCCTGACGAAATTCCCTGACAAATTCTTTGTCGAAATTCCTCTACCTTTATAGGATTAGCTAGCTCATCCGCCCGTGGTAGAATAGATGACTTGTTGGCACAACATCCGTTTTCCCAGACTATGGGTATGCACTTTATTTAGGTTAGTGGAGACCAGTTGTGTGTACGTACCTTAACAGGGTTAATCTGTAAGTATACGAGTGGATACATGCAAATGTCGGCAAAGTTATGTACATAGCATGTACCACACAACACCATCGTTGTTTATCTCGTGTAAGTGCATGACGCAGTTACGTAATTAGTCAATAACATGCTTGATTACAACACAGAGGATCAGACAGTTTTAGCAGTGGTGAACAGTGAATTAATTCAGTGCCAAATGGGGATGAGACTAAAAACAAAGTCCTAGACTGTTTTCACAAAAACTCACGCAACTCATATATGTCACAGTTTTCAATTTAGATCAGACGACATCTCCTATGTATCGGGGTCGAACCCGTCAATCACAGAACATAGACGGTCTGCCCACAAGTTCAGTGTTTTATATTACATACATGCACGTACTACATACATATGTACATACATACATACAAATGTACATATATGTATGTACATACTGTATGTACTTAGTTACAATACAATATTATGCGTGTCTTACTTCCTATGTAGATTAAAAATTTTTCAAGCTGTGATTTGAAACTAAACAAATGTTCTGTATTGCTGAGTGAGATTTACAATAAGTGTTAACGTTTTCAGTTGCACTATGTTGGCATAAAGAGTTGAGGCATCTGCAAGTGACACATCGGTGGTATTGAGCATGATCCTACTGGCTGCTCCATCCCCAGCTCTCACATTAAGTGACTTGTTTCATTACATTCATTCAATGCATCATTTGGGAATCATCAGGCTTTTCACCAGAATATAGTAAGAGGAAGTTAACCGTGTGGTTATAGATAGAACAGACAGCTGTATACTTGATTCAGCACTCAAAGACTGATTTATTGCATCTGATTTATCGAGATTATGCACCATTAATCCGCTCGGTAGGTAAGGCAGCTGACTCCGACAGGATCAGGAAATTTAACGATTGCCGTTGATTTATTTTTACAAAGGAGCTGATTATATTTTTAGAGCACGACAATTCGTTTAACATCAGTAAAAGAACTAAATTGGATTGAGTATGTACCAAACTTGCATTACAGTAATGATATTCAAGCTGACTCTGTTATGTTGGATGTCCAGTAACAAGGTAAAGGATCAGTTTACACTAACTATGCACATAAATTTTTTTGTGAATAACGTCAATGCGCTTCATAATTATGATCATCAATTTTACTTGACATTTTATCGAATTTTCGCCAAAATGACTCTTCTGTACTCCCGCTATTGCACTTTTATATAATAATTGCTGTGGTAAACGGGTCAGATTTCCTAATTGCCAAAACATGGAGTCTGAAAACTAATCTTATATTGGATACACGAGGTTCAGACGTACATTGTAAGTGCAGTACGAACATTAAATACGTAAATGTATGTACAGTATGTATGCAAAACATACGTGTAACTCCCGCCGTCAGCTGGACGCGTTCAGTTCCCAGAGGGGGCGATGAGGACGCGTCCACATGCCTCGACCTGGGAACAGGACGCGTCTTCATCCCTCGACCTGGGAACAGGACGCGTCTTCATCCCTCGACCTGGGAACAGGACGCGTCTTCATACTATGACCTGGGAACAAGACACGTCTTCTTACTATGACCTGGGAACAGGACGCGTCTTCATATTATTACCTGGGAACAGGACGCGTCTTCATAATTTGACCTGGGAACAGGACGCGTCCAGATAAACTGACCTGGGAACAGGACGCGTCTTTTCTCAATTTGTCAGCTGAGTGTGCATGTTAGAGGGTGCAGAGGAATTTATTATAAAGATTTATAATTATCAGTTTATTTTTGAAATCATCTTACTATAAAAAGTGGAGCACTTGGAAAAGTTTTAATACTCTCTTTTTATTATTGCTTATTTCTTTCAAAGCATTTAGTGTATCAAATATGATTCCGATTCTGAAGTAAATTCCTCTTCTATGCGCAGCAATTCACCAGTTTTCATTATATCGTAATTTTAATTGCAATTTTTTTGGTTGTAGATCCTCAAAAAAATCGGGATGATTTAAAAAATCTGAACTTCCTTATGCATTTCAGTTATTAGTTGTAGTTAATGGAGTATTACGAGAGCGGATGTACTGATTTAAGTACTTTTCAGCTGAAATACATGTATATAATTTTTCCTAACCACCGCAAAGTATGTACGAACTTGAGCTGTTATTGCAAAAAAAACTAGCCATTCAGTGCTGAGCCTGTTGTAGAATACGCTGATTGGCCAGCTGAGAACTTTATTCTGGCGGTTGCATGTTCTGAGGATGAACAGTCAATTCAATCCTGTTTATAATAGGACCCATATCTTTACCACTGTATGTATGTACTTCATTGCTTTCGATTATAGCTTGGTCACGGTTTCTTGTTATCAAAAATTCATTTTATGGACCAGTTACGCATGTATGCAATGTATAAAGCTAAATTGAACATCTTGTCCAATCGTTATATGAAAAACATTTTACTTCATGTAAATTTGAGAACGCGCCAAAAGCAGATTTGAATTCAAATTGCGCGCCAAAAAACTTTTGGCTAACAAGAAACCCTGGATACGCTATATGCTAAGCGAATAAGTGGTGGATGAGTTAATCATTGAGTGAGTTATATGAGGGAGTAAATAAATATGTTTTGATCATTTGCGGTTGTAAGACAAGTTGGCAATTTCCATTCCGTTTTGTGATCTCTAGCTTTGCACGACAGATTAATTAAAGTTCACGGACGAAAATTGTCTGACATACAACATGCAGTTGCATATATACTATGTACATTACATAGATCTACATATATGTAGATATTCCACACTGTAGATATTACAGGGTGGCTGTAAAGTAACAACGCGTTTTTCGGCCGCCCATTTCTCAAAATTATTATATTGCATAAATAACTTTTACATGCCAGTTATATGATATTTTACCCGAAATTTCCGTTTATGGTGTTCATTTTAATAAAACATTATAATTAAGGTTAATTAGGTTATTTATCAAAGTTAATTTTTGGCGAAATTAAACGGAATTTTCGTTATTTTTCAACAATACTGACCGTAATCTCATGATAACGGACGATAATATTTCGAGTTTCAAGTATCAATTCGTTTCAACAAGGATTCATATTAATGAAAACAAATGCTGACAGAAGTTTTGTGCTAAGAAGTTTCTATTTTAATTTTAGAAAATTTTAGAAAACAAATTTGATTCCTACTATTTCATAATCAAAAAGAAAGTCGGAAATGCATTGAAAACTCCAAATTTTAGGAAATCAAAGTTTTATGTCGTAGGCAAGATAATCCTACTTCCATAACTCCCGTAACACAAGTTTGATGTCATAAGACACCGTTAAGGATAATAAAAGCTTGATAATTGGTGAACACTGCGAAATGAGATGTTGATGCAAAAAGTGCCTTGAATGCTGGTTTATAATTGGCCATTAGGGAACACCAATAGTATTATTCAGCGATGAGATTAATAAATCATTATAAAAGATGTGTGTAAATTTTTAGAATCTTTAAACGCATTTATTTTTTTCTGAAAAAAGTAAAAATGTAAAGAAGTAAAAAAATCTTTATTTTAAGAAAATTCACAAAAACCCAACAAATAAAGTGTAATACGGCAAATCTGATCACTTAATTCGGGTTTTCATGTGTTTTTACGCTATTTTGGTTAAAAAAACACTGGTCACAGGATATAGTTTTTTCGAGAAATGGGCAGCCGGAAACCGCGTCGTTATTTTACAGCCACCCCCTGTATAAGTAATAACCGAGGAGTGAATTTCAATTGTCAGTGATTCTTGACTTCTGAGTAAAAAAACTGATTATTTTCAAAATCGAATAAAACATGAAACCGCAAAAATCACCATCGGTATTGGTCACTAGTTAACTATTTGTCGAATGCTGTGACAAATCATATTTTTACTTATATAAAGTAAAACAAAGCATCTCCATTCGTGATCGCATCACCTTTTAATGAATACTGTGAAGATAAACGACATGCTATTTCTTCAAGTCACGTGACCTGCCGCGTGGCTACAGTATGATCTTAATTGAGCTGTATTTATGCTTTTATACGGTTATGTTAAGTGTATGTTTATGTTGAAGCGCATTTTCAATAACGTATTTACTGAAAAATAAGGAGAGACAACCGTTTAATCTGTTCAACAGTTTACAAAGCACTTCATTTTAAACAGAATCGTAGTTCGCATACTACATTTCGTGCGTGGAAATATCTTAATCACACGCATTCTTGTAACCAACTCGGCAGTCTTTCAAAAATACATCTTAATCACACGCATCCTTGTAACCAACTCGGCAGTTTTTCAAAAATACATAAGTTAAGTCAAAAACGCAATAAACGTATCTACTAGCACACGTTTTGGGTTATCAAATTGTAGGCGAAGTGAAAAAGGACGTATGTACTTGTGTCCTAAATGAATTGTTTCATTCCATCTCTTTTATATTTCATAGATGAATTGCTGCGCATAGAAGAGGAATTTACTACAGAATCGGAATCATATTTGATACACTGAATGCTTTGAAAGAAATAAGCAATAATAAAAAAGAGTATTAAAACTTTTCCAAGTGCTCCACTTTTTATAGTAAGATGATTTCAAAGAAAAACTGATAACTATAAATCTTTATAATAAATTCCTCTGCACCCTCTAACATGCACATTCAGCTGACAAATTGAGAAAAGACGCGTCCTGTTCCCAGGTCAGTTTATCTGGACGCGTCCTGTTCCCAGATCAAATTATGAAGACGCGTCCTGTTCCCAGGTAATAATATGAAGACGCGTCCTGTTCCCAGGTCATATTATGAAGACGCGTCTTGTTCCCAGGTCATAGTATGAAGACGCGTCCTGTTCCCAGGTCGAGGGATGAAGACGCGTCCTGTTCCCAGGTCGAGGGATGAAGACGCGTCCTGTTCCCAGGTCGAGGGATGTGGACGCGTCCTCATCGCCCCCCCTGGGAACTGAACGCGTCCAGCTGACGGCGGGAGTTACACGTATGATGCAAAATGATTTACCTACTGTACGTACGGATTTAATGCAGTGGTTTAGATGGCTAACATGCACATAAGAGGAAGACCTGATTAAACTGTTGATTAGGATGCATGATAACAGGCTACTTACGACGATTCTTGGGCGTCTAATAGTAAACATGTGCATGTAAGGTTTTATGAAAATATGAAAAAATCACATCAGCAAGTTTTCAATACATATGTATGTAGCTGCCCTTTATGTTTGGTGTATATTGATGTTTCTTGTAGATCAGTTGACCCCGTGGTTCAATTGTGAATTCCAAACACATAATGCTAAATCTTAGTAACATCTAAATAAGTAATCTTTGAGAAAAGTTCTGGACACAGCACGTACCAAACCCTACCCCCAAAACTTCATCCTAATTGCGTCACACAACAGGTCAGTGAAAAATCGTATTCAGGTAAAGGAATCCGGCAGTGACTCAGAATTATAGTAGATTAACTACATAGATACTATAGTGTCAGCATGCTATGTATTTACATTTTCTATATCACACATAAGCAAGCAGACAGCATAAACGAATAAGCAGGTATTCAATAGAAATCCTTAACAATTTATGTAAGTTTTTTTATCATCAATTCACAAAATTATGCGTGTATACAAAAGGAAGCATTCAAGTAAAGGCGTAAGGATATGCATCAGAAGTATTACAAGGAGTACAGTAAGTTAAGCAGTATAACATGTATGTAGGTCAACTTTCAATTAGTTTGGCCGGACTATCGACAGTCGAGTAGAGGGTGTCCGACCAAGATTGCTTTCAGGCGACGTCGGGGCTTAACTATGAATGCATGCACATACATACTATGTAGGACATATCGTTTCTATGTATGTACAGATGAATGTATGTATGTAAGACGTTGCGGCTGGAAAAGATGTCTGACATTGACAATTGGACGCTTCACCAATCACATACATTCTAATTTACGTATAAAATATGTGGTTATTATGTACAGCTGACCAGACATTTTCACTTACTGTAGTTTCATGGTTTATTTCGATATGATCATTGGAGCATATGAATTATCGTAATAAGAAGATTGTAATAAATTAGTTCAGGATATCAAACGGCCACGTTTGGTTTACCTAAGCAAACAATTACTGATCAGAGTGTCTTCAAAACAGAACAGACTTGTGGAATGCGCTCCGACTATGTAAGCCGCAGTGCGCTTCGGAGCGCTCCTCGGGGTCAGCGCAGACCGGACCGACTCCGAAGCGCACTCCGTTAGTGCCTATGAAAGTCTAAGAAGAAAATCATGCTTTTTACCTGTTTAACTTGTTTTTTATGATCATTTATAACTTTTGATGCGGAATAGGTTACAGTGCATTTTATGAAAAAAAGTTTTAAACGTTTGTTACATGTTGAACAGTTAACAAGAACCAAATAAAGTTCTATTTGTGTATAAAGGTGACAAAAGGTTTCTATGCACTAAAAATAGACGGTCCTATCAGCCGATGAGATGTGACCATTTGGCTAATGAACAAGACACGTCGGCGTACGTAATCATGAATAAATCTTCTATTACTCAATAGATGAAATCGTAAGTTAGTTTTATAATGTTTCTAACGAAATACAACTAATATATCAGATAAATTTGTTATTAGATTTCTACGTTGAACAGCAACATTAAAGACACCGCTTTTACAGTTCCACGTTCACGGAAATACCCTTTTGAATGCACTCACTGTGAGCATCCATAAATGGTTAATGCATTTAACGGTCAATAATTCATGATCTATTTCTGTATAAATATAGAACCGACGATTTGCTAGAAACTTAAGCCCTGTTTATACTTCAGCGTAAGCCGTAGCGTAGTGGGGGCGGAGTCTACGGGTGTAGGCAAAGCGTACATCTATGTCATAGATCTACGCGTAGGTAAAAATTTGAGTGTAAATGCTCGTTCGCTATGCCTCAACTAAATTCCAAAAAAATTATTTAAGGGAACGAAAACGCAGGAAACGTCGGATTTATTTTGCCTGTGTTTTTCTAGAGCCGGCGGGCTCGTGTGTCTGATACCAGCGCGTGTTTAGGGCTTGTTTGCCGTTTCATGAATTTACGTGGATGCTCGGTTTAGCTCGGGTGTTTTGGGCCAACTTCGGATTTAGTTTGCACAGTAATAAAAATTAACAGAAAAGTAGTCAGAGGGGTTTGTTGACCTCCTGAAAACATCTGTGATTTTTTCAAGCTGGAAAAATGATTTAATTTGGTCGAATTTGCTCAGCGAAGTAATGCGTGTTTTCTTCATAAGCTGGGGCGAAATCTGCATAGCGGCGTGGTGACCAATCGAGGTTATTTTTCATCAATAACTCTATTTATAGGTTTTCAACAACGGTGAGACGATCTCTGATTTTTTCGAGCGTCAGAAACCGCTTAAATCACCTGAAATTAGCCCATACAGAAATTTAGAGACATTTGAACATCTTCGAAAACAACTTCTCAGCAAATTTTCGAGAGTAAAATGAATTTCTTATGAGTTAAAATTGATTTCCCAACATATTTTAATATTTTTGATTGTTTTTCTTCGAATTCCCTTATTTATCTACGCGTAAAATATCAAATCAATTTGATATTGAGCGTACAGGAACAAATTCTATGCGTAAGCAGGAGGCGGAGCCTACGCATGATGAGAATGCAAATCTACGCGTGAGCGAGTATAAACGGTTGACCCGTAGTCAGGCGTATATAGCGTAGATCTACGGCTTACGCTGGAGTATAAACGCGGCTTTAGATATGTACATACCAATATGGCGTACATGTATCTTTCAGACTAGAAGAGTTCACGGTTCTGAAAATTTTGCGGCCAGTACAGAGACCGTCAGAAACAAATTACGAAGCAACTATTCGGAGACCCGTTCCCAACTTTATAATCACTATCCAATAGGTAACCACAAATGGGTTGATGCCACTTTTTCTACAAACGAAAATGAAATAGAAACTAGGCATGAATGTACGAATGTACATATGTCGTATGTATCTTAACTTAACATTTCAATTCAACCCGCCTACTCTAAGCCCTGCAGGAACAAATATCAGTTTTAATGTAACCATTGGAGGCAGCCCTTGTCATTCATCAACTTCATAATTCAAACAAACATACGTATAACCTGTGACCTTATACAGTATGTAAATGAGTCGGCCTCAAACACATCTGGAATATTAATAAAAACTGATTCTGCATGTAAAAGCCATTACGGATGGAGTAGGCAACAATACTTCTTCATAGAATATAGTACCGATTACAAGTGAGTGTTCTGCAACGAGGTACAAAGTCGCAAAACGTGAAATTCTTCACTGTTTCAATTTAAAAAATTTATTTGCTGCTTATATGTTTCATCACGTTTATTACTTTTTCAAAAATAAGTTTCTATTATTTGCCAAAGTTATTACAAAAAACAATGTTTCATACTCGAATGAGACACCCTGCACTCATAAATATGTAGATGCATTATATCATCAAGTACCGGTATAACAAGCGTTTCTCCGGATAGCAACGTTCATCTCGTCAAAACTTGAACTTGTGAAAACAAGTTAGACATTACCAGACACCAACCTCTTAAAACTCAAGCTTAGGGAAAAATATAAGAGATGCAACAGTGAAAACTGACATAATTCAAAAAGCAATAAAATGACAATTTTTCGATTTTTTTTTATACAATCATTTATCGAAAAAATTTACAAAGTTCGCCCAACATTTGGTATGCGTGTCCAATGTAAGTTAGCGTTTGGGCATGCATTGCTGATTCGAAGGCTGTGTTCTGCATGGTTACGGTCATCGGGTGGTTTCTGGCTGTTGAATCCAACGTTCCATATATTCTGAAGACATTTTATTACTAATCCAAAAAAACGTCTTGAGTAGAGCAGGAAAGACGCCGAAATTCCTCGGATGTGAAAATATGAAAAAAATTATTAGGTGAGCTCATTAACCTTAAACCAAATAGAATTTGTCATGCAGGAGGCTGTACACATTTTTGTTTATGGCTCATTAAACGATGGCTCATGTTTACGTTGGAGAATGGTCTTTTCCACATATACATAGGAAAGTTCATTGAAACCACAGTTACAATGTTTGTCACCAGTAACCAAGCAAATAACTTTAGGCAGTCCTTGATGTTGTTTATTCCTTAATTGTTTCTTATTTTGCTGTCGGAAATGTGTTTATGTACGTAAACGCGGTATGGTTGAAGCTTTCCACATAACTGTTCATCGGCACCCAACAAGCGTTATTGTTTGTACATACAGTAACCCAAAAACATAGAGTGGGAATTGTATTAAATGTAAGCAATACGGAAATCTTTACAGAAAACCTCTTTTTGATGGATTGGTTGGTTGACTCAAACAGACAAAAATAGCAGAATTTATGTTTTTACACTTATGTAAAGTGTGATTTTATTGAAGTCTTCCATAAAACCAGAGCCTTATTGAAAGTTATCGGTCTGAAGTCAACTATGTCTCAAGTCACGAGACCAGGTTACTGGTTGCAAGTTGTATTTTGAAGTAGTGTCCTTGTCATTCATGTGAAACAGACAAACATGCAACCCAACAAACACACATGGTTTGCTTGTTTCATACAATACCAATGTTGGAGTAGAAGAGGAGTGTGGGATTATAATACTTTGATTGGACACAATCTTACTTTGTATGCAAAATAAAGCAACTGTTTTTTTTGTCTGGGGTTGCATAAAAGTATTGAGAGTACATAATAGTTCACGCAGGTGATTTTTTACAATGGTTGAACATAACATTTATTGAGAGAATGTCATGATATAGTTTCATTGTAATACAAGAAAATTTACACAAAATACTTGAAATCAGTGGTATAAATGCTTCCACTAAGTGGTATGAAGACACAAAAAATTAATCGAGAGGCATTTAGATAATTCAGCTTTGCTGAAACTACAAAAAGGATAAGGAACGGATAAATATAGATGCTAAATAAACATTGTGCTTTACTAATATTGTGCTGTGATTTTGATGAAACGCTATTAGCTGTGAAGTTCCGTGTCATTAAATAAAGTTATATGTATAGAAAATATCACAATCATTGTACGTTCTTTTGTAGGTATAACGTTCTATTTCCATATAACTAATATTATCCTTCAATTGTTTTTGTTTCATTGAGAAAATGAACTTTTTGATATTTCAATCACATAGATATTTCAGATGATGCAGAAGTGGATGAAGTTGACGGCTTGCGCTGATTCCACGATTTCATGGACATGGAGTGAATCTGAGCCAAATGTGACCATTTTGATGGACATGTTGTCTCTGTTTCAGTGATCAGTGATACAAGATGATGCACATCGTGCTGGTGACGTTTCAATGTCAGTTTACGATCGAATCTAAGAGGACATAGTGTGCAGGAGAAGGCTGCCTGCAAATGGATGAGTGAGTGGGATAGTGAGTGAGTGAGTGAGTGAGTGAGTGAGTGAGTGAGTGAGTGAGTGAGTGAGTGAGTGAGTGAGTGAGTGAGTGAGTGAGTGAGTGAGTGAGTGAGTGAGTGAGTGAGTGAGTGAGTGAGTGAGGGAGTTAGTGAGTTAGTGAGTGAGTGAGTGAGTGAGTGAGTGAGTGAGTGAGTGAGTGAGTGAGTGAGTGAGTGAGTGAGTGAGTGAGTGAGTGAGTGAGTGAGTGAGTGAGTGAAAGAGTGAGTGAGTGAGTGAGTGAGTGAGTGAGTGAGTGAGTGAGTGAGTGAGTGAGTGAGTGAGTGAGTGAGTGAGTGAGTGAGTGAGTGAGTGAGTGAGTGAGTGAGTGAGTGAGTGAGTGAGTGAGTGAGTAAGTGAGTGAGTGAGTGAGTGAGTGAGTGAGTGAGTGAGTGAGTGAGTGAGTGAGTGAAAGAGTGAGTGAGTGAGTGCAATAAACCTGATTGTGTGGATGTCGCTTTGCATGTGTTATCAAGTTCGATGACTGACTGAATCGTCGACCACAAATGGCGCATTCGTGTGGTTTTTCACCTGATTGAAACTATAGTCTTTTACGAAAGCAATCACTTTTTTATCGCACTCACTCACTCACTCACTCACTCACTCACTCACTCACTCACTCACTCACTCACTCACTCACTCACTCACTCACTCACTCAGTCACTCACTCACTCACTCACTCACTCACTCACTCACTCACTCACTCACTCACTCACTCACTCACTCACTCACTCACTCACTCACTCACACAAACTCACTCACTCACCACACCAACCTTGAATCCTTGGAACTTGCGTTTCTGCGTCATCTCGTTTGCAGTATCCACATCTTTTTTCAATATATCTTCAATCCGAAATGAACTGAATCGTTTAAACGGAGGTGCTGTACACAAATTTCGGTCATCGTCAACTTCATTTACTTTCAATTTCCCATGATTCGTGGGCACTTGATAAACAGGCAGTGGCTTCTGGATCTTATTTTCATGTATTCTTCTCAGTGCCGATGGTACGTTTTGATGAATCAGATGGTCGAACGTCAGGTTACTGTACCGTGGCATTGGCACCATTGGATATGGTAGATGTGTGCCGGACTGTAAGCCACTGTATCGTAAGGGCACTTGACAAGAAGGTACACCCCACATTGGGCTGCTGGGCATAAGCATGGTGTCTCAATCTATCTACCGATGTCGTTCATTGAATCACTGTTTACCGAATCATTGAATCATCTTCTTACTCCTTCGATCAGACGGTCTGCTTAAATGCTCTGGTTAAGCAATCGTCTCTGCATACAGTAATCCTTCTTATAGTACGAATCGGATATTCGTCAATGAAATAGTAAAATCGTCGGCTTCGTAAAGTTGGTACGGTATTTTACGATTTTATGATTATGAATATGAATGTTGTTTGATTGCGCCAACGTCCGCTTCATCGGTCAAAATATCAGTGCTGGTAGGCCACAAGGTTAACTGACACAAAGTAGCTATGTTGCATTGCAGTTAAAGAAACATTTTCGAGATGGCCAGACTTTTTATATGAGTAAAACTTTTCTTGATGATGAATGACTACATCATGTTTCACTTCCCATCCGCCATACCAGATGATCATGACCGGATGATTTGTTTGCATTTTGAGCATCTGACTGACTGACTGACTGGCGCGAGCCAATGGTCATCGGATGACTATCGGTATTTGGTCATGTTGAATGGTGCATTCGTTGTGTGTCTGTCGTTCGTTTGTCTGCCGTTTTGTTTTCTACATATGTAGGCCACTTTGTACAGTTATATCACGCCCTTATTACTTTTTGATTTCATCTTTTCATTTTGCTGCAACAAGTTTTGCCCTTGGTTGAATTCTGCATTGCTTATTTGATTATTATGCGAACGTAGACTATGACTTGAACCAGCGGGGCAGTCAATCATTCACAGGTGACACTAATCATAACAATACACTCATATTGCATACAAATACTATAATCACTTTTATTTACAATAGCACACATTCATTTCAATCGTAATCGTTTGTATATTTATCGTAATGGCTCGAACTTTGATGTGATGAAGCCATGATGCAAAAAATGAAGAGGCTTCAGGAGGAGAATCAGAATCACCGGTACGTTGAATGGACTCAGTTGAATCGCCGAAATTCCCTACATCGCAAGCTGTAAGCAAATTTTGCTGTTACAATACGTTGTCATACAATGAGTCATCAGCTTTTCTTCTACCATACGCTCAGTTCCACGGATTCTGACTTAATCGTTCTGAAAAAAGTTTCTGGGGACTCTACATTTCGAAATTGCGGAGGATGGATTTTGCGTTTTCCCTCCCCTTCTGGACCGCTAGTGGTGTTTACACATATGGTGATTACTGTATGACCGGACATTGGGGTTCCGTGTCTTTTCACCCCGCGGAACTTTCACCCCGATTTTTTAAGGGCTTTTCACCCCGCGAAAAAATTACAATTTCGCGGGGTGAAAAGACACCGTCAAAATTCTGAAATTTGGCACCCCGAGCGCTGTGTCTTTTCACCCCGCGTTATTAACTTACCGTAACCCGATTTTCAGTTCCTTGGCTGATCGACTAAGATATGTATCATATGGACGATGATTGAGTGAGTCAGTGGGTAAGTGTCAAATTATTTTTCGACAGTCATTTTGTGCTTCAAAATACGAAATTAACTTTTTTGAAAACTTCCTATATTGCTTCGATTCACATGAAAATCATTCTGCAGACTAAACCGGACCGTCTGATTACGATGGTGAAGTCAGAATAGACGTGGTGTGAACGCTGCACGATGTAACAAAAATCCTTTCTACAAAAAGACATTCAGTTGGAGAACCTAAACTTGAAAGGAGTGCATTGACAATCGAGTAGATCATTGAAATCATTTCAGACGAGGAAAATAATGAAAAGCTTATAATAGCGGTTTCAACAGTTGAAATGGTTACTGTTTGGTGAGAACAAAGAACGCAGAACCAGTTATATATGATGAAACTAACACTTTCAAGAAAGCTAAAAAAACTGACGGGCAGCCAATGTTTTGAAAATTTTAATAGTTCTTAGAAAATCATTTGGATGAGCCGATAGGTTCCGAAATATAACTGTATATCCCAATGAATTGTTTCTCCGTAAACATTGAAACTACCACCAATTACACTAGTTAAATGTGAGGTCGTGATTGAGAGCTTGTATACATTGTAGTGTTATTTCACATTCAAATGCAACCACCAACCCGTACTAATGATGATATTTAAAAATCGACTTCAAGATAACCATTGTGATTTTTGGTGACAAGAATTTTTACTACATTTTGCAGCGTTCACACCACGTCTATTCTGTCTTCACCATCGTAATCAGACAGTACGGTTTAGTCTGCAGAATGATTTTCATGTGAATCGAACAAATATAGTGAGTTTTCAAAAAAGTTAATTTCGTATTTTGAAGCACAAAATGACTGTCGAAACTGAAATTGACACTTACCCAATGACTCACTCAATCATCGTCAATATGATATATATCTTAGTCGATCAGCCAAGGAACTGAATATCGGGTTACGGTAGGTTAATAACGCGGGGTGAAAAGACACAGCGCTCGGGGTGCCGAATTTCAGAATTTTGGCGGTGTCTTTTCACCCCGCAAAATTTTAATTTTTTCGCGGGGTGAAAAGCCCTTAAAAAATCGGGGTAAAAGTTCCGCGGGGTGAAAATTCTCCGTACCGACATTGGTCATCAATACATCACAGGTATACACCGCCCAGTTAAGCTATGCTCCATTCGCTTATGATTTGTGTACGAATTATGCTCGAGTGTTGGTCAATACAAATTGCGGGATGCAATAGTGCTTGTAGTTGTGTAATAGTAAAATGTCACAAATAGGGTACTTGTAGTGGTGTGATAGTGAAATGTCATAAATAGGTACTGGTGGTGGTGTGATAGTAGAACGTCAAAAATAGGGTATGTACTTGTAGTGGTGTAATAGTAAAACGTCACAAATAGAGTACTTGTAGTGGTGTAATAGTGAAATGTCACAAATTTGGTACTTGTAGTGGTGTAATAGTGAAATGTCACAAATAGGGTAGTGGGGTAATAGTGAAATGTCACAAATTTGGTACTTGTAGTGGTGTAATAGTGAAATGTCACAAATAGGGTAGTGGGGTAACAGTGGAACTAGGAAGTCACTGAGAAAATCTACACGAATGAGAAACAAATGTTTCAGGCTACATGGGATCGTGTGGGAAATAATGACTGATTGATGTAGTATTGTTATATTAATGTGATTAGTGAAATGTAAGTGAAACGTTCATAATTTTTGCAGATTACGAAGACATAGATAATGCGAAACAGTAGCATCAACCAGCAAGACCTGCCTGAAACGCAGACAGTTATCATTTATAAAACATGTCAAACTATTTGTTTAACTCACTGAGGAGTCAACAAAATTTTCTAATAACCTTAGATCGAAGGATAACACTCACCAGGTTACAAGAAGAGGAGGGAGAGTGGAATACATCTGCTTAGGCAATTTGTTTGTAATTTAGGTTGTAGGTAAAATAGCCTAAATTCGCCAGTTACCCACTCTTGGAAGAAATTGCTCTCAGGGTCTCATTGGTCAGTACACCTACTATTCTCACTCCACTCAACATCTACGTAATCACCTTACCTAACATAACCCATTATGCCACCAGCAGCGGATTGTCATCATTTATATTATTAACGTCTATTTGATGTCCACAGTTTATGATAAAAATGTGCTGGAGATACTTATTGGAAGGAACGGTTTCCGTTTACAAGCGCGCTTGCCCTATAATTGACTGATATGATGACATCAAATTGTCTCGTCACTACACAACCAGGACCTGAATATCAAATAACATCAACACGTGACAAGAATTTGGTGGTGTGACCTTTGCCCGTTATATTATGCTCTACATATTACGGGCATTTGTCTACACATTTTTCATCTTTTATCCCAAATCACCGGGGATTGATTTCTTTATTTGTTTCCCAATCCAACTCACCGTTTTATTGATCACATTGCTTTTATGAATGGCATAGCGTAAACCTAAAAAGATAAGAGGAATTGTAATCTCCGTTCTGTCTGTTTTCATTGACAAAAGTATGTTAAAGTTATTTCAAAACGAGTAAATTCAATTCAGCGTTGTATAAAGTTTTTGTCTCTCTGACTCTGCACTCTGCAGCGCAACAGATAAATGACTCATACTTTGCGTTTGAACAACATACTTGTTACCGGTTACTCAGCATGGATAGCAATGCGGTGATGCTCGCCAATGAACAACCATTTTACTTTAACCATACCTTTAACCATTTTTTCGCATGTAGCAACCAACTATTTCTCATATTTTAATGTACTTATTTATATCAGACAATGAATTTGTTGCACTCGTCAATACTTCTCATCTTGATTCCGATACTCGACTCAAGAATCATCGAATTCAACGAAGAATCCAACACAATTAAGTATGCAGACCCGACTGAGTACAACCAGGTGGACAGGCACGATGTGCAGCGACTTGTATACGACTACATGCAGTTCCTTGACATTAAGTTAGGCTACTGCTTGACTATAAAATAGTCCGAATGATTGGAGAACAGATTCAATAATGCTATACTCATTTCGTTCACAGCTAGGGAATGAATTGAAATTTTTGAATCCCTTTTTAATGGCTCAATGTGCCATAGTGATCTAAATAGGCACACCACGCCCTTAACTACACTCAGTGAAAAGAAACACGGTTCCTGAGAATCGCAAGTAAAGTTGTTTGTTGATTATGAGAATAGCTTAACTCGTGAGCTATGTATCAGGGTTTCGATTCTCTGTGATACTTGGTTATCATGAACTGCCAGTCTACAATTCATACTTAAGTAAATTTTTTTGTTCGTTCGGTTGATACGCAAGATGGTTAGAAGGTTAAAAGCAAGTGTCATGATGACAGTAAGACAAGCAAAAAAACAACAACTAATCTTCATGGATGATGATGAAACCAATGAATCTGCCATGTCCTGGAGTAAGTATCTGCTGGCATTTCAGTGATCGTATTGCATCGAACGTGTCAGTGAAGTGCGTGGCGTGTCAGGCCACCGTCTACGCACTCAACTGGCTCTGGAACAAAAACACGACCGAGGACTTTATGGAGCACGTGATCGGGTCGGTGTGCGCCCTCCTCAGGCTGGAGGATGAGGACGTGTGCCACATGATGTCAAGCAATTATAAGGTAAATGTGGAACGTATTTGAATGTGCGGTTCAATAGGTTTTAAAATTGTAAACCTAAGTTCATGTATACATTTCTTCTGGGATTTGCTTATTACTGAAGCCAACATGGTACAATAATACCATATCAGAACGGTTGAATAAACGCGTCAGGGTCTGTCTCTGAAATCAGGTTTCAATTTTAGAACCACCAGTTTTCGAGGCTGATGCCCTCGGCTATGGACTAAAAGCGATTAAAGACTAGACAAGAAGACAAATGGGTAGAACAACAACTAAAAATACATGATAAAGTATACCAATGTAATGTCATTTAATGTTTCAGCACGAATTTTTGTACGTACTGGGTCAGATCATACTCGAGCCACGTGAGGTCTGCGGGGTGTTGATGAGCAACTGCGGTCAACCGTATGATCCGATACTCAGCAACTGGACACTGACGTTGCCCGATGCCAAACCACCCGTGGTCAACCTCCAATCACCAAACGTATGTAAAATACTTAAATCAGAAATACCTTTATTTAATCATTTCACTGGCGGACGAGCCAGTCCTTCAAAGGTAGGGGAATGGATAATCAGCAGTTTTGAGGTCATTTTACCTACACCTTGGAAAGAAATAAACTCAACTTTTTGTGTTCCGATCTCCCGTTCGTTCCTCGTCCTTTAGTGAATCCAAACATTTGTTGGCAGACAGTTGTTAGTTCAACTTCGCGTAAGTTTCTGATAGCATTCAACTGTGCTTTCAGCCTTCATCACCCCTACTGCGAGTGCTTCAACTGTCAGACATCCACTACGACCCGGCGTATGTGGTTGGATCAGAGGTCAACTGCAATGAACCATTGTGCTGCAGACTCAATCATAAAAAGGCGGCTGGTTAGCTCATATTATTATGCATGTTGCATGTGTGCTGTTGAAAGAACAAGTATCATTGCAATATAACAATAAGTAGAACAAAAAGTTGTAATATTAAAGCTTCTTAACTTATTGTTGTTGTGTTTTGAATGAGAAGTCCCTAAACGAACTCATATTTTTCTGCATGTTTCAAGTATTTTTGATTAAGTTTTACTTAAAAATTGATTTTGGTATTTCAGTAGAGAACAAAGCCGGTGAATGGATATCGTTCGGTGCGTGCGATATCCCGTTGAAAACAGTGGAGGACATGTTCAGGCAGTTGAGCAAGCAAAAAGTTGGTGTCTAACTCGGTCAACCATTTCTTCTTTATCTTGTATCTTGATATTAAGGTCATTATTTTCTTTCTTGAGATCAAAGTTCCAATTTCATGTGAACCAAGTTTGTTGTTTAATCCCAATCTGTCGGAAACGGAATAACAAAAAGTCATTCATTTTCCTAGAGGAAAGTACATTCAGATCTATGTACATCTACGTATCTCATCACATACTCGTTAATTATCTGCTTAACCTAAACATTTATCGGGAATTTCAAGTTCGACTACATTCTGTGGACTGGTGATCTGGCACCGCACGATATCTGGAACTACAGTAGGACACGACATGTCGAAATGATGTCCAATCTGACCGGTCTGTTCGTGCAATACTTCCCTGATACACCCGTGTTTTCAGCTGTTGGAAATCATGAGGGTGTGCCTTGTGATAGGTCAGTTTTTTTATTGAGATTACTGAAGTCAAAATGGCACATTAATACCATATCAGAATGATGTTTTCATAGTGGCTCGATAGGTTGAATAAACTGATGGGCGAAGGCGAAAACCCCAGAGAAACACGTCAGGCACCACTGTAACTGTGCCATGTAAATAGTCAATTGAAAGTACCGATAAATTCTGCAGGCACCAGTTACGCTCCGCAACCTTATTTATTGTTCGCATAAAATGATGTAGTATTTTTCAGTTTCGCGCCCAACGGTGTTCCATCGGAGTACAGTCATGATTGGTTGTATAACACACTCGCCAAACAATGGAGAACTTGGCTGCCGACATCTGCCGTTGCTTCCATCAAATAGTGAGTTGTTGTTGTTGCAGATGTTGTTGTTGTTGTTGTCATTGTTGTTGTGTTTGATGATGTACCTTTGTTATTTCTGTATTTCTTGATCTCTACCACAATGATGTTTTTTCAGTCGTGCATCGTACATGAGCAAAGTGGTGCCCGGTTTGCGAATCATTTCCATCAACACACAGTACTGCTATCAGACAAATTTGTTGGTTTACACGCACAATCACTCTACTTACTGTAACTCACTCGCCACCCACCTCACTCACTTACTCACTCACCATCCAGCTCACTCATTCACTCACTCATTCACTAACCACCCAACTGTCTCATTCACTCACTCATTCACTAACCACCCAACTTACTCCTTCACATCTCAACTCAATCATTCACTCGCTCATCAGCTATGTAACTCCCTCATTTACTCACTCATTCAATCACCCATTCACTAACCACCCAACTTACTCACTCACATCTCAACTCAATTATTCACTCACCCATCAGCTATGTAACTCCCTCGTTTACTCACTCATTCAATCACTATTCGGTTAAGTTGGCTGTACATCAATGCCACCGATCCAGACGACACCCTTGGATGGCTGATTGAACAGCTCACTGACGCTGAAAAGGTTATAACATAAAAAAACATTTAAAACCGACAATCAACAATGAATTCCATCATGATTACAGTCTATCCGAGGTATTTTCATATTTTCAAAATTAATAAACGTACGTGTTATAATGTATTTTAGGCGGGTGACGCGGTGCACATAATCGGGCATGTGCCACCGGGCAACAGCGGGTGTCTGCCGGCGTGGAGTGCCAACTACTATGCCATCGTTTACAGGTTCACATTGAATAAGTATTATTAAAACTGAGTTACAACTTTTTTGATGAACAAAAGTTGATGATATGTTGATTCACAGGTTTGAGTCAACAATCCGCGCTCAATTTTTCGGTCACACGCACTACGACTCGTTCAGTGTGTTTTATGAGCACGCAGACCCGGGCAGACGTGCCACCAGTATGATGTACATCGGTCAGTTAAACAATGAATTCTAACATTTTTATAGTATTAATTAAGTTATAGTTTGACCAAGGTACCTTGTTAGTTTGTTGGCGCTCAATTTGAACTCAATAAGAGGCTTGGTAACGGGCCCATAAAAGTTTTGAAAACAAGAAGCCCTGAACAACGCTATATTAATTTAAGCGAATGTTAAGCGAATGAAACGGTATCTGAAGGCTTATCAATAAACTTCCATTGTCAAATGGATATTCGGTTAGTGAGACTGAGAATGAGATCATTTCAGCCCCGTCGGTAACCTCGTACACGCATGTGATTCCGTCGTATAGAGTGTACGACATTGATGGGCCGTATCACAACTCAACCTGGGTTAGTTTATAATTGTTACTTTGGTTTTATTTTGTGGTTTTTGTAAGTTTTAAATTGTCATATATAAATGTTTTCTACAAATAAAACATTGAAGTTCAATTATTGTTTTATGTGACGTGAGTCTATACCATGATGTATATTAATTCAGGCAGTGCTCGACCATTCAACATTCGCATTGGATATGCAGGCAGCAGACAAGGGCAAGCTCAATTGGAATCACCTATATTCGGCCAAGGTAATATATTAAGGCTATGTATTTACTTTATAATAGAATTTTCTGAGCAACCAAACTTAGAGAAAAATAGTAACACGGTAGTACCACTGTAGTAACACAGTAGAGTCATCGATTTGTAATGTTGCAGTCCGCTTATAACATGAGCTCGTTATTCGCACGCGACTGGGACCGACTCATCGATCAGTTCGCAGAGGATCCCGACAAATTCGACAAATACAACTTGTTAGTTGAAAAAATGCATAACATCTTTTCTACAAAAAATTCATAAAAATTCAGATTGTATTCTGCTACATAAAAAGTTGTAAAATAAGAAAAGTTTGATATTTCAGTTACTACACACGCACCAACACAACCGAATGTGACATCGCGTGTCGGCGATCCAGACTGTGCGAGTTGCGATCAGCCCGATCACACGATGAGAGCAGGTCAGTCAGTCAGTGAGTCAAGAAACCATAAAGAAACAACCACCCTACGAATATACACACATGTTTTGTCGCCTGTCTAGTCTGGCGCGTAGCGCGCCAACCTCGAAAAGACCATTATTCTATTATGGTCTTAGTATGCCTTGATGGCTTCCGTAATGAAGGAGTAACAATGAAAAAATTATCTGATTTCAGGTTGTGTGCGATGCGAGCACGAGTGCATCGAGTTCGCAGTCATCATCCCGCTGCCTCAGCTCATCATAATCGAAGCACACATTTGCAGCCACTTCACAACTACTTGTATCAAATCATACACAAACATCGTGTGAAACGGTATTGGTTGTGAACGAAACTGTAACTGATGTCCTGTCAGACCAAATGTCTGGTACCCTCAGCCATGATTCTCTAATAAATACATATGTTGGTGCTTGAATATAGTTTGGTATGATCTCAATGATTTATTTTGATTTAGACTTTTCATTGCAGTGTTCAATGCTTCCTATAAAAAAATTCATGCTTTACATTGAATATGTTTTGACAATGAAGTTACATAAATCCGTGTACTGCTCTGGATGACTGAAACACTCGTTTTCGTAAATTAAAAAAGGTCAGTGTTACCTTACCGTTCTGGTCACCACTGTGATGTCATCGATAAAATTGATTCACCATAACAATTTTATGTATAAAGTAATAACAAAAGTCATTTTAAATGTAATCTCTTTGTATCACACCATTAAGACGATACATTTTATTATTGACACGAATGGTGACGAGAGAGTACAAGCGTAAAAAATTGACTACAATAAAATGGGGAAAATAGCAATAATCATATAACAAGACATCTCAAGATTGTGAGCATTGTTAATCACTACCAATAAATTGCACTGGTTCTATAAAAACTAGGTGTAAAACGGAAAGTCTTGGGCTTCGGTTAAAAACCTTAGAACCAGAGCACGTTTGTATGTAACCAAAGTGACTATTTACAACTTCGTTAATGAAGTTACGTAGATATACAGGTGTAACCATGTAAGAGCAGGTTTATTCATAACAGAATCTACCAAAAACGGTTTCTTTCATATCATACATATGTAGATACAAATTCCCATTACAAGAACTCTCGAATGATCCAGATTAATAGAACAGTACACATAAAAATTTACCACCCGAACACGTTAGCGCGAGTGCAACCCTCATAAAAGTTGCTCTCAAGAGAAGATAAATAGACGAAATTGACAATTGAATATGTAAAGGTGAAAATTTGGTTTTGCTGCCGTACCTCACCATCATAACCTCAACTTACCCAAGTTTATTATTACGTGAACAAAAATTAGAAGACAACAAAGATGAGATAGCAGAGGCAGTAAATGGGCCAGAGTACAAACGACAAGGCCGAGTTAGCAGCGGCATACACTTGCACCCAGTCCGCACGAAAGTCACGACCCACGGACGCTTCCACATCCTGACCGTTGACCTGCAGTGAGTGGGTGAGTGAGTTGAGTGAGTAAGTGAGTAAGGTTATACATAACTGAATGAGTAAGTACATAAGTGAGTGAGTGAGTCAGTGTGTGAGTGAGTGAAAGAGTGAGTGAGAGAGTGAGAGGAACATCTCACCTGTGGGGCATATGCATCAGCTCTATTTTCAACATGTTCCCCACTGCAGCACATGCGCTCGTTGATGGCTGATGCAGCCAGAAAGATGTTGTGAGCAGGTGGAGTCTGTATTAAACAGTAATAGTAATCTGATGAGTTGATGTTATGTGTATACTCATCATACTTTTTTTAGTTTATTGATGTAAATAGATATAGAAAAAATTTTTTGTGAAAACAAGCTGCCTATGAGCAACCTTTCTGGGCATGCGACCGAGTGCGTTCAGCATCACGCTGCCCACCAAACTGATTAGCGTGATGGAGATGCTCATCTCGTAAAACCGATCTGTAACGAACGATAATAAGAAAACAAATGGTAATAGACAATGATGAGTAATAGAAAGCAATTAAAGTTAAATTTTAAAAATAAACGTGAATATCAAACAGATATGTGGTGTATGTGCAGCGAATGCCTCACGAGGTGCCGTGCGCGACAGCATGTCCAGACACAACATCTGCAGCAGCAGCGAGAACATCTTCACGTAACTCTGCAACAAATTATGCGTCTTATCTTAATAAATTTATTTATTCGGTATACCTAAATAACCAAGAAAATCTGTTTAATAGAATAGCGAACAAATGAATTACCAATTAACCTGTATAGCCATATTGCCAAAGAAAGGTGATAGGAGCACGACCACGACACACAGCATGATCGGTAGGGCCAGCTCGATCCGCAACGTATTCGACAGTCTGCAACAAAACACGCAATTTTTATTATTACCTTTTTTCTATATTTTTATGTTACATAACAATTTAATTATTTTATAAACATGATATGTTTGTATGTTGATGTAGATAAAAACTAAGAAAGATTAATGAGCAGCAACCTTCCAATGGTGAGACAGAACGTGAACTCATTGCTCATAATAAACTTCTCTTCGTCAGCCGATCGGTGGCGTATGACGGCGTGCTAAAACACATCATCAGATCAATACTCAGATATGTTCATAACTAGTCTTAATTCAGTCTTAATTCAGTATGTATGGCCTTTGTATGAAATAATATTTCAGAAAGCGAAATCATTATTGTTATTAAAGTTAATGTTGTACATATGTAGATAATCGCATGTGGACTGAACAATTGTAACACCCGAAACACGTAAAGGACAGAAATTTTGTCGTAAATTATTGATCGTCTTAAGGACAAGTTCATTACTACTAATACTAATGAAATTGAATTACTAATAATCTAAATAATTTATGAAGGACCATCCCAGTTAGATTCCCACTTTGAAATCAAATTTTTCGCACCTGAATCTGCCAGACATCATGAATTCGTTGTGATGCCCTTTCCAGGTCTTCAGTTGATACCATCACGTCCTTGTCCATGCTCAACTGGAAGGTCGAGTCGGGTTGGGTGTCTAGCGATACGCAGCAGTCGTGCTGATCACGTGGATATCTCAAATAAACGTACATAAGATGAAATGCTTATTATGAAATTCTACGCCTAAGCCTAAAGTTAGGCCTACATAAGCCTAAACCGAAGGCTGAGCCTATTCTGAAAGATAAGAAACTATAATAAGAAAGATAATCTTCCGTCCATGGAGAACAAAAATTGGTTTTATCATAACCAACGTCCTATTGACAGACTGTAACATTAAACGAAACCAACTTTGAGAAGTCGATATCACAATCGAGCGATCCCTGAAACGGCAGTTTGTATTCGACTTTGCCCAGACTGTCGACGGTGATGTGACCCATCGTGTCCGGAAACACTACCATCTGGCTGAAATATGAAAATGTTGACTTAGAAATACTTTAACAAACATGATCATTTACTTTTCCAGCCACTCTCTTGAATTTTAACCTTAACGTATATTTCGGTACCTCTTATTATTTTTTATTTCCTTTTACTTCTCTGGCCATTTCGAAACCACCATTCTGACATGGTATTAGTGTGCCTTGATGGCTTCCATAATGAAGAAGTCACAATAAAACAATAGGACTGAGGAATTTTTTCACTGCTCACTCGCTTTCCAGCTTCTCTTTCAATCTTTAGATCACTTAGGTTACCAACCTTAATCCGCTACCAAATAGCTCGTACTGTGGCACCCAGATTTCGCCAACGCCTATTGGCAGCGAATGCAGGTTATCGAAGTCGGCGGGATCCCAGATAAGACGCTCATCTTCCCAAGTCTTAAAATACATAAAATCACCAAATATCAGTTCTGGACGAAGGTCGTATGCACAGCTAGTTAATTTTGGGCTCATTAAAAAAACTATTCACCAAAAGTTGTTTATCCCATGAACGGAATCAACACATATTGAAGTCAATGGAGGTCAATGTGGAACATACTTGATTATTTTCTGTACATGTTTTTGATAATATATAGTGCGTTTATCGGGCTACGAATTTTTCTCGAATATTTCATGTAAAAAATCTCCATATTGCCCAAATACTGAATTTTAATCGAATAACAAACTGAGGATAAAACACTGTGCTAACCATAACAAAGTGCAATCCCGCCTTCAGACCATCAATACGGGCGTTGTTCTGAAACTCACAAAAAACTTGATTTCAATGTAAATTTGTTTGTTAAATATATTTAATTTATAAAAAATAACATTACATTTATTTATTGAATAATTATTCTTAGGGTATATGTAGTTTTATTCGAAAAATGTAAAAAGCCAACATCAGTAATACTGTTGACCACAACTCGACTCAATCGGACGTTTACGGATTCCCGGGGTCGATCGTTGAAATTGGGTGGTGCCGCCAGACTGTTTGACATGCCGGACTCGTCGTTTGCCTCAACAATACTTAGCAGTTTTATCAATTAAATTTCAGCAATTTCAAAACATTACAAAATAATCAAATAATATGAAAGTTTATTGTAGTAATAAATTATAAAGATAATAAATGTGCCATGTAAAACGTACTCGTTTCATCAGATTCCAGAAGAGACAGTTCTCGGCATTGCTGCCCATTCGGAACGAACGGTTGTCCGTGATTTCTGTAATTATATTAGTGTCACAATGGTAAGGTGAGTGTAAAATTGAAGCATTCAAAATAAGATATACAATATTCGAAACACATTAAGTTTCTCAAGATCAACCGATTTCATTGCGGTATGAAGCAGCATAATGTTTTATAAATGTTTGTGTACTTCTTGGGAATGATTAGTAATATGCTGCTTCTACAGCAGTCGGTCAAAGAGTTATTCATCGGAAAAATGTTTCAAACTAGCAAATAAAAAAAATGATTTGGTCTCATATACAATAATCAAGCTATTATATCATTATTCAACACGATACAATTATTGTTAGAGAAACTTGTTCGCATCGAAATTCTAAAAATCACCCCAATTCGTAACATTTTCTAACCTGCAATGCTGATGTTGTGTTTGGATTCGCATTCATCAGCGAACATCATGCCGAACCCGAATGCCTGTACATCGGCGATCACCAGCACAAACACCAAGTCGCCCAGTCGCATGTCCGATTATAATGCTTGTCCGATTATAATGATTGTCCGATTATAATGCTTGTCCGATTATAATGCTTGTCCGATTATATTGCTTATCCGATTATAACGCACTTCCTATTATAACGGTGTCCGATTATAACGGTGTCCGATTATGAAGAGGTTCCTGCGTTAAAATACACATACATGTACTGTAAGAAATTCATGAATTAAAAAAAAATTATGCAGTGGAAATAAGCCGATAAAACGATTTGTTGGTATTAAACCAATAGATGAACCTCAAACCGTTACAACTGCTATCAAACATTTACAGAGGGTTTATATGTTGTACGTTAAATTCCTTATAATATGAAACAGGTACGTAATGCATATGCCACTAGCGGACGAGGGAGCCACGAAACAGTGGAATTTCCTCTCCTTAGAAGTTCCAAAATGTATAATTAGTTTCTGAAGGTGTAAGTATAATGTCATTAGAATTTCTAATTCTCGGTCTTTGAAAAAGTTTGCCTCCCTTCAAACGATTGGTTCGTCCGCCAGTGGCATGTGCCATGATGAAGGTATGCACTCGGCCAATGCGAGTGTATGTTAATTTAGTGGCATGCATTGGATGGTGCATCAGTGCCGTTGTGTTGGCATGGTTACTTGATACAGGGTGTACCGCAACCACAACAGTCAGCTGTTAGTCGATTCCTTCATTGAGGACCAGTTGAAGTCAAATAAACCTAGGAAACATTCGAACATGCAAAATAGAAACAACAATCGAAAACATGGAAACAAGTTGTAGTCGGTGTGACAATTCAGGTCAGCTCGTACTCATGACTAGATGTCATTAAAAATAAAAATAGGTTATTATATGTACATAAAATAATGCGTTGTTAGTACACACATATTTGTATGTATGTAGGTCGATAAAACAGAATCATGGGTCGGCACTCGGCAGCTGATTAAAAATAACTAATAAATCTCTTAACCTTGTCAATGAGGTTAGTCGTTGAGTTTCCGGCGAAATCATAAAATGCAAAGCCGTGATGTTTGGACGTGATTTGTCACGCAAACTAATATATTTTGACGTGCACATGTAAACTCAGAGCAATTGCACGCGTTGCAAAGTTTTTCAGGATTGATTAGACTTGCTATGGAAAGCGAACGGAAGGTTCGGACGACAATTGAATGTTGCCTAGCGTACGTTTCAGATGGCCATCTGACAAAGGGAGTGTAGAAACAATGTGAATCACAATAGAAGTTGAAATGAAAATGAAAAAAAGGTTTGCATTGCGATTCGTAGTTAGTAAATTATATCCACACAAAAATTGAATAGATAAATTTCTAGGCTGTAAAAATAAATGTTGGGGCAAGCAGGTAGACGATTAGATTGGTGAATCTTTGGGGCTCATGATAAATTGTTATAATAAGTTTCGCTGCCAAGATAACAGGTATATAGGGAAGTGAATGAACATGGATGTAGTCAATGTCAAGTACGTAGCAGGTGGGGTCAAGACATTACACGGGGCTTTGAACTCTGAAATAGAATAGGTGGTTACGTTATATCTGTTCATGTACTTTGCGCTGAGGCAACACTGCACACGTACAAGCAGCTATTTTTGATTGGTTTGTGTCACACCATACAAATCGTACGTTAACACAGGGTGTCCTTTATATTTAACACAAGCTTTTATTTTTTCCCACTTCATAACTTACCATTATAAAATGTTTTTGAATTCGATATATTTTTATCAGTATTGAATATCGATGAAAGTATTTTTCATATTGAAAAAATTAAATGGAATGTTTGTATGTGAACAGCCCGGTAAACATGTACATGTTACCTGAATTGAGTAGTCGGTATCAGTGCGTGCAAGTACATGTGTCACATCACAACCTTCAGGCGCATGCCAAACCGGGTTTTATGATTGGGTTGGGCTATGATGATCTGTGATTACAAGTTCTGCTTGAATTCACTAAACTTTGTTTTACGAATGATTTATGATGATGAAACGCTGGTTTAAAAGGTATTGTTTGATTATAGTTGGTTGGTTGGCAGAGTGTGAATCGGTTGATACTCAACATTTCAACAAGACAATTGTATGTCCAAGGCTGATTGGTTGGTGGACGCAGCGTGGCAAAACTGTGTCAAGGCAAACAACCAACAAATTACAACCAACATTGCCACAACAACTTTTTATTAGTGGTGTTGTTCGCCTTAAGATTGGCGTCATAATATTGGTGTAATTTATTTTGTAAATTATTTGTGACAATTTTAACTCAAAATTGATATCCTGGACAGGCTGTGCAAAAATAATTACATTGATTTCACATTTTGTAGGACCCGTCTAAGAACAAAACCTGTTGCTTTTCATCATTGAACGCTGCACAGAACATACTAAATTGATGCACAACGTGTTACAATGAAACAATATTGCAATGCGTTATGCTATTTAATCGTACACAGAATCACTTCCATAAATAAAGCCAACATAAAAATAACAAAAAATCCCCTCACATTTTTTATCACAATCGTATTCCCTTAATTTTGTAAACCAGTTCGGCGAAAAGCTTTCTTGAATCAGCCTCCCTGATATTGGCTGCTTTCTCAATATCGATACCTTTGATTCTGCCTTCACGAATCACGGTGGCAATGTCTGCAAGTTGTCGTGTCAGCTCGCTCACTCAACAAACTCACTCACTCACTCACTCACTCACTCACTCACTCACTCACTCACTCACTCACTCACTCACTCACTCACTCACTCACTCACTCACTCACTCACTCACTCACTCACTCACTCACTCACTCACTCACTCACTCACTCACTCACTCACTCACTCACTCACTCACTCACTCACTCACTCACTCACTCACTCACTCACTCACTCACTCACTAACTAACTCACTCACTCACTCACTCATTCACTCACTGACTCACTCACGACCGCATACTGAACTGACCTGATCTAACTAAACGACTATGTAGTTGTTTGACTGATTCTTCAGTTTATTGCTAGAAAAAAAGTAGCGTGTAGGATACAAGTTAGAAGATAAGTCGGATTTCACTCCGATTACCCCTCAATGGTTGACTAACTCAAAAACGCTGGAAGCGCCCATTTTGAGCGCTGGAAGTAACACTCTTCCAGGCATTCCACCAACTGGTCCTTCGTAAAGTCAGGCGTCTGACCGAGACTATTCTAAACAATATAAAATGAATCACTTTGAGTAAATTTAACAAAAAAATCAGCTCCGAAAGTAATGAGTTGCAGTTTTAATTTTTTAGTCAACGCATTTATTAACCTCAAACTCTTCGTAATAGTTATCGAGCATTTGTCGACGAAATTCAGGATTTCGATTCTCCGTTTTGCAATTCATGACAAACAGTCGACATAAATCGGCACATGGATTACCGATGAACAAACCCTACAACAAAACAAAATATATTTAATTATGTACGTCGATAAGACTATATAATAAAGTCGTGATCTGTACATACATAACTTTGAAGGGAACTAATCAATCAATCAATCAACTAATCAATCATTCAATCAACTAATCAATCATTCAATTATCAATCAAGATATCAATCAATCAATCAATCATTCGAACAATCAATCAATCAGCCAAGCAGTCCATCAGTTCCACCATCATTGAGCAATCAACAGTCAGTCAGATAATTGTATTTTAAAGAAAGGAAAATAACTGGACAGAAAAAGAGCAACCTGCCAGTCGATAATGGCTAGAAGTTTGCCAGTGACACGACCTTGACAATCTTTGGCAAATAACATGTTGTTGGTTTGCACATCTCCGTGGCACAGAACATCGGGGATGTCGTATTGCCTGAATAACTGACTGGCAGTTCATCATTCATTAGTAGAAAATGAGTTCTACTGTTTTTGACACTACAAAAAGACCAGTAAATGCTTTTTCAAACCGATTGACTAACGGACTGTCACTGTCACCTGTTAAGTTTTGTCACGGTGTAATCGGTGTCCCAGTTCATTTTGACGCAGTCTATGTGTTCCACCAGGGGCCCAAAAATCTGAACCGCATGTTCACTCACTCACTCACTCACTCACTCACTCACTCACTCACTCACTCACTCACTCACTCACTCACTCACTCACTCACTCACTCACTCACTCACTCACTCACTCACTCACTCGCTCACTCACTCACTCATTCACTCACCCACTAACTAACTAACTCACTCACTCACTCATTCACTCACTCACTCACTCACTCACTCACTCACTCACTCACTCACTCACTCACTTACGCACACACACTCACTCACTCACTCACTCACTTATTCACTCACTCACTCACTTACTCACTCACGCACTCGCTCACCCACTTATTCATTCACTCACACACCGATTTCCATCGTTCATCATCAACACATTTGGTTTTGAAAGCAGCGAATTTTTGCTCATAGTTGACTCCAATTGCTTTCTCTAATTTACCATGGTCAAGCACTTCAATTGATGAAACATCGTTTTTTGTTGACCAGCAATGCAGACGCGCATATGCTCGTATAACCTGAAATCACCTACAAAAACTACAAAACTACAACAACAACAGCAACAAAACAACAGTGATTTTCATGCGTATCAACCTCTTCATACTGCTCATCAGACAAGCGTTCACTGGCATGATTATGGAGTATACCCGCTTGATCGCTCAAATCCTGCATTATTATGTACGCCGGTGGTGGGTCGTATTGAGTATAATCCTCGATTTCTTAAATCATTCAATTCTATCATAAACGCAACCGAGTTGGGAAATGCATAAATCATTGTTGACTACGGTGTTGATTGTTATCGCTAATATTTTATCATTATCATGCCTTTGATGATCATTTATGCATGTGAATGAAACATTTTCCAACCTTGATCCACCATTCTCTTTGTTGCATAACAGTACGGTAATGGTACGGGAGGTTCACATACTTTTAAAAATGTTTCGTACACCGATGACTCGCCGTTGTGCATTTGAAAATAACGGGTTCCTTCTCATTAACAACAACAACAACAACAACAACAACAACAACAACAACAACAACAACAACAACAACAACAACAACAACAACAACAACAACAACAACAACAACAACAACAACAACAACAACAACAACAACAACAACAACAACAACAACAACAACAACAACAACAACAACAACAACAACAACAACAACAACAACAACAACAACAACAACAACAACAACAACAACAACAACAACAACAACAACAACAACAACAACAACAACAACAACAACAACAACAACAACAACAACAACAACAACAACAACAACAACAACAACAACAACAACAACAACAACAACAACAACAACAACAACAACAACAACAACAACAACAACAACAACAACAACAACAACAACAACAACAACAACAACAACAACAACAACAACAACAACAACAACAACAACAACAACAACAACAACAACAACAACAACAACAACAACAACAACAACAACAACAACAACAACAACAACAACAACAACAACAACAACAACAACAACAACAACAACAACAACAACAACAACAACAACAACAACAACAACAACAACAACAACAACAACAACAACAACAACAACAACATGTGCAGAAACGTACCTTTGGCATCCAAGGTGCAAGTTTATCCAGGACGAATTTTCGATCGTTGACAAAGAAGGTTGCCATTTTTTTCATGGTGGGAATTTTAATGACTACGGATTGTGGAAGTTTGTCATCGACTTGGTTCCATTGCAGTACGATTTTAGCCATTACCGAAGCAAAACCTGATAACTAGTTTATTGGCTGAGTTCGCCAGCAGCCGAGAAGCTGTGGGAACAGCTAAATAATCTAATCTTCTTTGGCAGTTCTAAAAAGTGGAATTTGTTAAAAATATGGTGTAGGTGAAAAGCGCTCCATATTGCCCATTATTTTTTTGGAGAGCAATGATCGTTTTTCAGCAGTAAAAATGATTTTATTAACCAGCAAAACATTCGCTTAAAATTCTTTTCAAATACCGCACAAATTACATACACTAGCTCTCTGTTTCGGAGCAACTACAGTAGCGTATTTTTCGAGGTTTCTATTGAAATAACTACAAAATTCTTGAGCGAAAAATGTAACCTTTTCCATCGCCAATATCGGTAGCATTCCAGCTGGTGATGCGGGCGTGTGTTTGCAGCCTCTTAGTGATGGCTTGCTGAACGTCTTCAATGGTAACCGATGTGTCCAGTATTTTACTCATTTTGTTTCAATTCTCTATTTTTCTATGATGCGATATTCTAATACTTTTTCAGATGCGCTTCTTGATAATCTAAAATCTCTTGATAATCTAAATCTGATGAAAGTTTAATGTCGAAAACGTAATGTTTCATCAGGTTTATAGGTGACTCCATTAGTCGTTTAATTCATGCCAACATTGATGATAACACAAACAAACCTTTTTTTCATCAGCGTACTTACTTATCAACGTACATAAACACATTTTTCAACGTACAGTACTTGAACTCATACAATAATTTCGTAACAAAACAGGACACAAGAATATGGTTTTCATAAAATGCAACATTGTTTTTATGTTCAGTATTACTTCGATGTATACGAGCGAATTTTATTGATTGTGTTGTTAATTGCGAGCTATAACGTTAAATTTTATTGATAAAAGAAAGAGATCCAAAATATATACATGTCGGGTTTTAGGGAATTCATCGAATTAAACTACTATGACAAAATAGAAAAAAAAAATCTACTTGTGGATGACTTGACAATGGTCCCTCATTATTGCAAACAAAAATTATGAAACATAAAATTAAAGAGCCCAACACAAACGGAACAGTTCAATAACAGCGTTCGATATGTACAAATAGAAATAGCCAAATTACAGTCCATTATTTTTATGAAATGCGCAATAAATAGTAGATAATTGGAGACTGAAATTTTGACAAGTAAATTATTATTTTAATACTGTGAGATGTTTCGAAAACAAATAATGAACACTTTTTAGTATTATACCTGAATCAGTGTAAATTATGTAATATCATCAATGTTTAGATTCAATAACAATTTAGATTAATGACAAAAGTCAGCAACATTTTAATCATTCTTCAGTGACTCAATACGTTATTTGCCACGTTTTGCTTGATATCATAAAAAAGAATTTTATATAAAAACCAAACTACAAAAACATCACCTAAGCATAATCACCCGGAACAGTACCATGCCAGAAACAATCATCACCAATGGCCACTGGCATATTCCTATCCTGATTGCTGCATTTTCTTCCATTATCTGCAGACCAACGATGTTTGGAGTATCTGGGGATGAATTTGCAGCAAGCTCTTCCAAGGATTCGACTGGATTTCGGCTCTCACGGTGATTGGCTGCTGATTTTGCCATCACGTCGTCATCCACTTGCACATGTGGTCGAGCCTGTGAGTGAGTGAGTGAGTGAGTGAGTGAGTGAGTGAGTGAGTGAGTGAGTGAGTGAGTGAGTGAGTGAGTGAGTGAGTGAGTGAGTGAGTGCGTGAGTGAGTGAGTGAGTGAGTGAGTGAGTGAGTGAGTGAGTGAGTGAGTGAGTGAGTGAGTGAGTGAGTGAGTGAGTGAGTGAGTGAGTGAGTGAGTGAGTGAGTGAGTGAGTGAGTGAGTGAGTGAGTGAGTGAGTGAGTGAGTGAGTGAGTGAGTGAGTGAGTGAGTGAGTGAGTGAGTGAGTGAGTGAGTGAGTGAGTGAGTGAGTAAATTAAATGGATAGACGAATGAACCTCAAAGTTATCTGTACATCCATCATCTTGACAACAGCAGATTTTCCAGTCCCCTTTCAACACATCGAAGATTTCGGAGACAAAAGCACAGGGAGGGACTTCTTTGCCGTGCTTTTCTGTTTGCTTTCGGGCTTCTGTGTACACCTGAAACAATACTTTTTTGTTATAACCGGAAATGCATACGTGACACTGGATATGCACAAACAAAATTTTTGGTCATGTCTAGATAACATTAATTGCTAATTTGAATTTTATAGGACGTGACGTGAGGAGCGATTCCTAATTGTATAATCAAATCTTTTTTATTGCATCTTTTTATGCTTTGTAATTTGGCATTTGATTGAAAACATTTTTATAATATGTACAGTATGCCAACCTGTCTGCATAGTTTCTCTTGCGCGTCATCGGTGGTGCAGCCGTACATTCGACCATGCACTTCTTTGACGCCCACTGAAGCAAATTCTCTTTTAATCACTCACTCACTCACTCACTCACTCACTCACTCACTCACTCACTCACTCACTCACTCACTCACTCACTCACTCACTCACTCACTCACTCACTCACTCACTCACTCACTCACTCTCTCACTCACTCACTCACTCATTCACTCACTCACTCACTCACTCACTCACTCACTCACTCACTCACTCACTCACTCACTCACTCACTCACTCACTCCCTGAATTACTCAATCACTCATACAGTAATACTAACGTTTGGTTTGCATACTTCCGACACCTTCCACGAACATGCACCATTGATTGCCACACGTTTGTCTTTCCGTTACGGTAGCTCGCCATGGTTCCGAGGCATTGAATCGACTTCGTAGATTCTCATACTTCATGCATTCCAATGAGATAACAGAATGAATGAAAGTGAGACATAGAATCGATGATTGAATTATTATGGATTTGCCCATTTTCGGTAAAGTTATTATTTTCGTCGACTTTGGGCCACGCGATGAGTCAGTCCATAAATCGTCCGCTTGAATGCGGAATCAAATAATTTGATTTATTAAGATTACGATTTCGGTGTTTTTGTTTTGAAGATGGTTGAAATTGATATTATGTAATTGTGGTATTGCACGCTTGTTAACACAATCTGTCAATCAGATCAGTATCTTGACCACCCAAGCTCTCGTCACGATTCAATGTACGCTCAACTGCGGTTTTGACGTCGAAAGCAGACTGACACGTGAACGACCGTTTAAATAACGGATTCACTAATGAGTTGTTGGTTGAATGTTCGGTTAAGAAGTTGTGGTCCTGAAAACAGAGTCATGTTGGTTGACTAAGGAGACAGGAGTGAAAGTTAAGCGAACGACTAGAACCCCATATAAATAGAACGTCTATATAAATATATAGACTTCTTAAGATTTACAGGCCCCCGATTGACCTGAAGAAATTTTTGTAATCTATGTTAGGATACCTCTTGACAAGAATCTGTACTTTCTGATCTGGATTCATTATGCAACCGAACTTTCGAAGATCAAAGAATAGCAGCCGATTGGCGTTAATTTGATTAATTAGCGAATCAAGTTTTGATGGATGACAGCTTTGTGATCATATGATATCCACTGCGAAGATGTATGGAGGAATATTACAACATGTTTCTGTAGAATTTCATGCATTCTGTGGTTAAGAAATTGATACATGCGTTGCTGGCGGCGATTCTTAGCGGATTAATTACCAAGCAAAAACTTTCTAATACTCATTGTGTACCAAATTTTTTGTTGAATTTTAACGGAGTATTTCGGAAAGTACTTCGTTTCACAAAAGTTCAAAGTTCAATGCTTTCTTTGCTTGATCCAATATCCACGGGCAAATTATGTACATCATTCAACTTGTATCATTAGAGATTCAGAATCTGTCATCTGTACATGCATATGTAATACATTGAAATTTGTGTACATCTGTTTGCAGAAATGATGAATTAGTTTGGTGGTTTTGCGGTGGCGCAAATTTTTACTGGTTTTAATTGAAATGAAAGTCGGATTTTGAAGTGCGATAATTATACACAAGTTGTGATACAATAAACGTTCACGTAGAAAGTAGAATGAAAGAAACTATTCTTACTACTGTAAAAACGGGCATTATATAAACTGATAGATAATTTTGTTATCAAATGTCGAGTAGTATTGTCGAATGACTGGGTACTTGGCCATAACTCATGTTAAAGATGAAGCCATCAAATGAGCAGTAATAAATTCTGTATTTACCACTGTGCATTCACTCACCAAGTACTTATGAGCGTTTAGTCATAATGACAGGACGGCATCATATTTTTAGACTTGACATGAGCACATAAGAAGTGACTCAGCATGTGCGCACCGTTATTTTTTTTCTAGCATTAATCCAATGATAACAAATTGTTGAGCGCGATGATTAATAATCTGGAATCTAACCACACCTTATTATCATAAAATTGTTTATCCGGAGATTTTTTACTCAAAAAATAAACTCTGATGTGTGCAACTAACTCTAGGAGGAGTGTAACTGATTCATTAATGTCATTATAACGCATGATAAATATTGTTGCACTAGGAATCAGATTTTTATTTGCAGTGTTTCTATGCAACGAAGAGTGTAACTGTAACGTGCAACAATAAATCACATAAACGGTGTTGGTTAGAGTGGGTGAGAGGAGTAAGTGTCTGGTTTGTTAATAGCCGACTGAATTAGAAACTAAAATGTAATGAAACCGCAGGCAGTCGCTCAATTGTGGGAGCAACATCGAATTCATATAGGTAAATCGTAATATGTAATAAAATACATCGTAGTTTAGCATTGACCAAAGTAAAACAGTTTGTGTTTTCATGACTTGGATGTAAATCTGTAAAAAAAGTATGTTGACACTGGAATGAAGTGAATATTTAAGTTTTACAGCTAAAAATATCAATAATTTTATTTATCATGAAGTGTCTTCAAACGTAAACATGCGCAAGTTAGCTGCTCGTTTTATTGAATTTTAGATGGATTGTCAAAATAGATATATGACCTGTCGGTTTGGGTGCTTCTTACCGCTTTCATATCAACAAATACAAACTTTGATGTTAAGCGGCAAGCGCAACAGATTTTTTGAGAGGAGGCAAGAAAATTTTGTGTGAGTGAGATCATGGAACCGTTTCTGAATCAAACTGAAATGTGGTTTTTAAGGTGACATATTAAGTTGTGTATTTCATTATTACAATTGTTACATCACCTTGATTCTATCGGAAAAATAAATTTCTGATTCACGCCATTGCCTAGAGATTCCCCCGCCATCATATCAAATGGTGTTTTTAATAAGTGTAAAGATTGGTGTGATATTGTGGTAGTAATGGTAAAAGACTGTACGTAATATCATGTATATTACAAGTTATTATTAGTGGCATCGCTGACTGGACTTTGGTCTGTCAATCAAAGAGATGACAAACCAAAATTTGTACATTGCAAAGAGCTGCCATAATCTGACGTTTAACTGGCAAAAACTTTTGTGATAAGCGAAATAGTTGGTTTTTTGGTTGTCGGTGTCTACATAACAAGCATGACTGACTGACTGACTGACTGAGTGATTGAGTGAATGTTTCACTGATTGAAACCGATCACTGGAACATGCCCTCTGAATCTGCCAATCAACTTAACCAAGATTAAAATCGCCCAACTTGATGAGGTATTGCACCACAAAAATGTATGTTACTTCAGATTATTATCCAGATTATTTACATGCTTGCAAAAAACTCATGTGTAAACAGTCAATCAGTCAGTAAGTCAGTCATTCACTCAGTCAGTCAGTCAGTCAGTCAGTCAGTCAGTCAGTCAGTCAGTCAGTCAGTCAGTCAGTCAGTCAGTCAGTCAGTCCGTCAGTCAGTCAGTCAGTCGTCACCAGCCAACTCAGGCGGCATACCCGCTGTGCACAGATTGACAGCACAAAAAATGTGTCACCTTTTAGAAAAATGCTTGCATATCAAAAATAAAACAGATCTTATCATATGATTACTGGTTTTTAAACTGATAGATTGTTAGAGCCTAATTCCAAAAAAATTTTTTATTAATAAGTATTAAAATGAATCATGAGTTTGTTCGTATACTGTAAATAGTTGGTGACTCTGTTTAAAAAAAATCTTGACTAAATCTATAAAAAAACGTGTAAAAATTACTGTGAACGTATAATCACTAGTACACACCCGTTGATCATAATAATCAAATAAGTCAAAATCAATGATTGATAGGCTCTCCTTGAATTCTCTGAATTAAAATATAAATCGGTAATCCCCAAGGAAACAGCGCCCAAACCAGGAAGGATTGTCTCGCATATCTGGAGCATAATATTTACTTTCGATTAGGGCAGAAGTCATCCTTCATTCAATTGTTTAATATGGGAAACAACATGTACGCCGACATTTTTATGTTGGTAATTATTCATAAGTGTGACGTGAACTTGGGGGTGTTTGCGATTTCATGGATGTTCATGTCTGTGAATCACTGACGGACGAGCTAATCCTTCAATGGAATGGAATTCCGTCAGATGAGATATTGGCAGTTTCCATGTCATTTTACCTAAACCAGTAGGGAAGAATTTCTACTTTTTGAAAACGCCAAGAGGGGGGGGGGGGGAATTCCACCTTTCTCGTCCGCTACAGCTGGGAATATCAAAGTCATTATACGGGAATCTGGTTTGTAAATGCCCGGGTGGGATGTGTTGACTAGATGATTGATGAATGGCTGTGGTAAACGAATCGTGGTCGACTACCGTGAAACTCGTCAACTCATTATCACAATGTTTATTTGCAGTTAACAGAGAAATACGAGGGACAGTTATGATCACATGAAACAAGTCATTAACGCGTTACTGAAGAAAACCGCATACATATGTATGTACATGGATCAAGTCATAAACCAAGTTATTGCAGTTTACGAGAATTTGACAAAATGAATCCACTCGAAGTCACAGTTACGTACAAAAATACATGAATTATAAATGTACTGTACGTCCTCTTATAAAAAATACGATACGAATATGAACGTCTACTAAATTTCGATAACTTCAGCAAATACAAAAACCACCATCAAAACACGTAAAACCACTGCTTATTACCATTTCGTGTGAAAGCAGCAACAATAACAGGAACATGATAATGATAATTGTTAGCGATAGTTCGGTTTGATGCGTTCGTCAGGAAAAAAACTCACGACACCACCACATGAAAAACGGTCGGTGACTGAACAACAATCTGTTGAGTTGCCCATAAAATTGAAAGAACAACTTGAAGTATATAAAGAGTTTAACTGTATGTTTCCAGTTATGTATCTGTTATTCATGAGAACCCACCACCACCAACATTTTTTACTTGAGATGCATAACGGAAACTGTACCTCTTCACCCTAATAATCTGAATGATCTGGTTTGCAAGTTATTATTCAAAATGCAGTTATCGTCAACTTTATGGACTGCTACATAGCTACAAACTATGTAAATGTACTGTAATAAATTGTCACAATACATAACGGTCGCAAGGGACTAATATCGAGTTACATACGTACTACATATTCCCTGCCAAAGTTTGTCACCCGAGCGAGACCGTTGCAAAGTGTGACAAACTGCGTTAGTCATTGTCGCATGGTGTGACCACCGGACTACGGATATGTATGTAATGCGACACGATAATCCGGTTAACTGACGGAACCATGTCAACTCGATGGGACACTTGTAATGTGTGAATTGGGCAACGGCACAAATTACGTATAAGATGTGAATATCATGGATATGTACATAGACTGAACTTTGTTTTTTTGATAGTCTGCTGGTATCGTGGTAATACAAGACATCATTACTGGACTATGAGAGCTAACCAGAAAAAAATTACAAATTTCAAGATGATTTGAAATGGTGGATTGAGCAAATGTAGCCAGAGCCAATGTAAGGATGAAACTAGAACGAACATCGAAGTGACAAAATGAAATGAAATCAGTGCGGCGTCCTGCACATGTGTTTAGTGAGCGATGGGTGTCTCAATAATAAGCCTTTTGGGACGCAATTATGTGTCTGAAGTTGCGTATTCCAACTTGAGTATTTGAATGTTTGAATCTACTGGTTGGATATGTGGCCAGCAATTAATGTGCCAGAAAACAGAACATGGAAACGACTATGCAAAGTCGGCGGAAATGCTGACTACATAACTCGATTGGCACATGAAGGAACGCAACCAGATCGCCGTATATATAACATGATACAAGACAAATTCGACTGATCATTCTTTCAAACCCGTCTGCTGAATAGAATATTTTCGCAGAGAAAATCGACATTTCCAGCAAAC
This sequence comes from Daptonema setosum, assembly GCA_964036265.1. Taxonomy (NCBI): domain Eukaryota; kingdom Metazoa; phylum Nematoda; class Chromadorea; order Monhysterida; family Xyalidae; genus Daptonema; species Daptonema setosum. The sequence goes on from OZ038447.1 coordinate 13,189,145, forward strand.
ACATCATTTTATGTAGTATCTGCCAGATCTCATGTCCACCACTTCACTTTTCTTCCACTGAATCAGAGCTCGATCCAATGGTATCCAGTGCAGCAGACCATATATTTGCACTGGCAATCTGGCTTGACGCTTCTGCCATCTTCCAGCCAATCTCGATATCGGGTGCAAAAACATGGCGTGTTTGTTTGTTTCATTGCGCCCAGCCATTTAATTTAGAGGCACAGTCTTGGGCTCTGCTCTTCGGTCTGAACCGAGAAATGTACAGTACCAATGGTGAGATGATTGCTGGTTTCAGTATAATTTACTGGTTTACAGTGAATAATTTGCAAGTGAAATTAGCTCTCTGTATGAGTAAAAACAAACATAAAAACTCAATTCAACATCATGGATTACATAGATGAATAATACAAAGCGTGTCACGGAAACAAGATTTTACCTTGAGTGAGGAACGCTAAGAATGCCAGACCTACACAGACACCATCAAAACAATGCTGAAAATGTGATCCTAACGTTTAAATAAACAAAAAAAACGGATAAAAGTCAATTATCCGTATTACCGATCAGCAAATTTAACGCCCATATGATGCGTAGCGTGACTGGAGCTGATGGTTGGTTGTGTTCACAGTTTGTTCATGAACTGCGTCGAAATGAACAAATAGGATAAAGAATTGGGAATTATTCTAAGAAAGGAAACGTCTAGAGGGAGTGAGTGAGTTATCGAGTGAGTGACTTATGGAGTGAACGAGTTTGTGAGTGAGTGAGTGAGTGAGTGAGTGAGTGAGTGAGTGAGTGAGTGAGTGAGTGAGTGAGTGAGTGAGTGAGTGAGTGAGTGAGTGAGTGAGTGAGTGAGTGAGTGAGTGAGTGAGTGAGTGAGTGAGTGAGTGAGTGAGTGAGTGAGTGAGTGAGTGAGTGAGTGAGTGAGTGAGTGAGTGAGTGAGTGAGTGAGTGAGTGAGTGAGTCAGTCAGTGCATGAGTCAGTCAACCAATCAGTCAGTCACCCGGTAAGTTACTGTCTTCCGCCGACTGGCTCGATGGTGACGGCAATGAACACAACAATAGATCATCATATACAATACAGTCATTACATACGCTAGCGGACGAGAAGGAGAGGGTAAAGTGAATTTCCCCCTCTTTAGCAATTTTACGAAGCGTAGTTTGTTCTTTAATGCGTAGGTGAGTTGGTCTCGAAACAGCGAATTCCCCCTTTTTTGACTAAATTCCCCTCCCAGGTTAGGCTAGTCCGCCAGTGATTACATACTGCACTTATCATCAAAATTACTACGAGTTTTAGCGCAATAACCGTGTAATAAGCGTATCATAAACATAAGCGTATAAGCGTTAAAACAAGCATGATATAGTAGTTTTTGCATGACTGAGAAAAGGTCATAATTGTGATTGAGTGTCTGTGATTTGGAGAGTTGCATATACGATAACTGCTAACGGAATGGGAGGGACTCAGTTGGTGGGTGGCAAGATGAAAAATCATATAACTGGATCGCAATTAATTTCAGTTAAAATATTAGTCTATAAAAGACTGCATTTATATTACATAAGCACACAATGTTTGCATAATCAATGTCATATCCGAATGTTTCACACCAACGATTCAGACTTGATTGAGATCGACATGTTCAGATTGGTTTCAGTCACACATTTGGCAAAGCATCGAACTGAAAATTAATACAAATGAGTCGTTATAATAAACAAGAATGATGGCTTTCTAATTGTTAAACCGTTCAAACGTTTTGAGCATTTTTGTGATTATACATACATGAACAAGCAACTAAAAATGCCCTGAAGGCATGGGGAGTAACGAATATGGTTCGATCCTGGCTAGTCCAATCGTGAAAAAGTATGAGACAAGAAATTTTATTCTCATATTGTAAATAGTCTGATCGTGAAAAAGCAGGAAACAAGATTTGCGATGAATCACGAAAAAAGTTCGTACTTCATCAAGTCAAGAATCAAACCAAATTACACGAAACATATTTGGGACTTTTCACGATTGTTGTGGTAACATTTATCCTTATTCAAAATGCTGGTATTCAATTTTAAAACATGAGTATCTTTTAAAAATCATATCAACATAAATGTATACTATTATCAAAAACCATCATTATTGAAGGAAATGAAATAAAAAAAGTTTCGTGGCAGACTGTCACACAAAACGAAGTAAAATGCTCATGCTCACAACGAGCCAGACGAAATAAAGGGGATTCGGTTTTCACCGAAAAGTTCCAAATATGTTTCGTGTAATTTGGTTTGATTCTTGACTTGATGAAGTACAAACTTTTTTCGTGATTCATCGCAAATCTTGTTTCCTGCTTTTTCACGATCAGACTATTTACAATATGAGAATAAAATTTCTTGTCTCATACTTTTTCACGATTGGACTAGCCAGGATCGAACCATATTCGTTACTCCCCATGCCTTCAGGGCATTTTTAGTTGCTTGTCTATAACTTTTTCATGTGTGAACAAACCACACGTACAGTATGTAGACTAAATACATGTGCTAATGTAATAAAAATGCTCTTTGAGTTGATAATTTTTCAAAAGGTTCATCTACTTCAGCCCTTTTATAACTTTAGATTTTCCAATATTGAATGACAATAGTATTTGTGAACAGTGATCGTTCCCGAGCCCCCCTCAATTTTTTCCTTGTAAAAAGAGCCATTACATAATTGACATAATGATGAAAAAATACCTGGATTAGTAATTTAGAGAGTTAAAAGCTGCCTTATTATATTTAACTTAGACATTTGAAGTTCGGGAGAAGTATATAAAGTCAAAAATCAAACAAATTAACACTTTCGTTGTTTTAGATTTTCAGGGGTTTGATCCCAGCACCACTCGTTTAACTTGCAAACCCACTATCCTCTTGACTACCTTGACGAAAAATATTTTAAAAGTTGATTTGCTACATCAAACCTAGTTTCAAATCATAAATTTATCATTTTATCTAGTGTGAAAATAGCTTCAAAACTTGACTATTATTAGGTTAGCGCCGAGCTGTACTTAACAGCGGACGCTGTGCCATGTGACTCTTGATTTTTTTTCTTTTTTTCCAGACCACGTATAATAAGGTTTTGAGGTGTTTTATTAATATTGGTACACGTCTAGAAACGAAGAAAAAAATTTACTTTGAAAAAAATTTTTGACCCGTTTTTCTTTATTTCTGTGCATTTTGACGGATCATAAAAATTTATTTAAAGGTACTGATCAAGTTTTAAATATATAGTTTATTATAAATGTATTCCCTCTAGACCTCCTGTTAAAATGAAGTTTTTTACTGTTTCTGTATGAATAAAATTTTTGGAATCCGATGTGGTTGAAACAGCGTGAATAAGTGAACTTGAATTTTCACCGGTTTTTGGCAGCTCATAAATATTTTTTGAGATTACGCAGAGAATCATCTTTTCTGAATTCGATACAGCTTTGGTCATTCTAGACATTCAGATAATACAATGGGTCTCAAGGCTTTAAATCTTGAGATAATCTGACTTTCGAAAGAGCAAAAATCGTCAAAAACGTTGAAACTTTCTACATCAGTTTTTTCAAGTTTTTGTCAAAGTACGATGATTTTATCGGAAAATGTGTCGAAGAGAGGTCATAATGAAATTTGATTCCGCAAATGATAGGCTGTTTACCATAATGATTGGATGACCTCAACACGAGCACTTGAGCTTTTGTGAAAATATTCTAAAAAAATTTTCTTCACATGACCCTATGCGCTTTTTGTGTTTTTTAGTAGAATGATAAATTGACTAGCGGAACATACTTCTACATGTGTAATACACACCCAGTTAAAATTTCAGTTTGATCGGACCGCCCTATCGCTCATACAACAATTCTTTCTCCATTTTGCCTGCGATTTTTGACTTTTTTTTCATAAAATCCCTCAAAAATGATAGAAAGCTTTATCCGATCTCCGTGACACTCAGGAAATCGTGTTCGGGGTATGAAATTGACCTATGTACCAAGTTTCAGCTTTACAGGTCTTACCCAATTCCCATACACCGTTTTTGATGAGAAAAAAAAACGGAAAATCGCATTTTCATCATTTTCGGACCTGAAAAAAGAAAAAAATTCCCTACTGGGTTAAAAATAGCCAAAAAGATGTAGAATCGCACGAGAAAACCGATGAAACAGACTAGAAGTGGATACGATGAGGCTAGATCGAGATATCCGCAAAAAAGCTTATCTTAATCGAACCATATTAAGGGAACGGCCTAACGGCCGTCCCTTGATGTATGTAAATGAATTATATCTTATCAAGTTTAATAGAAACATGAAAACAACCTTCACCCTTTACTACTGAGATCAAATGGAGTACGATTCTAAGCCGATACAAATCTCTAATCTGATACCACCCACTTTCGACGCCCCGTGGCTGTAAATCTTGATTTACAACTCTGGTATTGTACTTACCTTATCGGGGCAACTTGGAATATAATGACTTAACGGATATTACGGGGATTGATGCTCATTTAGGGAAGTGGTTAATGTTGTGCAAATCAATGCAGATAACTAGTTTCGTGCAAAATATGTATGATGAGTATTGACGATTTAATAAACGATATTTGAGCAATATTTACTTCTCTAGTCATGAAAACACCATATTAAAGTAACTTACTGTATAATCTTGCCCTGGTTGTGATGACGTATAATTAGACACGGATCTGTGACACAAGTATTGGTCATTGGTGATGTAACATGATCCGAGTCATGTTGAGAGTTGCATGCTGGCTGGTACAACTGTCACATCAGATCAATGTTTGCAAGTCAAGTAACCAACAACGAGGACGGAAAACGTCAGCCTAAAAGATTCGAGCCATATTTTCGATGAAACTGGACGTTGAAACGTCATAGCTAACCAACTATTACGTGAACTGTACCTAGAACGTTCGAGCATACAACTTGAAGTTTTAAAGAAACATCTAAAGCTCACTTCACGTTGTTCAGCATCATCTTCAACAGGTAATTGAACAATTGTGAAGGACTGAAAAAAAACAGTAATATCAACAGCCAAAATTTTATGTTTCCCGTTGTTGGAATGCTAGCAACAATAGAACTGAAAACCGGCTTTTTGAATTAATGCAGGCGTTCGTAATAGTGTTGCTAAATTTTTAACTCACAATGCAACAAGTGGACCGATTGACTGAGTGAATGACTCACTGAATAACTGACTCACTGACTGACTGACTGACTGACTGACTGACTGACTGACTGACTTACTGACTGACTGACTGACTGACTGACTGACTGACTGACTGACTGACTGACTGACTGACTGACTGACTGACTGACTGAATGACTGACTGACTGACTGACTGACTGACTGACTGACTGACTGACTGACTGACTGACTGACTGACTGACTGACTGACTGACTGACTGACTGACTGACTGACTGACTGACTGACTGACTGACTGACTGAATGACTGACTGACTGACTAACTACGTAAGACGCTTTAAGACCGTCATAAATGTGGCATCTTTCTTCAAGTGGCCGTCATTGTTTACTTTCAATAATGCAAAGATCCCTCCTCTGAATATCATTATCTGCATTAGCGCATTAACACTTCAGAAGTTTAGAGGCAACGGGATCGATATCGTATTATAATATACAGTTGCTGTTTTCGAAGTCAATTGAACTGAGGTTAGGAAGTTGCAGATAAAATGATAATGGTAATGAATGCAAAATACACTGTATTCTTAGTTTATAGAACTTTCTAATATTTATATTTAAAAATAAATTAATATGTGAAGACAGTAGAGGCATTTAAGAAATATTATACTCTAAGGGACAAGATGTCAGATGTCATGTCATACACACACCAGGTAATTTCTCACCTTCTCACTTGAGGACCACCAGTTGTGGACATCTTATTTATTGCTTTTACCCTATCGTAGTACTTATGTACTACGGCAAGCACCTTGCGGTATACGACAATGTTTTTACGTCAAGACAAATGTCACAAATGTCTTGTACGACCGAAACGTCTGATTTTCTGACGCCTCTGAAACGGGCGCAAAAGTGATTGATTTTGATTGAGATGTTGAAAACTTCAAAGTAATTTTACATTACCGAGCTTTTCATACCCCTAGAATGGGGGAAGAAGCACTGCGGGAGAGAGGGGCGGATGCAGATCAAACTACAAATGTTTCATTTACGGAGCAAACTCATTTTTTTATTGTATGAAAGGCAAAATTATAAAATCTCATCGGTCCTACGTTAGGAAAGATTGAATTTATGTACTGAAATACCATCCACGGCATCTTCTGACATGAATTAGGATGCGAAATACTGAGTTTGGTATAGTATTTTGATGCGACACGACATATGACCAGCAAGTGTGTGATATTATAGCATAGCCATAAATTGTTGTGGCTGGAAGAAGTCAACTTGTGGTTTACAACAACAACGACTACTACAACAACAACAACACCAACAATAACAACAACAACAACAACAACAACAACAACAACAACAACAACAACAACAACAACAACAACAACAACAACAACAACAACAACAACAACTACAACAACAACAACAACAATAACAATAACAAAAACAAACATCCTAACTACATATCGATAGTCAACACCGACGTAAAACTTAACGTCGCTGTATCTTCTTCTGGAACGATTAAACGATTGAACCACGTTTTTATGTTATTTGTTAATGGGAACGCAAGTTAATTAAGAGACACGACGTGTTTATACAAAAGTTTATTTGTTTTGAACATCATAATCAAACAGAATGGAAAAAGTTAAGCACGCTGCCGAACGTATTGAGTCATTGGGCTTTGTGATTGTTAAAAAAGCCAACAATTATACGATAATCAAATGTTTTAAATGCGTCGAGCCAATGAACGTTAATGATAAAGACGACATATAACCGGTGTGATGGTGATCACTGAACGGTGCCGACACATCATCATCTCCATTATCAACGTTTGCAAAATGACTATATTATGATTATAGCGGAAAAGCTCTACATAAAATTGATTTTTTTAATCGTTCTTGTTTGCTACATGAGATTTTTTAAATTGCGCTATCCTCGTGTAGATATGTAAATTTTCATGAATAAAATATAAATAATCTCGATAATCAAAAATTTTCACAACTTTATTTAAATGCGCTTTCATTGTGTAGAAAATGTCCAGAATACATGCATTAAAATTCTTCAGTATTTTAAAATATATCAATGATTTCGCTTATCAAAAACAGTAAATAACTGAACATCTTGCTACATATATATGTATCTGATACATACCAATGCAACTGTTGAACGATCGCAATTAAGACGACCGACTTGATGAAGGCCAAAGTTTCCGTTCTGAACTTTTTACAGCTGATTCACGGTGACAGGCCGTTTGCATTAGCGGACGAGAAGAGGTGAGAAAAGTGGAATTCCCTCTCTTTGGCGGCGGTTTCAGAAAGTAGAATTTGTTTCCTAAGGTGTAGATAAAATGACCCAAAAAACTGCCGAGTCCCCATGTTTGACAAAAATCGAGGATTAGCTCATCCGCCAGTGGCCGTGTGCCGTGTGCAATCAATCTACATACACTCGTTAACATCATACTCAAACAGTTCGAAAATGACTCACTCACGCTATATTACCATCATTCCTAATGATCTGTTCATAATAAATATGTCATAAGAAGAAGTGAGATGAAATATTTCTTGAGAAATCTAAATGTATTAAGTGCTAAATGTAAAGAGTAAACATAAATGTTCCATTAACAACGGGTTTACAAAGGGTGTATTTTATTGTATTTAATTGATTGGTAAAGCTGCCTTTTCATGATGAAAGTAAGCTGAGCAATAATGATTGGTTAAAGTGTACTGTGGGAAAGTTGTTGGTGGAAATTTTTCACTGGGTTGACCGATATATATATATATATAGAATATGACTGCAGGACATTATGAAACATGACGCATATGTACTTGATTCAATAACAGTTTACAGTTCTCTATGGGTAAATGTCCTGAATGGGTTTATAAGTTTTCAACATGGGCACAATACTATATATTTCAATATGTAAGTTCAAAATAAACTCCAATTGTAAAAACGGAATGAAGACCTGAAATGTCAGACCGTAAGCCGTGACAACTACACATATGTATGTACATGAATGTACTTACTGTAGGGTACAATGTATGAGATGCACTTTTGCATATGGGTTCATGGAATACAGTAAACTGCAAACTTGACAGATCGCTGGTGAAGTGGTTAAGGTGCTAGACTCTGAAACCGCCTGGCCGGCCGCACACGGGTTCGAATCCCGGGCCGTCACCAAAAAGCCTTACGACAGTCAAACAGAAGTGTGACCTACTGGCTGATGTTCGTTAAAGAATATGCCTTGAACATCCGACGGAGCGACTTTGAACTTGGTTCCATGACATGCCCTATGGCGAGCACCATTCGTGATTGGGACCCGGCGAAGTCTTGATCCGAGTGAGACAACCAACCAACAACAAAAAAACTTGCATGTAAAACTTTTGGGACCAAACACGTTTACCATCAGAAACCATGTCATAACATGTGCTGTTTATTTCAGAATGAACCATGATACTCGGACAAAAAAACGACTGTCTGGTTGAGCAGAGCCTTTTAAGAAAGCTACTCAAGAAAAGTTTTAGTAACAAAACGTGATATACATGTACATACTGTATGTATACAAATGGTTATTAATCTAGAATTTGTATGAATCGTATCTGCCTGTTAGAAACTAATAATATTGTGTACACAGTGGTTGGTCGGTTTTGTAACATCGAACTACACAATTACTACTATTTACATACATGAAAACTAATGTACGATCACATATGTACACACCTGATGTTTATTTACCATGGTTTATCTTCAAATCGTAAATCTTTAGGCCAGTGAAATGATTAAAATTCTCATTAATCTCAAGAAGTAGCATTCCGTTTACTCAAGGGACGAACAAAAAGCAAGTGAAATTGTATACATATATGTTTTGTGTGAACTGCTATCGGTAAATTAGAATACTTATGTAGATAAGATGGTGTGGTCAGATTGTCTGAAGGATTGTGATTGATTACAGCAGCAATCACGCCCAGTTACTCCAGTTATTGCTTGCTGATGAATTGAAACTTATTTTTTGAAGGCAATCATTTTTTTGCGAACCCGGGCATCGAACAGCTGAGTTCGTTATGGGTTGAGTTACTGTGGGGTTCATAGAAGATTGAGATGCACGCCCTGGTAGGATTCGAAGCATCAAAAAATGTAAGGTCTCAAACCGTTTGTCAAATCTAATGGAGAACTCAATCACTATTTATGTTAAGTCGGATAACCATTGAACGTACATACTTCGAGTTATAATACATAAAATAAGAAATATAAAAATTAAATATTTACATGTGCCAATTGTTTAGTATCATTAAGGTCTGAATGCAAACACCAGCAGTGATCATGTACGATATTCCATATCTTGATTAAGTCTGCAAAACAAAAAGAACCCCGTGGTGATGAATGACTACCGGAAGTTATGTGAATACGTCTAATTAGTGGTTATGTACGAGCACCAGACTAAATTCTGCGTTCATGTTCCATTAGCCATGTGGTATTGGCAGCAATTACCGCAATTACCGCTTGCAAAATCGAAGCAATTCACTTTGAATGTTAAAATGAAAATGCACAAATCAAGGAAATCGAGAATACTGCATATAATAAATACTGTACATGTGTAGTTAAACAAAAAAGAAGACTAAATTATGGAAATTCTTCTACGCCCATTATTCAGTAATTTTCATGAAGATGGTACATTAATTGGTTCTGAACCAAGAAACGAGAATGCCGGCTCCATTTGTGTATGGCAGACAAAGACACGAGTAATTGTAATCACATCAACCAGAAAGCAATACCACATGAGCTATTACACGGAAGCGGCCTATTCCGGTATATAGGAGTCTGCATATCATGAATTTTGATTTGGAGGAATTGGGAACCGATAAAAATTACGGTGAATGGAACACAGATTTGTTTTTATCCTACTGTGACTCATCGATCAATCGAATTTTTTGATTTGATTTCAAATTTAGACCACGTGACACGAAAAAAAACGGTTCCAAGGAGATACGAGCTATAGATAAACGTTGGCTTCATATTTCTTGTTCGATCCAATCTGTACATGATAAAGATTCAATCTTAACATGATTGAGCACGATACCATTTACCATGAATCTGAATGAACCGATTGGGCGTAACGCCAATTTATATACCACTACTGGCCAGCCGTTTCCGAGACGCGTGTGCCACTGTTTTTTATAGTCGGTGATAAGGGAAGTTGTAGTGGAAAGTGGTCGATTGAATGGGGCTATAAAGCACATGGACTATATGCCAGTAGTAATAGATGATATTTTGGCATATGAGTAATGGATGGATTCGTTACATACATCAGTACAAAGTATATGAAAGACAATGTTTATAAACATGGACATGCTTGATACTGATATAACAGTAAAATACGTTGCAGCTTTGAGTATGCTCAGCCACGTTTATCAACAACTCACCACCAACATGTTCATCACAATTCACATCACAAGGAACGCCACGAGTTCTCAGCTATACCACCAGCAACTCTTTGCAGTGTGAAAAAATACTTAACGCTTAAATGAACACCGTGTAACTAAACTGTTAGTATAGCCAATCTAAGCAATGTTAGTAAAAATGAAAAATTACTAATATTATTGTAACCGCAGATAGCCAAAGGAATACTTTAAAAGATTCAGATGATTATGTAAAGGTATTCAAGATGTTTCCGACTAACCATTAATTGAATGAGTTTGCCTAATTGGTCTGTGAAACTGATACCAAGAAAAATCGAGGAACACTAATACCATATCAGAATGATGATTTCATAGTGGCCAGAGAGAGACGTTGAAAAAACTGATGGTCAATGACCTACCTAAACCCAGAGAAAAGCGTCAGCAACCGTGTCTCAAGTCAGTAACTTAGGACCTCCTGTGTCCGAGGCGTACTCCCTACCCACAAAAGTGTGGATCCATTGAGTATTGTACCCGATGTGAGCAAACAATCGCTGGCAGATGTGTGCCCCATAACAACGAGTATATAATGGCGCTGATTGTGTCTCGAATTCAATCAGCCCGATTAGCAGATCCGCATAACATGACATGTCGAGTTACCCAAGGTCATTTACGATTCACTATATTTGGCTTTGTGCTCACATTTCGAGGAATCATGCTATTAAAATATGATATCATGACCGCAAATGTGTCACAATTCCCAACATGTTGAATATATTGAGCGTTTATGAGATTCGTCTGATTGGCTTTCTGCATTTATGACACCGCAATAAGCCACAGAACATAACTAGATTGAAATGATGACCCTAATCTTAAAGGCAAACAAAACAAACATTAACCTTGTCCGTTAATGTTAAAACTCTGTAATAATAACAGGTTTTTTAAACTAATCAAATTCCAATCAACTTCACGTACGTATAATCGAGAATAATAATAATCGGGAAAAAATCCGTTGGACAAACAAAAGCTCAAACGAATACTTGTATACAAAGTTTGGTTGTTAACCGAAAATCAAACATAAAAACATAACTTTTTTGATCGATGCGGTTTGTTCATTTATCCGACTGAAATAGAGGGGTTGTGTTATTTATCTGAATTTACGAAACCGCTAATGGGGTTGAAAAAACATGGTATTATATGGCTTAAAAATGTGCATACTTATATTTACTTAAAGAAAATTATTAAAGGTCAACATTTCGCTTTCATATCGCATGAAGCGTCCATCCGCTTTAAAAAAATCCCGAACGTGCAGCAAACACGCAACATTTTATTCTCACCACCCGCTACTTGTTAGAATCGGCTGACTGGCGCCAAACCACCGGTCCGGTTTCAACGGCTGAACATAATAAGCGGTCATATCGAACGCTCAATTCCATTTCACTCATCAGCATTCTATCTCACATTTCATTTCATGATACGCGATGCGTTAGAACATTATCTTTATGAAAAAAGACTTCATGAACTGACAAAAAAACTAAGTGTAAAAAATGCCATTTATTCATTCGGGGAACAACATAACCGTTAGGCGTTTTAATTCTTTTATGAGTCGTTTTGGGCGATTGACCGGGAATGTATGAATCACTTGAATCGGCTTAAATGGACCATTGATTGCAATGTTGAATGATTAGCCATTGACCAACCAAATACAAGCACAAAAAAACCTATAAAGACAACCGGTTCGAGCCAAACCTCCAAAGGAAAGGGAATTAGGGGGAATCAGCAGTTTTTATGCCGCTTATACCTATGCCTTAAGGAACGAAATACACATTTGTAAACCGCCGTAAAAGACGGGGGATTTCCTCTTTTCCCTCCTTGGCATAAGGCGAATCACCTGATTTTTTGTGGATATTAGAGAATACACTTTAACTCGGTTTGCAATAACGACGATCAGAATATTATTGGGCTACAATTTTGGAACAAATCTCATAAAACTTCATGATTAACTACTGCAGGTTTGCCTGCACTTTTGTATTTTCTCTAGATTCCAATACACTTATCCTCACACTCCAATCGAAAAACGCAATTTCATCGACGTCTTTGCCACTGAAATTCTCTCTTCATGGATACGATTACGTTTTGCATAATGTTTAACGTAATGACACAAAGAATCCACAGACATGCCACTATCTCGACTTAATCTTGATAAGTCGACTTAGACTTATAATCCAAAAAGGATCGTTTCCGGTTTGCATTCGAGTTATATAGCTTAAAGTCCAGTTTCGACAAGAATGATAACATTATAAACGAAGCCGCCTTTAAACGGCAGATCCTCCATCTCAAACCGGGCACATTCTATGGTGTTGTTGTGTGTGCCACCGATTGAACATGTTCCGATCATGTCAAGTAGGCGGAACGTTCACACGTTGCCTATCTAATCAGTCGTCGGTCTGTCAGTCAGTCAGTCAGTCAGTCAGTCAGTCAGTCATTGATACACTCACTCGTCGTCGTCTGTCACATGTGTATTTACTGACAGCTCGTCAATCGAATATTACCACCCCACTATTTTATATTAAGGACGTACAAACATCGGCGGATGACAACGGTAGGAGATTTCCCGAAAGCCCGGCTCTCTTTTCGAAGAGAGGAGACAGAATTCATTTGTTTTGTCTGTTCATTTAGTTTGTAACTAAGAAATTAATTTCCATTCTGATCTATTTAGTCATTTTATTTATTTGGCAGACATGGGTGTCTCTAACGGGTGTCATTAACTGATTACCAGCCTAATTGGCGGTCTCATAATAATGGGTGTTTTGCGGTGTTTCGTGTTGACACCCCTCACTTCACTCTCGCTGGTTGTTCATACTTGTTATGGGGAATTGAATTTGGAATATGAAATTGTTGTGGTATCTAACGGTGAGTGAGTGAGTGAGTGAGTGAGTGAGTGAGTGAGTGAGTGAGTTAGTGAGTGAGTGAGTGAGTGAGTGAGTGAGTGAGTGAGTGAGTGAGTGAGTGAGTGAGTGAGTGAGTGAGTGAGTGAGTGAGTGAGTGAGTGAGTGAGTGAGTGAGTGAGTGAGTGAGTGAGTGAGTGAGTGAGTGAGTGAGTGAGTGAGTGAGTGAGTGAGTGAGTGTGAGTGAGTGAGTGAGTGAGTGAGTGAGTGAGTGAGTGAGTGAGTGAGTGAGTGAGTGAGTGAGTGAGTGAGTGAGTGAGTGAGTGAGTGAGTGAGTGAGTGAGTGAGTGAGTGAGTGAGTGAGTGAGTGAGTGAGTGAGTGAGTGAGTGAGTGAGTGAGTGAGTGAGTGAGTGAGTGAGTGAGTGAGTGAGTGAGTGAGTGAGTGAGTGAGTGAGTGAGTGAGTGAGTGAGTGAGTGAGAGAGTGAGTGAGTGAGTGAATGAGTACGTGTATGAACATCATATGAATACAAATTTTACCGTTAATATGTACACGTTAACATGGTCCCATAGGAAGTACAATACGTAAGATACATTGACCATCGACAGCATAAAAAATGGTTTGCTCATCTGGATTCTGTTTGATTCAACATGCTCGTCACGGTGCCATCACACTGTTTACTGTTTACAATTCGTTTTCAATTCGTTCCCTATGACCATGACGTTTCGTACATGGTCGACTGCAACCGGTTCGGGCCTTCTTTGTTCAAGGTTCATTTCAAGAGGAAATGGCACAGAAGGGGAAACGAAATTTTCCGGTCCGTTCATTGAATTAGCCAGACATGCCAGTCATTTGTTGCGAACGTTCTATGCCACTTTAAATTGATGAACGGTACAAATAAATTTCATTACATGTTCTCTGTCTACCTACTTACATATGTATATAATTCGCATATTGGGTGACAGACAAACATAAACATAATTCATTGAATAAAAAATTTCATATGACCTTCTTTTTGCCACTTTTCCCTCGGTGACAGATTTCCCCGACCTTCATTTTATAAAACATTTTTGGGTAAAATGCATTGACCCATCAAAAACACCCGATGTTCATTTCATTCGGCTGACATTGTAAAAATCCATTCCATGGAATCGACAGCACGAAAATCATAGAAAACTGTTGATAGTTTGTTTATGTATATTGTCGATCCTCCAATGTCACATACCAATTCATTCGTTGATCGTTCCAGCAATGTTTGTTTTATCCCTCAACCAAGCGGCCAAACGGTAATTACAGATGATTGAACTTGCGCAACGGCACATTCCATTATTCATAGCGGCAACGTACATACATACATACGTTCACTGGCTGTACCTTACACTGACGAGCCAAATCTTCAAAGGGAGGGAAACTTTCCAAAGAGGGGTAATTGTCAGAAATTAGGTCATGTAACCTACAACTTATAAAACAAACTCAACTGTAAAACCGCCAAAGCCGGGAGCATTCTTTTTCCATCCCCTTCTCGTCCGCTAGTGGTGCCGTAATGGCTGTAAGAACGTGGCACACCAACTGTTACATACCTAAATACATACAGTCATTTATATCGTATTGGCTTAGCTTATTATAAATCATTGAAGCATAAGTCTATCTAATGACCCATGGAAAAGTAAAAAAAACCGCCCATTGAGAAAGTTTGCTGGGAATATTTGCGAAACAAGACGAATGACAAACTAAACGAATCAAATGTATGATACAAAGGCACGCTATGTGGCGTGTGTCAAGGTCGCCTTTTTGAAAGTGGTCTCCGAAAACATGAGTTTCGACCAAACAAAGTTAAAGAATCGATACAATTGATTCGGTTCCTTTACAAAATAGTCCAGTTAATGGCACAAAAGTAAGTAATGGTTTATCTGCATTATAATTTATAAGCAGTACTCTTCTCTGTGAACCTAATCCTGCGCGTTCCAAACAACGTCAGAGCACGAGTCAGTTCACACCGAACGTATGCCATTATTCTCGTTACCGGTAAGTACACACATATATTATATACATACTACAGTACAACGAGTCTAGTTTCGTTAGCAATACATGATTTTCCAACGTCACAATGTTTGGGAAAAAATACATTAATTCGAAAAGGTTCTGATAATTTCCAACTTGGCCAATTGACTACTGCTAATATTGAGCATACGGTGACGGCATATATTGACCAAGCATAAACCATAGCAAACCCAATAGGTGTCGTTGTTTAAAATATTTAGCAACTCGTCACAATACGCATGATTCAAGTTTTTCAGCAACTGTAAACATAACTTTGACTTATGTGCAAGCCGTCATCGGAATCCATTCGTTTATACTTTGTGTTCGCATTTATCACTGGTTCCATGTAATTTTGTTTTGGTGCGCTCTTTGTAGAATGACAAATCGAGTGGCTTGCACTGCGCTCTTATACATAGGGACCCGACCTTTTATTTGGGCGTCGACGCCGTTCTGTTTCATTATTGTATTGGAACACTTTAATTTGTTAACAGCTAACTAATGGCTTAACGTTTTGACTTGTATGTCAGTTAATGCCTTGAACAAATGCTTTTGCGCTAGACATGTTCGATATACTAGAAGTCAATACAATGACGCTAGATCGAAACACCGCAAAAAGGTTTATATGTTTATCAATCAAACCATATTGAGGGGATGGAGTAGCGTCCGTCTCCTGATATCGTAGTATCCATTTATCCAGGAAACTGTTGCTTTCATTGAATTGATGTACATACGAAAACAGTCCAATAAACAACGTTCAGATTTACTGTTTGAGTTTCATATTGTTTCATGTTCGCATTTTATATGGACTCTGTTTTGATTTATCTGTATAATCAAAGGGCATGTCATATTTTCATAATGCGTGTTTCGCTACCATCAGCTGGTTCTTATAGGATGTCTGGTCGTTAACCTGGCTGTTTTACAGGGTGATTTACATATTAAAGGTAGACAATGACCGTCTCACTAACTTCAAATATTCGGTTATCCAGGGTTACTATACTGTACATGCAGTGTTACACACCCACAACTATTCGTTGTTCAGACTTCCATTTTACAAAAAACTGTTCGATAATAATGAACAATCCCATATTGAAGGAATTACAGTTAAAAAATTACACGTTAACAAAATTCTGTAATGTCATCAAACCTCACAAAAAAGTTACTTTGTAATACAATCTGATTAAGTATGTATTGTTCGCTATCCGTAATTTGTGAGCCGAACAAATGTACATAGCTGAAAGCTGTTGAAATAACATGAACAAAATTGTAGCGCATGAATTATAAATAATCCAGCATTTCCCTCTATATAAATTCTGTATGCATAGAAAATGAAGTCATTAATGACGATTGTACTGCGGTAGTCTGATTTTTTGGTTACAGCGATGTGAATCCAGATAAATTTCATCAATGATTGATAGGTACTGCAGTAAGTTTGCCCATACTTACATAATCTGGGGCAGCTGTTGGTTCCTGCAGACCTTGAATATGCGTATGAAGTAAAAAACGGCTAAACGCGCAATGGAAGCGGATATATGCAGTCTTTTAACAACAAAATGAAAGCATGAACCTTTCCCGCGTTGTGAAATCACTCACGTATTCTGCTGCTATACCATGTATTCTATGTATGTATACCGCTATGGTGGTTAACAGCCTGACAATGACAGAAGTATCTTTAGCCGGACCGAGTCGTTCATTCCGCAAAAGAACTACTGTACATGTGTGTATTTATCCTTGTTGAACAGTATGCAGTTCATTTCACAAAGTGTGTTCTGCAGTCTGTGTACAGTCTTGACTCTTGGCCTTTCATTTGGAGAAATCTATTAAGTTTATCTGTTCTGTGAGTGAAACTTCCTGAGCCAAGCAATACGTACTGTACACGTACAGGGTGGTCCAAAAAAATGCCAACAGTTTGGCGGTAAATAACTTTTGACACAAAGAACTGTTTCATTGTGCTTTACAGGGATTGGAACCAACATATTAACTTAGCGAACTCTACAATATCAGAGAAATCAGTCAGTCACAGCGGCCATCACGCCTGATTGCGTGGAAAACTGCGTGTTGAGGAAAAACCGAGGTATATACGCGTGCGGACACGAAGCATGTTAAAAACTTTTTTAAAGAAACATGAGTCGTCAGAAAGCTATTGAAATTGAAAAAAAACACATTTCTATGTCTCACCTCTAATTTTAGTCAATTTTAAGTGGTTTTTAGAAATATTTTGCTCGAGAATGTAAAATTTTTCCTGTTAGCCTGAAAAAAAGTCGTTTTATTGCCTTTGCAAAAAATTTAACAAATAAACTTTTTAACCAACTTTGAAAATCAAAAATGATTTAGTCCATAGAACTTTTATTTGCTCAACCAGCTAAGGTTGATGTTTATCCTGACAAGTGAAAATAATAGTATATGCAACAAGTGATGTACGTAGACCTCGGTTTTTCCTCCATGCGCAGTTTTTCACGCAATAGAGCGTGACGGCCGCTGAAATTGGCCGATCTCTCTGATATTATACATTTATCTAAGGTAATATGTTGATGTTAATCCCTGAAAATTTCAGCTTAATCGGACATCTGTGTCACAAGATATTCCGCACAAAAGTGTTGGCATTTTTTTGGACCACCCTGTACATATGAATTGTGAACATAATGCATATATTTTTGTGTACATGATGTACATATATATATGAACATACGTACATGTATGTATGCCTGTAAGTAGTGGTATGTATGTACTAACTTATTATGTTTTTAATTAAACGAAACGTCTGATTCTTATGTGTCGTTGATCTATACTTAGAAACGTGACTTCAGGTGTCGTGTACTCTTTCATCCCAATCATCATGTTGACGCTCGTTCTATCTTTGGCCATACTGGCTGCCTGCGCCCAAAATGGTTGGTCTCAATATTACGTTTGTAATCACAAAGAATTTGAAGTAAATTGTTATTGTTTCATTCTATTGTTAGATTACGGATTACTTTGTTTTGTTTTTAGGGGTATACGCTTTGTCATGCGAGGTCAACGAAGATGTGGTTAGTATTGTGAAACTGCTAGTAGGCTGTCGGAGCGTCTTTTCTTTGGCTAAATATATAGGATTTAAATAAATTATCGTTCTCATGTACATACATACATATACTTTATAGGTTTGTAGAAAATTATACTTGCAACGAAAGGTTTAATTGATGTATTATGTTGTGCTTTTAGATGGATGAGTCATTGGTGAAAGGTAAGTGTCACGCGGTGGGTCAGACGCCGGTGTGCGATGTGGAGGTGGCCGTCGACTACAAGGATGCCTCGGTCGTCAAGCAAGCCGTGGCCGTTTGCAAACAGCTGAGTATTGGAGACTCATGTGAATTCAACGCAGTTATTAAAAAGGTATGATGTTTCTCTGCTAACTCACTCACACACTCACTCACTCACTCAATCACTCACTCACTCACTCACTCACTCACTCACTCACTCACTCACTCACTCACTCACTCACTCACTCACTCACTCACTCACTCACTCACTCACTCACTCACTGTTATAGCGGGTTGCATATGCCGGTATCTGGCGCAGTCGTTGGCCGCTGCGTGAGTGCGTGAAACGTGAACCGGAAACGCCTGTGGCAGAGTACACGATGGTTGAGGGATTCAAATTTGGGTGATCAAATGTTCAATGTATGTGTTCAATGTTTTGATTAAGTGTAAGACAGTTTCTTTGTTTGTTCAAAACTACATACATATGCTGTACCAAGTACTATGTATAAATATCGAAATCCAACGCATTAAATTCCAGCCTCCTTGTATAAATCCAACGCATCTTTTTTTATCATTTACTTCAACCAGGTTGTAAAACTTCAAGCATTACCCATAATATGATGTCTACTATACTCGGTTGTCAATGTGGACCACATCAATTAGTGTGAATTTATTAAAATAAGGAAACCGGTATACAAATTTGTTCAAGAAATCAATAACCGGGAAACTGCAAGTTACTTATTGGCAATTTCCTGTCTACCATTCCAGAATGGCATCATTTCTTGATGTTGAGGCATTTCTTTGGAAAATCTTCGTAGATGAAATAAAAACTCAAGATGACGTTCACAAGTGAATCCTTTATAAAGCACGTCATTGCCGACTTGAATGGCGATGTTTCGTTTGTTGTCGTCAGAACTCGAACTGATGCCTCGGGTCAGGTCACATGCCCACCAACATGGTGTCAGGCCCATTCCTATAGAGGCATTAAACAAGTTTGTTATGTAAAGTACAAATATGACAGATGTAAAGAGTTTGCTAATGCATAGGACATATGTAAATATTGACTGATCAATACTTACTAATGGTAAATGAATAGATGTAATCATCTAGTTTTGTAACAATGTCAGTAGTTAGAGAGGAACAATGCGTTTATAAGTAACCAACACTGTAAATCTGACATGACCTTTGAACAATTTGTCTACAAACCAACCCCATCCTTTGTACTTCCCGAAGTATAACTCTTGTTTCTGGTACCAAAGCTCCTTGATTTTTTCGATTTTCACCACTTTACTGGAACCAGTTGGAAACCAGTAGCACTTGATGACCAGCTGACCATTGGCCCGTACAGAACAGTACCGATCATCGTACAATATACCCGAATCGTTGAAAGTTCGTGACGATTTTTCGGATGTCATTTTGATTTGCTAAAGGTTAGATAACCTGATATTCCGTGAAATAATGTTATATCATTATTAGTAAAAATTACTTTTCTTTGTAGTTCAAGTATTCAACTTGTTCGGGAAAAATCTTGTTTCATATCAGAGTATCATCGAACAGCACGTGCAATTTGTTATCAGTCACTACTTGAGTTTTTCTTGCTTATAGATAAGCATAAGGTCAAGTTAATTTTTCTATAAGTGCAATCACCACAGGAAAATTGTGAATTTTAAATATATTAACATTTATACCCCTTTATTGAGATCTGCACAGCAGGGAGGTAAAGAAAAAAGTTTACCAAAATGTTGAGCATAAAAATTAGATTGATAAACAAAAAGTACCAGCATAGAATCACAGACATGTCATAAACGTAGCGTAACGTTTGTTATTTCTTACACTCCGAAAATAATTTTTCTAAAATACAAATCATTTAAATATGAGGTATCCAAAAAAGCAAATCATGGTAACAAAATATGAAAAGCCGTCAGTTGGCTGATGCTTGTTGTTCTCCTCCATTCCAGAATGGCATGCTCTCTTCATGTACTGGCAGTTCCTTGGCAAACTTTTTCTGGTGTAACAGGAACTCTTGGTATCGTTGACAGGAGAATCCCTTATAAAGACAGCTGTCGTTGACCTGCAGCACGATGTTGCGTTTGTCCGTCTCGGCACTCGGACCAAAGTCTCGCTTCATGTCACACGCCCACCAGCATTTTGTCAGACCCATACCTGAACAATATGTATAATGATACACAATCACAGTCATAAATAAAAAAGTGAATAAATACAGATACATAGTAAAGTATGATGATATGGTGTATGTATGTTTTAATTACCACGTTCTTAAAAAAAACTACGAAATCACTGATGGACGAAAAGAACGAGAAATCAGAATAAACGCACAACCAACCCCATCCCTTGTACTTGCCCAAGTAGAACTCTTGATGTTGGTACCACAACTCTTTGTGTCCTCAATGTTGATAATCTTACTCTGAGCAAACGGAAAGTAATACCATTTCAGCTCAAGTTGACCGTTGTCTCGGATGGTGCAGTACTTGTCATCGTACAAAACATTACAATTGTTGAATGTCGATTGAGCGGTGTCTGGAGACTTTTCCGTAGTCATTCTCGAATCGAATAGACTTATTAGCGTAATTTGTGGCTTATCTTCTGAAACAGAAGCTCAACTCTCAACATATATTTGAAAAAATGAATCCAACGGCACTTTGTATTGAAATGAAATTTTTTTAAACATTCTTGTGAAAAAATGTTTGGTATACATAAGTTGATGAAGAATATTATTCATGAGAATTCTCACTACATTCTGTTTGAATTATGCCCCAACCAAGTGCGGTGATTGGTTTATATAGAGGCAACCTGTAGCATGTGAGCCCGGTTATAAATATTTCGTAATGTTGCATTCCTCATAACAAATACTGGACGGTCACGAGGGCGGTCTACTACGTTAAATGTAGTTGTGATGCGTCAGATCAAAACAAAGATAAGTAATTGAAAGACGTTGCGCTGCCAACACAATGTATACCCGTTTGTCTTTTGCTTGTTGCCAGGGTGATGCAATCAAAATAGATCCTTTCAGATGTACGTAATGCGCAACAAGGTGTTGTGAAATGTTTGGAAAACAGAGAACTTTTTCGGTGATTAAATCTCCCTCGATTACATAATTGTTCTGAAATGGAAACCATTTAAAGTTAGTGTTCCTTTCGTTTTATATGAGTATGCCACCTGAAATCAACATTATGGACATAAACCGTTCATGATGATACGATTCTTTGGCAACGTGATTCATACAAAGTTAGGATGAAATTAACAATAAATGTCAAATCACCAGTCCCGAATGGGTAAGGGATGGTCATACACAAATGTGACTGAATGCTGTGGACTGAGATCATGAGGTGATTATGTCAGATTGGATGCGGCATCATCTTATTAACGCTATGGGTATCTTCTGGATTGTTTGATCACTCGGCATATTTATTGCTGGCATTGGACGACCAGAACGGCATCTTCTCCTGATGCACCGCCAGGTTCTCACGGCTAAACTTTCGTAAATTTTCAACAAACTCTCCATGACGTTCACAACTGAAACCTTTATACAAAAAATCATCGTCCACTTTGATCACAATGTTTCTTTTGTTCGCGTTGGTGAAGGAACTACCAAAATCACGGCTCAGATCGCAGGCCCACCAACACTTCGATGTACCAATGCCTGCCAATGAGTGCGTGATTGAGTGAGTGAGTGAGTGAGTGAGTGAGTGAGTGAGTGAGTGAGTGAGTGAGTGAGTGAGTGAGTGAGTGAGTGAGTGAGTGAGTGAGTGAGTGAGTGAGTGAGTGAGTGAGTGAGTGAGTGAGTGAGTGAGTGAGTGAGTGAGTGAGTGAGTGAGTGAGTGAGTGAGTGAGTGAGTGAGTGAGGGAGTGAGTGAGTGAGTGAGTGAGTGAGTGAGTGAAGGAGTGAGTGAGTGAGTGAGTTAATGAGTGAGTGAGTGAGTAAGTGGTTGAGTGAGTTAATGAGTGAGTGAGTGAGTGAGTGAGTAAGTGATTGAGTGAGTGAGTAAGTGAGTGAGTGAGGTAGTGAGAGTGAGCCATCAGCAAAGTTTCAGCGTAATGTTACTCACCCCATCCTTTGCACTTGCCCAAGTGAAGCTCTGGTTTCTGGTACCACAGTTCACTAATATTTTCAATTTTTATAACTTTATTTTGAGTGGTGGGAAACCAGTAGCACTTGATTACAAGTTCTCCGTTTGGTCGGATCGTTGAGTAGGAGTCTTCGTAAACGCATTCCATGCTCAAACTGTCTGAAAATTAATGTCTGACTATTTACATGTCGTCGTAATGACTGACTATTCTATTAGTCCGGTCGAAAGGTTTTATGAAACCAAGGTTGACACCAAGATTCACGGAATGGGCGTTCAAGTATCTAATTTCCACACAAACAGCAAGTTATTTGCTTTTAACTATCAGCCTTTTTCTACAATGAAGGTTGGATCTTGTATTATACAGGCACCTTTTGCTGAGTGTGATCATGGTTGTCATGGATTCAGTGCTGTTTTGCATGCAAAGCCCTATTCTCCAGATGCAATCGCTTACAACCACTTATTCATTATCTTACGTTTACACAGCTAATTTGTAACGTATTGAAGTATAGCAGTAAGTAAATCAGTGAAAGACAAAAACTCCGGTTTGAAGATCAACTGATGAGAGAGTTAACATATTTTCCCTGTTTTGATTGTTGGGGGTTGGGGCATTTCAATGGGAGGTTCATTCATTGTCTATAATTGAGAGAAATGAGTTTGTTTCTATATAAAAAACGTGTCATTAAAACAAACCACATAAGCATAATAAAATATTGAATTCATTCAGTTGAAACAAAGTACTGCATAGAAAACTCCGTTACTGTTTGTTTTCGTGATTCTTATGCGTAGCACCATTAACTAACCCCTCTATCATCCTCATCCTATAGTTGGTATATAAATGACTCACAAACTCAAGTAACAAACCCACATGCTTGATCAAGCCGAATAATAACAAACACGAATTCGTGCAGCGGCAACCAAATCCGAAAATACGCGTTGATCTTTGCGAAGCGGCGAGCGTTAATCATTATATTGGTTGACCCCTTTCAAGATCGCGTAACATTTTTACACGTAGCCAACCTTATTCTTCTGTTGCGCGCAACACTGAACACGATGCAATTCGTGAAGTAAAACAAAATATCAGGATCACCGGTTCAGGTTGTTGTTGTTGTTGTTGTTGTTGTTGCTGTTGTTGTTGTTGTTGTTGTTGTTGTTGTTGTTGTTTTCTTTATGGTAAATATTGTTTTTGTTACTGCTGTTCATGATTTGTACGCGGATACATATGTTTGTTTGGGTGGCTAAAAAAGAAAGCTGTTTCGAAGGATATCTCGAAACATCTATCTGTTCTGTATACATGCATGTATATCCATCTTTAGATGACTGTTACGAATGTGAGAAAGAGATTTGATTGATAAATATAACACAAGTAAATTAAGTGAATAGAGAACGATTTATAAATAATTTACATATACTATAAATATGAAACGTAAACAGCCTTTTAAGGTTTTCAGCATGACGTGACTTAATTCCCAGTGATTGATGCCGGTGGATACAACGCAGTACGGCTTGAACTTCAACGATATGGTTTTCAGAAAGCTAAGGAAATATGTTAGTTAAATGTCCATAACTTTGAGAATAATATTTTAACTTTGAGTCCTTTCTGCATAAAAAGTGACAAAACCGTATCATTTACAAACTGATAAAAAATTGAATGATGTTGGTGGACGAGAAAAAAACAATTAAAAGCTTTGGACATGTTCATCAATTGATTAATAGCGAAACCACATATTCAACTTGTAAATGCAAGATGTGTTTAGCTGCGTGCGAGTCTGGCCACTGTGTGTCTCGCATCGTTCTTATTCGTTGTTAAATACCAACAGGAGACTGAGAAGATTCACCAAACTCTGGTAGTGGAATCCGCGAACAATCAACATGATCACATCAAAAACCAAGGTTGGCTGGCTAGAAAAGAGCAAAATTGTAAATAACAAAATGATTGTTTTCAGATGTTCCGAAAGTTTTCCTTGAGAATGAAAATGTTCTGGAAGCCACAACAAAGAAAAGCGAGCCTCTCAAATCGTTCGTCATACAGGTTGGTTAACGTTACTGATTGTGAAAATTTTCTCACCTTACTAAGTGAATCTGCGGTTGATGATAGTAATAAAACGACAATATTTTAATACGTTTATATAAATACATTAAAAATAAATGAAGATACGTTAATATAACTATTGTCAGAAGTTTGCTACGATGGCCCCGGTACGTGCACCCGAGTCGGTCGACCCAAACGGCAACCAATACGAGTATTCACATCCACTCCAGAACACCTGTATCCGACCCATACTCAGACCAGATGAACCCAACATTAATCCATTCATCACACATCCACGATCTCTCACTTGTGCCAAAACTCAGCCTGAATGGATCACTTTTTATCCCGAGACCGGTTACTGAATTTAGACTACTTGAGTTTCGTGTTACTTTATTGAGTTACATCTTACATCTTAAACTTGAAAATCTGTTTAGAAAAATGATCCATTAATTAAATTTTTTGAGAGTTATGTAACTAACTTTGCAGGTCAGCTCCATTCACACCCAGATATTCAGACTTTGAAGAGCCCGGCGGCTTGCTTCTGGCACCAAATCGGTGGGTCGTTGAGACCAAGGATCTACGAAGTTGATCTTGTGGGGAGCTGGGAAAAGGTGAGTGAGTGAGTGAGTGTGTGAGTGAGTGAGTGAGTGAGTGAGTGAGTGAGTGAGTGAGTGAGTGAGTGAGTGAGTGAGTGAGTGAGTGAGTGAGTGAGTGAGTGAGTGAGTGAGTGAGTGAGTGAGTGAGTGAGTGAGTGAGTGAGTGAGTGAGTGAGTGAGTGAGTGAGTGAGTGAGTGAGTGAGTGAGTGAGTGAGTGAGTGAGTGAGTGAGTGAGTGAGTGAGTGAGTGAGTGAGTGAGTGAGTGAGTGAGTGAGTGAGTGAGTGAGTGAGTGAGTGAGTGAGTGAGTGAGTGAGTGAGTGAGTGAGTGAGTGAGTGAGTGAGTGAGTGAGTGAGTGAGTGAGTGAGTGAGTGAGTGAGTGAGTGAGTGAGTGAGTGAGTGAGTGAATGAGTGAGTATGACCGACTCTTGACCTGTCCAGTTACCGATCAACTCAGCGGTGCACATCAATGTCACCCAATTCGTGGTGTACTGCTACGATAAACTGCCGGACGATCGCAGAGATCAGATGCCACATGAGGATTCGGTAGTGGTACTGACGTTCGATGAAGCTGCCAACAAGTCCTTGCCCATGGACTTTTGGCGCACACCGACGTATAAGAAGGCATTTGCTCAGGTTGATTGGCATTTCACATACTCTGCTTTTGGCATAAACAAGCACTAGTGAAAAGCTAGAACAGTTTTTTAATATTATTTGGTATTTCGCCAAAGAAAATGAAGGGTTTTGAAGTAAATACATAACAAAGAAGAAAGATAATAATGTGTGTAACTTTAACCTAACAGATTGCACCTCTGAATGAAGACCGAAAGCTTGTGTCCGCCGATGGGATTGAGCTCAGCTTGGACATGATCGTACTCGGTATGTTGAACACGTCTCTTGTAAATTGGAAGTAAAACAAGATACACTTGGTTTTTTGTTATTGAAACATCATATACTTGGTTTGACAGCAAAATATCACACAACTGAGTTTGGAAAAAACTCATACAGTATATTTGGTTTGAAAGTAAAAAATTCATGAACTGGGTTATGTCTTTTTAACTTGCTTAAAATTAACAGACAGCACCAGTCTGAATCAGTTTCAACGTCATGCACCCAAGTCCTGGCGATACATGAGAGACGTGATGAACTTCGACTGGTTGGAGGGATACAACAAAGTCGGTGATAACAGGTGAACACATCTGCAGTTTAATATCATGTCTAATAATCATAGTTTTCAGGTTGTCTGTATGTACTGATCGCAATTCAGTTTGTGCTCACGTGTATGTATAGATGGATGATGTTACTCTCACTTTCCTCCAAGTTATGTATCTACTGATTTCAGTGCCGTGAATCTGCTTCCGATACTGACTGGATTACGGTATGCCAACCAGTCAGATGGTTTGAATAGTGACGTCAACATCAACACGTATGAGACCCAACCAATGGACATCGAAGCAACCACGTTTCTGTGGCACAAAATGCAGGGTTTGTTTGTTCACTTGTAGGTTTATTCCTGGTGGAAGCATAGTCTTTTCAAATAATTTCAGTAATAACCTGTTTTGTGGTTCTATTTGCACATCAAATAGATATTTTTAGTTTTTTTTCTGAAAGCAAATTTCATTTCACGAATTAGTTGCTTTCCTAACTTTATAGGATAGAGAAAAAAATCATAAAAATGTCAGCTTTGTTTTAATCATGGGAATAAATTAAATAAAATATTTTTTGTAGATGCGGTGAGTTTGTGGAACGACGACCCGATGCACTACGGGCGTGGTCTACTCCACTATCCCATCGAAGCGTTGGCTGGATTCACAACACCTCCAACCGATTATTACTACCGACCCTGGCATGCCTTCAACTATAAATACTCGATTAACACAACAGGCAATGCTCATTGCATTCATACAACGCCATATTATGAGGTTTGAGGATGAGTGAGTGAGTGAGTGAGTGAGTGAGTGAGTGAGTGAGTGAGTGAGTGAGTGAGTGAGTGAGTGAGCGAGTGAGTGAGCGACTGAGTGATTGAGTGAGTGAGTGAGTGAGTGAGTGAGTGAGTGAGTGAGTGAGTGAGTGAGTGAGTGAGTGAGTGAGTGAGTGAGTGAGTGAGTGAGTGAGTGAGTGAGTGAGTGAGTGAGTGAGTGAGTGAGTGAGTGAGTGAGTGAGTGAGTGAGTGAGTGAGTGAGTGAGTGAGTGAGTGAGTGAGTGAGTGAGCGAGGCACATTCAACTTATTCCAGGCCAGTCTAACGCTAGTGGAACAGTTCATTCGTCGATACTACGAGAAGTATCATTTTTCGTTTTCCTTTCTGACTGAGCTCACACATGACGATCCAGCTAATTTAGAGGTTAGAAATGTGTTATTGTAAGAATGTAATTGTAATTATTGTATTATTGAGTATTTGTAATTATTGACTGGATTATATATTCGAATGGAAGAAAACAAACCCGGTAAATGAATGATCCATTCAGGTGATGGATGATTATCTGGAAGGTTTATTGAAACGGTTGCATACCGAAGGATTGTTAAAGCATAGTGCCCTCATCATTATGGGTGATCATGGAAACAGGTTCGGCATCCCATTCACGAGATGTTTTTATCAATTAGTGAGCACTGATTTATGTCTTTAGCCCATCCATGCTTTCTTATTACGCAGAAAATTTTAAAATTTTAGGCGCGAAATTTGATCTACAACCGATTTGTTCAAATTATCGAGAAAAAAAATCTGTTCTGACAACTTGGACAACTTAGTAACATACTGCAGCACCTAACTCATATTGCGTAACGTGTCCATGTAAACATAACAAGAAATCTTGATCAAGCTATATTTCACAGCAGTCTCTATGTTTTTTTTGTTACAGGGTTCACCAGATCAAGCACTCATACGTCGGCAGGGTGGAAGAGCGTCTTCCATTAATGGCCGTGCGTTTCCCGGATTGGTTCCGTGAACAGAATGCCGATCTCTTGAAGAAATTCCAACTGAATCGTCATCGATTGACGATTAACTTCGATGTGCATCAAACACTGGTGCAGATGGTGACTGGTAAAGGTGCAATGTCTGATCAACT
>OZ038447.1:13222606-13247606 GCA_964036265.1 Daptonema setosum
TTTATTCACGGTTGATTGTTGTGACTTGCAATATACACGATTGAAAATGTTGGAAAACTGGCAGCACCATCGGTAATTGGTTCATGTAAACAAATGAATGACACAGATAACAGATTCACAGGTTTATTCATGGACTATCTGACTTTGACGTAGGTTGGAGGTCTGACACGCATTCGTAGACACTTGAGTACGTACAGTGGCAGACAACTCACGGCAGTCGCGGCACATACTCGCCACAGGAACGATACCGACAGGATGTAGTCGAGATCTGAGTGCATCAGTGGGTGAGCAGTGACGACACAAATTAATAATTTATCAAGTAACGTTGTGTGTTAACGTCAATCAGATGCGAAACGACGAAGTTAAGGTCGAACATTTGGTCTAGTGCGTGGAGCAACAACCTCGAAAACTGGTAGTCCTGGGCTTGAAACTTGACTTAAGACAGGTCCTGACGCTTGTCACCGGGTTTTCTGCCCTTGCCCGTCCGTTCAATCAACCTATCTGGCCACTATGAAAACACCATTCTGAATTGTATTAGTGTGCCCTGTTGGCTTCAGTAATGAAGAAGTCCCAGTAAAAGAATAAAAAATAAGATGCCACATGATTCAAGAAAATCTAACCGAAATATGGCAATATGAACATGGTTCCGATATAAGCAAATACGGAAAGCAGCTCAGCCACGACCATCTCCCAGCGCCAGTAATGCACGGCCAATCCTACCGTAATCAACTCAGTGAGAATCAGTGATGTGAAGCTGATCGATACGATATTGGTCATGGGCATCTCTAGGATGATCACCGAATACATAATGATAGCAGCTGAAAGTAGTGATCACTCACTCACTCACTCACTCACTCACTCACTCACTCACTCACTCACTCACTCACTCACTCACTCACTCACTCACTCACTCACTCACTCACTCACTCACTCACTCACTCACTCACTCACTCACTCACTCACTCACTCACTCACTCACTCACTCACTCACTCACTCACTCACTCACTCACTCACTCACTCACTCACTCACTCACTCACTCACTCACTCACTCACTCACTCACTCACTCACTCACTCACTCACTCACTCACTCACTCACTCACTCACTCACTCACTCACTCACTCACTCACTCACTCACTCACTCACTCACTCACTCACTCACTCACTCACTCACTCACTCACTCACTCACTCACTCACTCACTCACTCACTCACTCACTCACTCACTCACTCACTCACTCACTCACTCACTCACTCACTCACTCACTCACTCACTCACTCACTCACTCACTCACTCACTCACTCACTCACTCACTCACTTGCTCACTTATATACCTTGATAGGTGCTGATGAGCATACATACAAAGAAGGCTTTTGTGCCAAGCAGTCTTCCCTTCAGCAAGTCTTTGTACAACTCAGGAAAAGTCAGAGCCACTCCAGATTTCACATCCCTATCGATGACCAGGGCAAATACGGGTAAACTTGTGTAAAATGTTGTGTATCTGTAATAATGGATGTGTGAGTGAGTTAACGGATGAGTTGAATACTTGGTGAGTGTTATACTAACCCGACCATGAGGAATCCTTGATAAATAGCGATTGACGAGAAATAGAAGATTGTGGAAAAGATGGCCTGAAACAAATTGAGACTGATTATTGATTGAGGTTGACTGACCAGATGGTCTGACTGCCAAACTGAGAGTTTTGCTTGAAGAATCGTTACCTGTATAACAGTGATGATTAAACCGCGATGTATGATGAACAGCGCTAAAGCGGCTGAACTCCGGTAACTTGATCTTCCATGAACCAAGATCAGTCTGGTCAGTTGGGAGAATTGCTTGATGGAGAAGTCTGCTGCCAACGAAGCTTGTTTTCCTTCCTGCAGATATTTATTATGAGAGTGAGTGAGTAAGTCGTTGAGTGAGTGAGTGAGTGAGTGAGTGAGTGAGTGAGTGAGTGAGTGAGTGAGTGAGTGAGTGAGTGAGTGAGTGAGTGAGTGAGTGAGTGAGTGAGTGAGTGAGTGAGAGTGAGTGAGTGAGTGAGTGAGTGAGTGAGTGAGTGAGCGAGTGAGTGAGCGAGTGAGTGAGTGAGTGAGTGAGTGAGTGAGTGAGTGAGTGAGTGAGTGAGTGAGTGAGTGAGTGAGTGAGTGAGTGAGTGAGTACGCACCTTAGCCTCAATGCCAATACCAGCATGCGCTGCCTGAATCATACTCACGTCATTTCCACCATCGCCAACCGCTGCTATCCTCTTTGGGGAAGTGTATTTCTGCAAAAATAGGACTGTCAATACTCCTAATCCCTAAAACTAAATCAAAAAATTTGTCGGGATTTCATCGGGAATCGAACCTGCAACAATTGGACGAGTTGTTTCTTCTGATCCGGGGAACACCGACAACAGACCACTGCTCTACACTCCACGATCAGTTCGGCCACTTCCTGCTCGTAATGTTCGATACAGACTCGTAATGAAGCACCCGTTATGACCAGCGATGATGAGTTTTTCCTGTGAATAAAATAATTGAGGGGAAGATGACGGCAATCAATATGTACATTTGTTTATGATTGAAATGATGAAAAGAAAGGTATAAGTATGGTTAGTTGTTTCACTTGTTAATGTAGTCACTGACCTCCGCCACCTCTCGATCTGGTCGAGTGCTTCGAGTCTCGATTCAACCTCTTCAAAGACGAAAATCTCGTCCGTCCTGCAAAAGAGAAGTAATAGATGACTGAACTGGTTGAGGCAAGTGAGGGAGCACTTTGGACTGACTGACTGACTGACTGACTGACTGACTGACTGACTGACTGACTGACTGACTGACTGACTGACTGACTGACTGACTGACTGACTGACTGACCAACCGTCTAAACAGTCCACTTGACTTGGCAATACAGACTGCCGTTTCTTTCTTGTCTCCAGTCAACATCCAGACCTTGATTGTGGCACCGTTGAATAACTCTAATGAACTGCGAACATCATCCTCAAAAGATACCACCCTTAGAATTTTATTATTATTACTAAAAAAACAAGAATAATCATAATAACAAAACAACTATTGAGTCGGGATTTTGTCAATAAGGTATAAATGGCTAGATTACAGTTCAATCAACGTACTTATTTCGCTGATGGTTTGCGTAATTACCTGATTACACAGTTAGTAATTGATTACAGTATGAATGTGCCAATACCTGTAATGCATCCTCAACACCGGTGATGCATAGCAGCTGCATGTCTGCCTCAAGCTCGCTCTGCACCCTCAGCATCTCCTCCGATCGGTTGCTCATTGAAAGCTTGGCTCGGGAGTACTTTTGCTGAAAAAAACGAAGGATAAAACTTATTTATGTAGTTACTTTTTGAAAGCATTTGCTTCAGTGTAGATAACCTGAGCACAGCATTAGTTTTGTAATATGGTGTAATATACATAGCTGGGTTCTTTGTAACCGGGATTATGGTACAAATACAGGGTGGGGCAAAAGTAACTATACACTTGTTGACGCAAAATTTCTCCATAAAATTATATTGCATCAATGTGATTCAAACAGGTGCTAAAACACCTGAAATTTTTGATTCTGTTATTTATTTTAACTTAAAACAATTTATGAATGAGTTATGCGTCTTTTTCTCGAAATTCGCCATATTTTCGGATTTTTTCAGTGATTTTTGTCCATTATCTCGCAATATCAACTGTTATTTGATGAAAATTGATGTTGGTATGTAATGTGGAATGTAGAAAAATATTCTTAAACGTTTAACAGGAGAATAAGTTTACAT
Source organism: Daptonema setosum (assembly GCA_964036265.1). Taxonomy (NCBI): domain Eukaryota; kingdom Metazoa; phylum Nematoda; class Chromadorea; order Monhysterida; family Xyalidae; genus Daptonema; species Daptonema setosum. Next base: position 13,226,374 of record OZ038447.1, read on the forward strand.
TCATGCATAATAAATAATATAATTGCTTGTTTTTCCACGAAAATCACCGATTTTAGGCTGAAAATGGTAAAATTAAAAAATCTTATTTTTCAGCTTAAAACAACTAAAAACAATACATTTCATGTTTATTGACTTATTTTAGTACCATAGGGTTCATTAAAACATTTAACTTGAACTGTTTTATCAATAATCCAAAAACCGCGAAAATTGGTTTAGTAATCTTGAACACGGGCCTTACCATATTATCCGTATCAAATTGAACCATAGGGATATTCTGAAGTTGAAATCATTCAATTCTTATTCAGATACATTAAGTGAAACGTTTTATACACTTCTTATCCTTTATTGAGAATTTTGATTAGACCATGAGGTCTCTTAAAGACGTTAAAAAAAGGAAGAACCCTGAAAATACTGAAAATCCTGTTTTAAATTGAAAATAACTCAAGATACGGTCAAATAGACATCAGAATCGGTTTTTTCAGGTATAATAACGTATATATTGCTCATAACATCATATACACTCAATATAATGTTTTTGAGAAATTGACCTCTAACAAGTGTATAGTTACTTTTGCCCCACCCTGTATATGAAAACAAGTTCTAAGTGGGTGACTAACATTAAACTCAGAGTACTGTTGTTCAGTGAGCACTCTCTGTGCCACACACAAAGTTCGAAGTCCCTCACGTGCCATGTTACTGCACTCCTCGTCCAACCAGTCTGAATAGAAAAAACTTCATTAACAATTCATGAGCTCATCAATTTGTTTTTTGCAATACAAAAGACGTTGACACAAATCAGTATTATATTTTTTGTCTATTAACCATTGTAGACCACCATATCCCTGACCACTGTATCGGCGCCCTTCACGTAAAAAATCTTTGAACCAGTCGTATTGTCCTGAAAGCAAAAGAAATTTGACACTGAAATATTTATATTTTCATGATTTTTTTTTATTACATACGTTCGAATAGGAAACCGACCTCGACGATAATGCCCATCCTCTTTGATTCACTGGTGAACGGGAACACATGCAGTACTTCGTAGTCGTTGAATACATACGGATGTGCTTCCGTGTCAGTACAGTCAAATTGCAGGGTCATCGAGTGCAGGTCACGACGCACCAACGTCACTCCCACTGACTCACACCAACCGACCAGGGCCATCTGAAATAATAAATCTGTCTGTCTGTCTGTCTGTCTGTCTGTCTGTCTGTCTGTCTGTCTGTCTGTCTGTCTGTCTGTCTGTCTGTCTGTCTGTCTGTCTGTCTGTCTGTCTGTCTGTCTGTCTGTCTGTCTGTCTGTCTGTCTGTCTGTCTGTCTGTCTGTCTGTCTGTCTGTCTGTCTGTCTGTCTGTCTGTCTGTCTGTCTGTCTGTCTGTCTGTCTGTCTGTCTGTCTGTCTGTCTGTCTGTCTGTCTGTCTGTCTGTCTGTCTGTCTGTCTGTCTGTCTGTCTGTCTGTCTGTCTGTCTATTTATCTGTCTGTCTGTCTGTCTGTCTGTCTGTCTGTCTGTCTGTCTGTCTGTCTGTCTGTCTGTCTGTCTGTCTGTCTGTCTGTCTGTCTGTCTGTCTGTCTGTCTGTCTGTCTGTCTGTCTGTCTGTCTGTCTGTCTGTCTGTCTGTCTGTCTGTCTGTCTGTCTGTCTGTCTGTCTGTCTGTCTGTCTGTCTGTCTGTCTGTCTGTCTGTCTGTCTGTCTGTCTGTCTGTCTGTCTGTCTGTCTGTCTGTCTGTCTGTCTGTCTGTCTGTCTGTCTGTCTGTCTGTCTGTCTGTCTGTCTGTCTGTCTGTCTGTCTGTCTGTCTGTCTGTCTGTCTGTCTGTCTGTCTGTCTGTCTGTCTCTGTATGTCTGTCTGTATGTCTGTCTAACCTCATCCGGCGATGCACCCTGGTACGTAATAGGTGGTGCATTGTCATTGGCCGTCTGAGCACTGGCTACTGAAGCGTCGGCTTCGGTCAGGTCTGTGATAGTCGACGCACCACAGTTCGGATCCGTAACTGGCGTAACGTTGTGGCATAGTGCTGTAAGAGTGAGTGAGTGAGTGAGTGAGTGAGTGAGTGAGTGAGTGAGTGAGTGAGTGAGTGAGTGATTGATTGAGTGAGTGAGTGAGTGAGTGAGTGAGTGAGCGAGTGAGTGAGTGAGTGAGTGAGTGAGTGAGTGAGTGAGTGAGTGAGTGAGTGAGTGAGTGAGTGAGTGAGTGAGTGAGTGAGTGAGTGAGTGAGTGAGTGAGTGAGTGAGTGAGTGAGTGAGTGAGTGAGTGAGTGAGTGAGTGAGTGAGTGAGTGAGTGAGTGAGTGAGTGAGTGAGTGAGTGAGTGAGTGAGTAAGTTATATCCACAGTAAATCAAGCGTTTCACTAACCGATAGCTGTGACAGACTGCCTCAACTTGTTTGTTAAGTGCCCTCGTCTAGCCATAGTACCGGCCGTAGTCTCACTGCCGGCCTCCCACCCAACGGAATCGGGTTCTCTGGCCATCTGCATCTTGATCTCGTTGAATGAGTCTGCCGCGTAAGCCACCGTTCCCATGTGCAGCTTTTTGAAGATCTGAGTGAAAATAACGCAAATTATGATGGTCACTCATGATTTCAACAGTCGGCATTCAATACCAGTTTTATCACAGATAGAAATAAACAGTCTGACAAACATGTGGAACTATGTATTATAATTAACCATTTCATTCTTGGTCAGCGTCCCTGTCTTATCAGACAGAATGTATGATATCCTGCCCAATTCCTCCGATACCGTACTGTTCCTGACCACGGTACCGTCCAGATGTTTGTCATGACTCACAAAATAAGCGTACGCCAGCTTAGCCATATCCAAGTTAACTCGTAAACTGCAATGTTAGAATATATAAAGATGAAAGTCAGTCAATCAACAAACCAACCAACCAATCAATCAATCCATCAATTAAACAAACAATCATTCAGTGAGGACGGCAGTAAGTCAGCGAGTTTGTGAGTCAGTAAAGAACGTGAATTGGTAAAGAAGCTGGTCATGATGAATTAGTAAGGCAGTGAGTAAGTGAGTCAATGAGTCATTCGCAGAATGGGCCAAACAGTCTAACTCACCTGATTGGAATGATGTTTGAAAACAAAATGATGTATCGGACAAAGTACTGCGGCGATGCGGGCCAGGCCAACCCATTCTGACTGAGTACGGTCATGACTGCGGATAGCAGGATGGCCAGGGCAAACAGAATCTTCATGTACGTGTTAGTTTCCCAATCAACACGACCAAACTGCAAGTGAATGTCTTAATTACCGAACAATCCTGGTTTCGCAGATATTTTTATAACTCTGATTCATCTTGCTCATTTGACTCCCTAACTGACTAACCTTACTCTGGGGCGTGGCTGCGTTCATAACACATCGCGTCTCTCTGCCCGTATAAATAACCATTACAACGGCAGTGCCCGAAGCCAACACTGTATCTGCCCACAAGGCATTCTCCATGTCGAGCGGCAGTTGGTGTTCTGTAGTGAGTGAGTGAGTGAGTGAGTGAGTGAGTGAGTGAGTGAGTGAGTGAGTGAGTGAGTGAGTGAGTGAGTGAGTGAGTGAGTGAGTGAGTGAGTGAGTGAGTGAGTGAGTGAGTGAGTGAGTGAGTGAGTGAGTGAGTGAGTGAGTGAGTGTGTGATTTGCCAGCAATAGTTTAACCTGTATCATCCGCAGCGTATTGTGTATAAGTCCCCAGAAATGAGTGGATGTCTCGATGCGGTTTGTCGACAAATACGTTTGCATTCAGACTGAATAAATCCTGTAACAAATAATTGAATTCTAATTTAATCTTAATGATAAAAATTAATTTTATCTTATTGTTAAGGAATCACTGGTAAGCAAACCAACGTTGTCTTGAGATAATCTTTGTGTGGCAGAGAGTGCCAGCTTCATCTTCCAGTCCGTTTCACCATCCAACTGATCCGTTCGAATGAATGTACTGCCTTGACGGTCCGACGTTCTTAAGAGAACGGCATCCGCTGGGACTCGTTGATCCTAGGGATTGAGTGAGTGAATGAGTGAGTGAGTGAGTGAGTGAGTGAGTGAGTGAGTGAGTGAGTGAGTGAGTGAGTGAGTGAGTGAGTGAGTGAGTGAGTGAGTGAGTGAGTGAGTGAGTGAGTGAGTGAGTGAGTGAGTGAGTGAGTGAGTGAGTGAGTGAGTGAGTGAGTGAGTGAGTGAGTGAGTGAGTGAGTGAGTGAGTGAGTGAGTGAGTGAGTGAGTGAGTGAGTGAGTGAGCTATACATAGACAATGATTCTGTGGGTCAGTGAGCCAGTCGATCCGTGGTATTATAAAGAGTAGATAAGTCTTCGAACCTTGTGTATCACGAGCAAATCACCCACCGCGATATCGCTGAAATAAAAGAACTCACATCAAAATAATGAAAATATTCTTACTTAAGAATCTCATTGGTTTTCATATTCAGTTCACGCGTAGCTAACTGAAATGGTATGAAAGAATTCTGGTGATACTATTTTTACACTTTGGTTTATTTATTTCGATCTTAATTTTACAAAATTAATCCTAAAGGAAGTATCAGTGAACGAACGCAGCCTTTATCCTGGCTGTACCGCCCACCACGAGTTTAGTGTATTTCTTGCCGTTCATCTGTCTGTCTCTGATGAACCGATTGATGTCATCGTATGCCTCACGACACATCGTGATCGATAGCACAAACATGAGAGGCGCGTAGTAAGTGAACGCTAAAACATTTTGATTAATTTTCATTAGTTATATTAATCCGTTCGGTCAACAAACAGACACTATGTACTTAGGAGCAAGCATTATAAATAACAGTAAGACAGTAGATAACCGTTGCTACGCTAATCACCCGATCACTCACACAGTCACACACCTCACTTTTAACACTGATTATTCAAGCTGTCGAACAGATAAGCAATACATTCAGTCATTCACTGAATCACAAACTCTTTCACACAAACAAACACCAACCCAGTCCAATTTTAAACATGGGAATAAATTGCGATAATGTGGTGAGCAGAAAGTACAGGTTGGCGAAGAATTGGAATTGTTCAAACAGCACCTGAAAATCCCTGGTTAACAGAAGTGGCAGAACATATAAAAAGTGGCTGTTCTGATAGAAGACTGGATGGAAAAGAAAAAAATTAATGGGCTGATCCTGGGCTGTAAAAAGTGAGTTGAAAGTAAACCATCCATGTTTCAACAACTCACCATGGGCACAAAAGAAATGACGCTGTACTTCTGATTGCGCACCACATTCTTTGGAAATGGGCCGTCATGGGAACCGCCTCCCAGTCTTATTGTTCGAGCTTTGTAATCATCCTTTTTTGTAAACCATCCCCGTATGGTAGACCATGATAATCTGCAGTTATTGGTCAGCCAGTCAGTTACATAGTCAGTCAGTCAGTCAGTCAGATAGTCAGTCAGTCAGTCAGTCAGTCAGTCAGTCAGCCAGTCAGTCAGTCAGTCAGTCAGTCAGTCAGTCAGTCAGTCAGTCAGTCAGTCAGTCAGTCAGTCAGTCAGTCAGTCAGTCAGTCAGTCAGTCAGTCAGTCAGTCAGTCAGTTAGTCAGTCAGTCAGTCAGTCAGTCAGTCAGTCAGTCAGTCAGTCAGTCAGTCAGTCAGTCAGTCAGTAACTCAGTCAGTCAGTCAGTCAGTCAGTCAGTAACTCAGTCAGTCAGTCAGTCAGTCAGTCAATCAGATGGCACCTCACCTTTCACAACACGTTGCCATTTTCTCGCAACATGAACGATCCTCCCACAAAGTTTCCCTGATGACCCGACGTCGATAACTTGACCGAAGTGCCGGTAGAAAACGTTCGTTATCACTCGAAATTACCTGTAAAAACTCCTATCGTGAACAGTTCATTCAAAGATTCGATAGTTTCAGGTAAAACTAAGATGTTACATACAAATGTAATACGATATTAAATGTCTAGTTAATTGCAGAAAAATATAACGTTAACTTCAGCAAAAACCGGTGCGCTTTCAATTTAACCAGCAGAATATGTTCCTTGAGCTTTGGCCCACATGAGTACATACGCACATGAAAAGGGCTTTTTGATACGTTCATGCATAAAGCACAGAAACCGTGTCTTGCATACTGAAACTCAGCTTTGTTCAGTCATCCAGCTGCATTACCAGCGTGTCACGTGGTCAGGTTCAAAACGTTCTATGAACTTCGTATGGATATTTTTTCAGAAAGTCCCAATCTTTATCGGAAACTTAATTTTAAAACTTCATCTGAATTTCTATATTCAACATGCACAGACATCTTTAACAACATACAGCCCGAACCTGAGCACCGTACGACCGCGAATTGGTGATCGTCTGGACACCGTTAATTGGCGTTTCCTCGTCGATATCCGATTCGGAACTGCGAGGATTTCTATTGGGTCGATCAATGTTGAACAGAGGATAAGACTGCGAGTCGGACTGCGATTGGGACTGCGATTGGGACTGCGATTGGGACTGCGAGTCGGACTGCGATTGGGACTGCGACAACTGCGAGTTGGGTGGAGTCTCCAAGTGGGACTGCTGCTTGATGTCAGCCCGATTGGTCACATGGGCAACCTGAAACAATACAAATAAATCCTGTGAATACAGTCTTAACGATTCAATACAGTTCAATACAGCTCAATACAGTTAAATAAAGTTCAATACAGTTCAATACAGTTCAATATAGTTCAATAAATTTCAATACCATTCAATACAGTATATGGTGTTGAATTTGTTACGTCATGTGCCGTGAATACTGTATAGAAATATAGGAGATCGAGACTAGAGGATCGACCAGTTTTATGACCGACAACCACAAATACTGCAATTCACCGTTTATTACTGTATTACGTAGCATCATCATAAAATGGGTTCGACTATACAAGCTGAAAATAGAAACACGGACGGCATTGAAACATTGCCAAAATTCTGTAGTCGTGTGCCCTGCAGTCGTAAACTGTCAATTTCGCTCCTCGTTTATTATTTCCTAATACTGTAACTCATCATATCTTGTCGCCTATTAGTGTCGTTTGGTTTTGATTCGGAGTCATGAATAGCGGGTGCGTGAATAACTTATTTCTATTAAACTACAAAATTTCGATTATAGTGAGTTTTTAAAAAAAACATCATGTGACGAGTAAGCGCTTGCAGACCATCCCGAATAAATTTTTGAATAAATAACGACAGGTGTGCAAATCATGGCTTGACTGAACCCAAAATTATTATTTCTATCATACAATTTTCTGCAATTTTTCAGGTGATTTTCTTCTTCACAGAACATATTTCGTGATATACATTGATGGTATTTTGGTATTCTAGTCAATTTGATGAAAAGGAAGAGTTACTAAACTAAACTGTTCCTTCACACAAACCTGGCATTCAGCTTTTGAAGTGTGTACGTGTATATCATTTCATTACATAATATAAATGAGATGATGTTTAATTATTTCTCATATTGATGCATTGGATATTATCTGTAAATATAACAAAAAATACCGTGTGAATGAGGGCTATATTCTTGTTTACTTTCTCTAACACACTCTGAGGGAAATATCCATGTATTATGGATAGTGAGAAATAGGCCAAAAGCTTACAACATAAGCTACGTTGTGTATCAATTGAATGCAACTAACAGATATAAGTTCTAATTATTGACAAAAACAACCACATCAGTTAGAGTTATTGCATGATTTCACAGCAACCAGACGCACTATGTAGCCTACATATGTACTTTCATGTGATCGAATACACAGCTGCATGCACTGGCAGCACGTCCCAATCCTCCAGAGGGGAACTTTACAAACAACGGGGAATTAGCAGTTTTCAGGTCATTTTATCTACACCTTGATGAACAACTTTCACTTTTTGGAACTGCCAAAGAGAGGGATTTGCATGTTTTTAGTTTTCCCTCGTCCGCTAGAGCACTGCATGTGTTTGTCATGTGCGCTCAGACGCAGTCCAGTCCAACTCGCTCGTCAAATATTCAAAAATAGGGCGCCATATAAAGTTCAGGGCCAAACGAATTTTTTACGTGCGGTTGCGGGGTCGGGTGAGGAGGAAATCAGTTTCCGCTATTATTCTCCGGCCAGTTGAACAGCCAACTGGAACTGTCAGATTTTTTGTAGAAGCTTTGCAAAACTTTGAAGAAAATATCATACTCAAGTTTTTAGGAGTTAGGACAACAGGGAACAAAAAAATGCTATATGATGGATTGTTTGCTGATGCGGTCAGCTGTTTCTTACACATGTACATAGAACCTATATTCAAATAACTGATCATAATGCCCATGCCATCAACAAATACAAACTAGAATACCAGACGAAAAACTAAGAAAAGCTACAATAAAAATTAAGAATTCAACCCTTATCGAAAACATCCAGAACTTTCGTTATTCGGATGAAGCGCAAACTCAACAAAACCCATAAATTCTGCTGCCAAACTCAACAAAACACATAAATTTGTATTTTCACTTGAATTTTTATGTTTGGTTTCACAAGCCGGTTCCAATTGTGTACGTGTGGGAGCAACGTAGTACGAAAAGAAAAGAGTGGAGTTCTGTTGAAATTGGTCAACAAACAACCATTGATGAACCGGAAATTCTAGTCAGCCAAGTTGGCAAAAATGTGAGCTGCTACGTGTTGGCAATTGCTTCTCACACCATTAAATCCATGCAACCTGGTATCATGAATTTTGCATATGATCAACGAACACAACTGATAATTCACGGTTATTCCCATGATACGTTTTCCCATATCGAAAAACGATAAAATACATGCATCAAACTCTTACATAAACAAATTAAATCACATGTTAGCAGAGTATTTTTTGGGTTTGAGAAAAAGATTTAATTTCGCAATATGATGAAAGTATAGCGAGAGAAGGTGCAACGCGACAACGTTGGCATAGCGATCAAGTGTATAATATTACATATCTCTACGACCAATCTACAACACGCTATCCAACTTTGATCGTCATTAAATATTTTCATTCTGTGTACAAAACAAGTGAATTCCTTGCATAAATATCATGGAAATGTGTTATAATGATGACTGGAGAGTATGTACACTATGTAAATAAGTATAAAAGTGTAAATATAAAAAAATCTACCAGAATTTGCACAAGAGTGCGCTGGAATATTGCGCAACTTAAGCAAGTCTTGATAATAAATAGAAATGTGGAAATGAATATGATTGTTGTATCGCTTGTTGGTAGAACGCCTAACTTGATTTCCTGCGCTAACTTTCTCCATGCAATTGTCAGTGCTCTGTTCCCAACCAAATTTGTTTTGGCAACCATACGTTACGAGCACATAACTTGTGCTGCTTGTTTATGCCAAGTTATGTCACAACTTGTTTGCACTTGGTAGGTCTCAATATGAAGCTAATTTATCAAGGCACTGCATTGCAAAAGAAATTCTATCAGAAAATGGCTTTTACGCAAAATAATTGCATTTACGATTCCACTATTAAGTGAGACTTTAAACAATTCATGAAAAATATAATGTTCTTCCAAAAGAACATTCATTAGAAAGTTTATGTCTGCTGCGTCTGGTTAAACAACGATGATACCACTATCTATTTTGTATGATTTATTGCGAAACCTCAGAAAACACGCGTAAAATATGTACACTAAGTACAGTACAGCAAGAACGCTTTTTTAATACAATTGGTTGAACGGAATCAAAGGTAACTTTGAGATAGATTATTGTAAAAGATCCTTTATTATACCATTCCCAGTACATAAAAAGTATATTACAAAGTCTGTGGATTGACTTTGACTGTTGACTCAGACAAAACAGGTGATTCAAATCATTTTCAGTAATTGATTAAGAATTATGAGCCCCAATATAAGTGAATGTCATTCGTGGTCTAGTTTCAGACGGAAACTGTTCTAAATAAAGCAATTACATGGGAAGTAAAAACCTTACCCGAATAAATAAGTAGAGAACAATTGACGTTAGGTCAGGATTCAGGAATAGAGTGACTTCTATTATCCGACCAGAAACAAATGGATCTACAAGCACCATTCCAACAATGCATGCATGCATTAATTTTATGAGGTTTTTCTTTGTTTCGGTTAATTGCAAATCATAAAACATGGATGATATTCGATAGAATATATGATTGGTGAATGTTATAACACCAGCCGACTATACACCGCACAGTATTCATTGTATTGGTAACAGGTTCTGCTCTGCCTTCGCGCTCACATCACAACACAGTTATAATGTGAGAATCGATGGGAGAAACTCCAAATGCTTTTGAGAATAAGTAATGAATCTGATGACTAGTGTTAATTATCTTGAAATATGGGATTTTCCTCATGCATTTAATGTTACATACTGTGGTTATGTGATCCGCCCCTGGAAGGATACTACGCACTATTGGGTGTCTGTTTGGATTGGACGAACGACGATCCTGGTCAACATTGACCTGCGCAACCAACATACATTGATTTTTTTTTTCAAAAAAACTGAGAACAGAAAAAAAGGTTAATCAAACAAAAAGAGAATGTTCAATAATCCTTTTTGCTCGAGAATTTTCTGGTGAAACATTCTCGCTGGTCTTTCCGCTAAGATATGATGGTATCTAAGGTTTTATGAGTCAATTATAAGATTTAATGATTAATATTTGGGAATGGTTAACGTAATGACGGAACTGAAATCAAAGAACGACATGACTGTGAACGGACGAATCACCTAAACGATCACCGATTGTGCAGTGCTGCTGTGCGACTCTCGTCATCTGTGCTCAAGTTGATGTTTCAATTACTATGTAGTCGCGTCGCGACACACATCAACAAAACTGTTGTTGTTGCGGTTGTTGTTGTTGTTGTTTTTTTTTTGTTGTGGCTGTTGTTGTTGTTGTTGTTGTTGTTGTTGTTGTTGTTGTTGTTGTTGTTGTTGTTGTTGTTGTTGTTGTTGTTGTTTTTGTTTTTGTTGTTGTTGTTGTTGTTGTTGTGTTTAGTAGAAGTATTCGTGGTTGTTGTTATCTATATATAAATTAGTTGTGATAATGAGGCTAAGGTGGTTGTGGATTGTAAATGGTTGTTGTTGTTGTTGTCGAACACATATAAAAAATTCAACATTTTGGTTGAAAGACGAATGAGAGATTGAAAAATAACTGACTCTCTTTAATGAATGAGAACACCTTGATTTCGAGCAAAATGTAAATGTGCTAATACACATACAATAAATAGTAATTTTGTCACAATATTGGTCAGGTAGGCAAGTGAAACACTGTCTCAGTCATTCCAAAAAGTTTTCTAAAAAACAGTTTGAATTGTGTGATAACATTGTGCTCTGCTAAAAGGAAGAAATTCGACTGAGCGTGAGCTATTTTTTTGTTTGTTCAGGTCACTCGTTTGACGGAAATGTTGACACAAAAAATGACGGTCTCGGTGTCGTCGTGTACAAAATGCTTCATCGACTATGGTCGCTTTGAAACGTGAATGATCTTATGTTGTCCAAATATAATGTGAAAAAAATTTATTCTCGAAAAAATTTACGCGCGCAAAAAGCAGATTTGTATTCAAACAGCGGATGCCATTCTGCCCCATTCTGACTAACAAGAAACCCTGGATAGGCTATACTTAAATGTAGCTCATCATGATTGTGAAACAAAACCTATTAAAACGCGGTGTCCTTTTGTGATACCAGAAGTGCCTGAGAGTCTCGTTTCTTGGGTTCGAATGTAAACTGTCATATATTGGTTGAATAAATGATAAAAAAATTTCTGAAAAGATTGATGACTCGGTTGCAGTGTGCAATATAATCACTCAACATTACTGCTTCTATTGATAATAAAATAAAATGTCTATAAAATGCTGAAAATATGCCGTTGTTGGTTATGACTGTTAGTAAATGGTATCATCAAGATCATGGTTGTGCGAAACGTGCAAACATAGACGACACGTGTTCAAGTTGATTGTATCAAATGCGTAAGTGCCATAGCCATTAAAGTGAACCATATATTGGCTGTTATCAACATCGTGCAACCTCGTGAGTCGTGTTGACTGTCAACAATTCCAAACATTGCTAGCACTTATTGAACATCTAACATTTAGGCGAAATGCTCATATTCAACAGTCGCTGTTCCGTCAAACTTCATGCCATTCAGTCGCCTCAACAAGTTAAACTTCGTTGATAAAAAACCCAATAACATGCAATGGAATAAAATAGGTTTTGATTAAAAAAATTAACCTTCATTCGGTAAATTGCTCTTGTCACCCGTAGCTCTGCGAAATGTTTTCGCCCAGACGATATGTTTTTACAAATGAAGCCGTTTTTTTCTGGTGTTTAGTGCGGAATTACAAGTGATACATTTATATACCCGTTTCTGAAATAACGAATAACATTAAAAACAGATTGTGAAAGATGGCATTAGAATTAAAAGAAGTAGATAAAAGTATCGCAATGATTCATGAATTATAGAGTTTTTCCTCGGACTACAAATTTGTATTGAACTGTAACACGTTTGTTACTGGACAGACAGCAACACTTTTCCCACACCACATAAATGTTTATAGTCATTGGTGAATTATAACTTTGTACATACATACAGGAACTGTGTTCAAGAAACGGCGGTAACTTGCGACATATGTAAGCACGCTTGACCATAATCAGTAATTTTTTCAACTAATACATAAGGTCTTCATCATGTACATAGTACTGTGAATGTGGTGGAAAACAGTATAAAATTACGTGCAATATGTTATCTTAAAAAAGTTAGATGACGATTAAAACAACATTTATTATATGAAAAATTTACATAATGTGCTTTAAAATATGGCACCATGTTATGAAATAATATTATATACTTAACCGCTAGGATCGTTTTCGACCTGAAGCTGGATGCACAGAAACACTGATAACGACTGAGCGAGCACATTTACTGAATGGAAAATATTAAATTAGCATACTCACACACTGTAATTAGTCGATATCCGAATTTTATAACCGATATTTCTCTACAAAAAGATATTGAGTAATTGCCTGAAATAAATGTATTCAGGTACTGTTTACTATTAATCAAGCCGTTTTCCATGACATAGAATATCTGTTTTGAAGAACCGTATAAACGGAAGCTTTTCCAGCAATTTTTCCTAGCACAGTTTTCATGAGGAACAGGCAAATGAAAAAATACGCGAAAATCATCTGATATTAAATGTCATGTTTCATGCAACAGTTACATAACTTTTAACGATTAAAACTAGCTGACGCGAACGAAACTCAAGGTTGTCAAGCTGAAACTAATGATGTGGTGAATAAACCAGAACCGCACTCAATCTTGATACAATCATGATAGCTTACGTATGACTCCTGCAAATTAGTTTAAAGGTGAAGATAATACGGTTTGATAAGTTCAACTATGAGTAATTGGTAATGGAATCAACCGGACAAACGTACGTACAGTAAGGCACGGCAGGAGGCTGGCGGACGAGCCAATTCAAACGAAAGCAAAAGGGAGACGAATTTTTTAATAGAGGGAAGAGATAATGCTTTGAAAGCCATATTACTTATACCTTGAGGAACAAATTCCACTGTTTGGAACTGCCGAAGAAAGGGAATTCCACTTTATCGTTCTTCCCTTGCCCGCCAGTACGGCAGGGGCTATCAATGTGAAATAACGCTTTGTCTGCGGCTTTGTGAGGCTGCCGTGTACGTTGCCAGATATCCGGTGTTTAGCTGGTTAACGTGTACAAATCACTGGCTGTTGACGTTTGCTTACTATCGACTCAGGGATGACTTCGCACAATACGTAAATCACGTATTGCATATTCACATATTTACTCTGACAACTTCATTCACCAACAAGAACATTCTATCCAACATTGCATGTGCAGCTGAAATCCACAGCACCCTGATAATGTTTTACATGATGTATACTGAATGCAGGTCATGAATAAAACACGTTAGAAAAATTCACCTGACCACTTTAAAAATAAGTCATGACAGTGTGTACATGATCAACTACATAATTATTATTTGGAAAATGATTTTTTTAGATTATTAACATTTTATCAAATTTAATTGAAAAGTAAAAAAATTTAATTTAATTCTGTAACAGTTTCATTGCAATTTTTACTCCTTGACTAAAGATAAATGATAAAACCCTGAAGAAAATCATAAGAGCTAACAAAATGATGATGACGCATCGTGCTGGAAAACCTGCACAAAGGCACATGAATCTATTAGGGCTTTTGCTTGCCTCCACTAAATATACTATACGATAGGCGACGAAAGCGACTTGTGCTTAGTACAATGGGCACCACCCTAACCTACAATATTAATGTTACAACGTGCAATTCAACCATGTAAACTCGTTCCATAATAAACCTCTAAATAATAAGAAATCCATCTTGCAATGAGTTCCATTCTATTCGCATAGTAAAACCGAATAATAAATTATCAAGCGATCATTAAGTTATAACAATCAGAATACAGTAAACAGTGTAAAAATCGGAAGTACGATGGAACGAGAACGGAAGCTAATGATCTGGCTTTGAGCTAAAAATACCACAAGTCCGGAACCCATGATAATGAGGTATTGAAGCATGAATATCCAGAGTAGTTCTACATGATAAAGAGCTGCAAACGCATGCTTAACAGCTGGAACATTAGCTTACTAACACTAATTGTGAGTGATTGAGTGAGTGAGTGAGTGAGTGAGTGAGTGAGTGAGTGAGTTTAGAAGAAGAATTTAGAAATACCAGCGTACATTTTCAGATTGGGGGTTTCTTGGGACAAGACAAAACAGTAATGGTCTGTCGACTCATCAGTTTGATCAGAATGAGACGCCGTAATCTGATTCCATATGCTAATGTGAACATGGTGTGGTGTAATCATATAATGGTGAACTGAGTGAACTGATGCATGCAGTCAAGACCACATTTGTTCAACATGACACACAAATGTAAGCCGTTCATTCTAAAAATAGAAAGAAAACACGATAAAACAAAAGTCCAAATATACTTTTTTTGCAGCCGACGACAGTCTAAATTCGAAAACACTCCTTATTTTTATTACATAATATCCTTGATTAACGAATTAATTAGTTAAGTTAACTGAGAGCGAATGCGAGAAAGCTTTGTTGAAAACTATTGTTGGAAAAGGAAGTTATTGTTCGTCAAGTTCATTGAGTTAGTTAATGACTCTTTTTGTTTATTTTAACGTACTGGTATGTGTACTAGAGTATTCAAAGTTGACAACGAAACGTGGTGAACCCCAACGAAACCAGAGCACAGCTGTCCTGTTGGTCGCCGAACGTATGTAGAGTACATACATACTTTATGTAGTTGTTGACATGTTGACTACATAAGAAACTTCTCTGAATAGCATAAACTTTGTTTTTCTCAGCTGACTTCTTCTTAATGTTAAACAAAAACTATAATTGATTTTGACAGAATCGAAGGAAGCAACGTAGTAGAAAACAGAGTTCCCATCAAACCTGTTTTTCCAATCCAAACTGACTTTGAGTAAAACAAATTCTATTCAGTTTTGGTTTATCCTATTGAAGCATTTGAACGATGGAACCAGTCCTTTTAGGGTATTTACAGTCAGCCATTTCACGAACGAGAAACATTGCCGAACTGAATACTCGAAAGAGCCAACATTCGGAATGCTTGTGTAGTTTTTCAACATAATTGCATTTGTGAATTTAATGGCGAACACATCGGAGTGGCACCGCAGTCTGCAGCTTCAGATGTTTGCTGTTCACATTTTGTGGTACTCTCGGGTTACATAATCTGGATCTGGCTAACGTTCTTATAGCTTGGTCTTGGTATCTGGAATTATTTCAATGGAATTATTTCTATGGACCCGTTACCACATTCAATGAATCAAGTGCAATGTATGAGATTTGAAATTTGAACGCGCGCCAAAAACAGATTTTATTTCAAACTGGGCGCAAAAAACTTTTTCTGAGTAACAAGAAAACCGATATAGGCTATACTGACGTCTGCTCAAACATTAAATTGTCAGTCTGAATTTGTAACAGATATTTTTGTTAATTTTAAGCAGATGTAAATGTTAGTCTGTACATATGTATGTGTGTACTTAACGTATGTTTATGTTGCCGAACTGGACTGCATATTGTATCGCCAGTCGTTCAACACGATGAGAAATGCAACAAGATTGGTAGGAAGGCTAACAACGTTCGTTTGTCGGAGGCATTAGTGGTACTCCGGCAGAGTCGCCAGACTCCCAAGCTGACAAGCTGATTGACTGACTGACTGACTGACTGTCTGACTGACAAACTGCCTGAATCAATTACTGAAGACAAATCCATTGATTGACGAACCGACTGACAAACTAACTGAATGACTTGCAGAACGTACATGTACTGACTGACAAACTTATTATCGAAATGATTCATTGACTGGCTGACTGATGAACATCATGACCAACGAATCAGCTGATGTTAAATACAGCTAACTGCTTTGGTTAGACCACATCAATTAATAAAAAAGGTAACAAGTTATCACTGGTTGACTGGGTTGGGTATGTACGTACATCTGTAGGTATTTTATAAGTGAATTGCTGCCGATATCTAAGTTTGCATAGTTTTCCGGTAACACTACAGCCCTCTTTGTACATTTGTTTCGGCTGATAAATGTTTTACGGTTCATCAAGAATGATAAGTTTCGATGGGGTTCTTTTTTTAATTTGTTATCGTAAAGTTCAGCAAATATCTTTATATTTATTTATCCAATGTGCGTAAAGATTTGTATATAGTTGAACACTTTAAAGGTTCAGGATTATAAGCAGTACATAGGCCCGTTTTACGTTTTGATTGACCAATTTAATCATGAGATCATACATATCATAATTCTATTCTCATTTCTCAGTCTCACAGTTGTTTATTTTTCTCTACACCGATGAAAGTCTTCAATTGCCGTTTCGTATTTTATTTTATTTATACGAAGATACTATTTGTAACTTGGTTTGCCCAGTGAATAATGTTTTTGTAATCAACATTTTTATTTATTTTAGAAGACCATAAGTAATTTTCCGTTTTCAAGCAATACTTCAGCTAAGCCAGGTGGACTTTACTGTAAGTAAAGTTAAAATGATGAGCAACATCAAAATACATGTTTATATGAATTTACGTGAATATATTCACGAAGTAGTTTACTTACTAGAGCGCATGAAGCAGTAAGTATGTTGTGAAAATATTTTGTCGTACACTATTACTTTTTACCGGTTTTAACACAGTTTACGTTACCGTCTGAAGAATCCATTCTCCTTAATATACTTGTTTGAACGTAACAAACGTTATTAACAAAGTTAACACTCTTGAAATAAATTGTTATAGGTTTCCAAGTTTTCATAGTTTTCATTTTAAGTATGTAGTCCACCATTTATAGTATTATTGTTTGTTCTAAAGCGATTTCATAATAAACCATCAACAATGTTTAAAAAATTTGCTGTATCATCAGTTCACGGAAAGTCTGATTATGACGCAGTGGTACATCGGTAAAAGATTGCAGTTTATGTTGTGCAAACAAACAGCCAGTTGACTTGTGTCTGTCTGCCTTGGTTTACCTGCTGCAGTATGGCGTGTGAATAAAAATGATGCAAATTTTTGTTCAATTCAGATTCTGAACGAATTTTCTTATAAGTATCCATGACAATATCCATGCTGGATTGGTAAATTTTACTAAATTTTTAAAATCTTGTACCTTTAGTTTTAGGGGTTTGAATATTTTTACCATGAAACTGTCTCTAAACAAATTTAACCACCGTTCAGCAACTGAATATTTTTCAGCAACAATTTTTAATGGAATTTGATCTAGTGAGCGTGTGGACGGCATGGACGATGGGATATGCCCTGCTGTTCAGCATCATGCCATTGTTAGTACACTTGACATACACTTAGTGTGCTGTTTTGTACAATCATTACTTTTTTTTGTTATGTTGAAAACTTTCAGGGGCTTATGCGCTGACTGGTACAAACGCAGGTCGTCTGACGGGTTCTCATCGTTTGGATTCATGCAAATGTACCTCATGTTAGTTACAATGTATTTTAATTCAAGATCATTTTTTTACAGAAAATATGAACCGAAATTTTGAATTTAAATTGTCGCTATGTATTCAACCACTTTTTTATTTTGAACACGTATTGTAAATGTCGTTGTCGTGTTCTATAGTAGAGCAGTTGAGATACATATTGCACCATGCTGATTTTGTAAAAAATTGCAGACCATGAATTTACGTTTAACGCTTTATTAAAATATTTAATATCGAGTTCATTCATCCTATTTCTTCAGGACTGGTTGCTGGGTACTGTTCTGCATTTTATCGGAAGATACACGACAACTTTACCTCAACGTACACTTCTGTGTCATATTTGGTATTGTCATGTCATTCTTCGTCTACTTTCAGTCTAATCGGGTTTGTCGTTGTTGTTTGTTGTTGTTTGTTGTTGTTGTTGTTGTTGTTGTTGTTGTTGTTGTTGTTGTTGTTGTTGTTGTTGTTGTTGTTGTTGTTGTTGTTGTTGTTGTTGTTGTTGTTGTTGTTGTTGTTGTTGTTGTTGTTGTTGTTGTTGTTGTTGTTGTTGTTGTTGTTGTTGTTGTTGTTGTTGTTGTTGTAGTTGTTGTTGTTGTTGTTGTTGTTGTTGTTGTTGTTGTTGTTGTTGTTGTTGTTGTTGTTGTTGTTGTTGTTGTTGTTGTTGTTGTTGTTGTTGTTGTTGTTGTTGATGTTGTTGTTGTTGTTTTTGTTTTTGTTGTTGTTGTTGTTATTGCTCAACTTTCATTGCTGCAGACAACCTTCTTCGCTCAACTAGCCACAACAGCCACCATCTTCGGTGGCATAGTCTATTTCGTTACATCAAAACCACTAGAAGAAGGAATACCTCTGGCAGGACAGATTGCCACGACCATTCAGACATTATCATTGTCGGGTATTATTTATGAAATTGTTAGTTTTCTTTGGACTCACTCACTCACTCACTCACTCACTCACTCACTCACTCACTCACTCACTCACTCACTCACTCACTCACTCACTCACTCACTCACTCACTCACTCACTCACTCACTCACTCACTCACTCACTCACTCACTCACTCACTCACTCACTCACTCCTTATTCAGTATCGTGTTCTTGGTCCACTCAAAACCACCGAGTACATTCCTGCGTTCATGACAATCGGTGGATCCATAATCGGATTCAACTTCTTCTACCTCGGGTATTTGACCGATCAGTACTACATGATGGTTATACTAAACAATTAGTCAATAAGTGTAATTTCTTCATTTAATTTATTTCAAGTTGTTATTTTATTAATCATAGTTACAATGCCACAGGTATCCAACATTCCCGGCCTGTTCATCAACGCCTTAGTATTCATCCTGTATGCCATTTATCCACCGAAAACCTGGAAGGTACCCATTCTTGGAGTTGGAGGCCTGGAGAGCCCGCAGAAGAAAATTGATTGATTGATTGACTGACTGAATATATGGTTGATTGTTCGGTTAATTGTTAGATTGTTTTTTTTCAATGATTGATTGTTTTTTTTGGTAACTTTTTTGTATATGAATCTTGAAGTTATTATTTATTGACCATTATTTCGACCACAAAACGGTGCTCGCCAGTTCCTAGTCTATTCTCAGAGATAAAAATCTTGATGTTTTTCTCGATATTATGAAAAATTTCAAGCAGCATTATTGTCAGTTATAATAGTTTATTTGCAAATGCAAACACAAGCATATAATAGGAAGTACAAAAAATAATACAATGGGAATCATTGCAAGAGGCAGACAGATTTATGAAAAAACTCAAATGTCAAGAGAACGCGTATTAAAAATGTGATAAACTTTCAACAAATGGTAACCAGTGAATCGAACATGAATACATACTGTATGTATATTGTTTGCAAGTAAATATACAGGATATGCAGTTGTAAAGATCCATGCTATTCTGATTGTCAAATCGACTAAATATTTTTAGGGTAATTAGGCTTGAAGCAAAACGCATGGGAGCTTCACGAATTCTATCCTGTTGAAGGGAAAACGAGTAAACAAACTCATAGTAAACAAAATTGCAAGACATAAATACAGTATTGAAATCGGAATACTAAAGTTATAAAGTGGTTATGTGCATATCCTAATCACAATTTGGTTTGGCTGCCGCAACCCTAATTTTTTTGCCTGAACTTGTGCAGGCACAAAGGCGCGTATTTTGAACATATAGAAGAAAGTAATCAAATAATTATTACAAAAGAATTCTTTACACGGCTTGTTCACTTTATTTCCGCTAAACATTTGTTGAAAAGATGTGCTTTTGAATTAGTGCTACAAAATTAATTAAATTGGGAACAATAATTTGTATCGGGTCACTTCGTAATTCTGAATCACTATGTTTCTAGTTAGCAAATTTTGTAGCAATAATTTCTCGCACAGTATGTATGTATGTAAGAGTAACATATGATATGAATCACAGTGCACAGAATAACATTACAATAATAGTGATTACTAATAATTCTATGTACACGCTAAAGGCAAGTTTTGTAGCCGCTGGTAGTGCCGAAAACGTCAGTTTTGGCGCAAATTCAATGGACGCATAAATATGGATGAATTGCAATAAAGGGCAGTTTTATAAAATACTTGAAAATAATACGTAATTGTGCTTGGTTGGGTCGGATGAGATGCCTTGCGTCAAGATTGGCAATACACAATAATTGCATATAAATAGAACCTCGATAAATGGTAAATTACGTTCCAGTCACCAAACAAACTAAAACTGAATAAACGAACAAATTTACAGAGAATAAAACCAAAATAACAAAAACAACAATAATAAAGCCGAGCATCAGAATAGAGGACAGAAGTTAATGAAAAATGTCCGACAAATTTGGTGAATAGTAAGCTTAGTCAAACAGACAAGATTCGGTTACCGACAAAAAACAACAAAAAAATAATCAACAAAAATATGTAAGACCAAAACTAACAATCCGTAGACAAAATGACAAAAGTATAACAAAATAGCAAATGATGTGTAACTCGTCAGGCCGATATACCCAATGCATTATGGTTTATACCCGACAATATTTAATAAGATAAATATCAGCGAATCTGCAAAATAAGTTTAATTTATGAACTTTCGGCAACAATTAATTCAAAGTTCTGCAAAAAGTAGGATTTCTACGTTTACCGAAAACTCATACATACATGAAAATATAATTATAAGAATACAGTGAGTGGATATGTTTGTTGGATGTTGATTCCTGGGTGTAACAATACAACGTAAGTGAACTTTATGTCGAACAAAA
>OZ038447.1:13252606-13271993 GCA_964036265.1 Daptonema setosum
TGAGCCGACTGTTGCATACACGAAAACTAGTGACTCACGGTTCAATACGGAGGTTCCATGAGGTCCCCACACCAGTCTGTCCCAAAAAATTCGCAGTAGCTCATCATTCCCAGATTGCAGCCAGTCAGTTATCTGCCCATTGACATATCGATCGGCCAATGGTTCATTCAATATGATAATAACCGCAAATCGGATTACCCACCAATCAACACAAAGGCAGGCGTGTGAATATGCTACTTTCAAGGGTTAATAAGGCATGAATCGGTTGAATCTTTTCCCAAATCATGGGTCTCTAATCCTCAGTCTGACCAGATCTCTTCTGAGGGAAGAGGTCAAACCAGGTTTTCCATACTTGATGCACGGGGTATTGTCTGTGAGTGGTCTATCCTTGACCTATCACTGCACGTGCACATGCATTATGCACATTCGTTATAACGTGAGCTATACGCCTGCGTGTCTATGATAGTGCGGCTGTCAGCACTGTAATCACCAACACTTGTATACCATCGCGGTAAAAGTAAAAAAGGTGAGTAAATCACTAAACCAAACAATGTGAATTATTCATGCACGACTCACTATAAATAGTCGTATTTGCAAAATGCCACTGTTCACGTTTCATCAACATACCGCATTGTCATTTCACCCTAAAATCAGACCCTAAATAAAACGCACCTATTGATGGGACGACCTTCGTTCACCTTTATTCACCTTTGTATTGTTATGCAGCAGTTACTGCCCCTAATTGAGGGCTTAGTGCCCGCCCGTATTGTTTCACATATTCACCTTTTTGCAAAAAGGGTGAGAAAGTCGCCATTTGTCAGTCAGTTACGACGATCATCCATTTGGCGGATGATCAGTTACCTCAAAAGGAAGAAACTATGACGGAGGACTGTGGATGATTTCAAAAGTACATATACCAGATCATGAAACTTCAGTTTTAGGTTAATCAGATGTGTCCAACAGAATCAGTGTCATGTTGTTGACCAATTTCAATGAGTCCTAGAAATCGCCGTCGTGCCAATCAAGAGATGCCATCCGACTTAGTGCATTGTTGCAGTCATCCAACCTCAACCACCTCTGATTAAGAGTGTGTGAGTCATGATGACAGTCGCACCTTTCAAGAGGCCACGGCGGTATGTCTCATATTGACAATCGGTTTGTGACGGTGCATACACGCGACCGACTTAATTGGTGAGTGTGCCAGCCTACAATAACTCGTTCACCTTTCAAAAGACTTCACCTTATCATAAGAGTGCATTCCTTTATAGGTGCTTCCAGGCGGCTGTCCGGTACGAACATAAAGAAGTAATGGGGGCATCTGATTTAGAGAGGGGGTCACGAATGCCGACCGTGTGATTCAGATGTGTTTTGTTGTGGCCGGCATTCAACGGGTGCCGATAATTGATGGATATTGATTGATAAATGGTTTGTGCGCGATAAGAGCCCAATTACGGGAGGGGTATACCCCTTTTATAGGGCACAACAATGGACAAGGGGTAATGGGGTACAAAGGTGAACATACCGGCTGGCGGCATTCCGATACACAGGTTGATAAATGGTCACGTGATTCGGTGACCCGACCCTCAACATTCGGGTGGCGAGTGCCATGAAATCAAAGCCAAATGACATAGTTAGCGAACTATCGGTATAGATACATTTTCACTGCTCATGTTCGTAGTTTTTCAAAAACAATAGATTCTACCACTCGCTCTTAAGGCATTTACAAATGATTACGGGTATTTTTTGTCAGGGTGTTTGGGTGGTTAGATGCCGATCTGTCAGTATAGATCCCCCTGGGGAACACTTCGGGGTAGCTTAAGGTAATTTAGTGGGTATGCCTTTGTTGTCGATGTCCGATTCGGTGATCGGAGCTAATCATCATCACCCCATGGCCGGTGAGCTTTGTACTGTGTAATGCGCCTATTTACGCTTGTTTGAGTGTTTGACTGGTGGTTGTGAGTGAGTGAGTGAGTGAGTGAGTGAGTGAGTGAGTGAGTGAGTGAGTGAGTGAGTGAGTGAGTGAGTGAGTGAGTGAGTGAGTGAGTGAGTGAGTGAGTGAGTGAGTGAGTGAGTGAGTGAGTGAGTGAGTGAGTGAGTGAGTGAGTGAGTGAGTGAGTGAGTGAGTGAGTGAGTGAGTGAGTGAGTGAGTGAGTGAGTGAGTGAGTGAGTGAGTGAGTGAGTGAGTGAGTGAGTGAGTGAGTGAGTGAGTGAGTGAGTGAGTGAGTGAGTGAGTGAGTGAGTGAGTGAGTGAGTGAGTGAGTGAGTGAGTGAGTGAGTGAGTGAGTGAGTGAGTGAGTGAGTGAGTGAGTGAGTGAGTGAGTGAGTGAGTGAGTAAGTGAGTGAGTGAGTGAGTGATTTAAACTACATATTGTAAACAATCCTCACGCACAGCGATATCACATGCCTACAACAACCACCGCAATCAAACTAAAAAAGCTTTCATAACATGCTGCGTGAAAAAGTGCAACTATAAAAACACAAAGACTGCCATCACGAAAAAGTGATAAAACAGCGCGGTTCGTTCACACCTAACGATTTCCAAGATAAATCTAGCTGGTTTTCCAAATCAGTTTCAAGTTAACAGAAATTTTTCAAGTATAACCAAGATACCAAGACACTCAAGTAAATTTCAGTTATTCAAGTTATAAATCTTACATTGTCACCCGCCGAACAACCCAAAACGAGTCAGCTATTTACTATATCATGGACTACTTTTTGCTTCACCACAACACACCACACAGTTTTTTATTATTGGCTGGCTTTGGGTTGCCGCCGTCCATCATCATGACTAATCGATGTAACGACCCATCATATAATACTATTTTGCGCAATTTTTTTACAAAACAAACTATGAACTTTTTTATAATACCTGGCTAGCAAACGTGCACGGTGGAATCAAGTTCCTCCCATAGCATTGTACAGGCATACTTGAAGTCTGTCTGACTCATGACCGGTTTTATTCAGACACCAACTTTTCTATATGTATGTACGCACAGTCGTGAAGCGTGAGCTATACGGCTCCCATGTCTATGTCCGCCGTGTACTACAGTTGTGCGCGCGCGATTGAGACGTCAAGTCAACACTACTTACACGTTTACTTATATAAAAGGATGTGCGTCTTTATAATGCACTCTTGCGCGCCTATTTTTTAATTGATGGCGCGATAAAAGTTCTTCCGTTTGAATAAACCGTTTAAGTTTGACGTGGAAAACCAAGAGGTTTAGATGGTGTAGCGGTAAGTTTCACTACCTGTCATTTTATGGTAACATTAGGAATATATTTGAGCATCCGACTAGAGAGTGAAGACGTTGAAACAAACTAAGTGTAACCCAATCTAATGCAATCACCCTGACTGTTTTAAAATACATACAAACTAAAAAAACTATTATTCATGCTTCATACCAAACCCAACCCATGATTTACTATTAGTAACCTACATATAAATGACCGGACCTGTGTTAGCCTGAGGCACTGTGTAAACCCAATCACATCTTTCCATGTGATCTCATCTCAATATCAGATATCGTCTTTTCGTTTGGTAAATCGATATGTGATATCTGGCTGGCTGAATGATACGATCTGTTTGATTCTTGGGCGGATCAATAAAAACCCATAAAACCCTCAAAAACCTATACAGAAACTTGTTCGCTGCATATTGATAATTGTTTTTGATATTTCCGACTGAAGCTATGATTAATTATGCAAGAAGATATGTAATTTTTTTTTCAGAAATACATGTTTGTGTGTGTTTTTATGTTCTACCGTATATCGGGCTGTGTGATCTGGTGTGGGGCGCGTGTACACACGGATTACGGTAGGCTGTTGTGTTTCTGCACATCATTAGGCTATTGAATATAATCAATTACTTGTATCTTGTGATTGACTTAGTATGTGATTTAGAATCCAAGTCGAACAAATGCTATAAAAACTCAATTTTTTATGTATGTCTGAACTTTCAAGTTTTAATGTCGAGTGCAATGGTCGGTCCATTGCTTGTACCGTACTATACAATTCAAACCGAGTGTCATTAACTTGGAGTAACCACCCAGACAGTACCATCTGTCCATCGTACATAAAGTAAATATACCCATATTCATCATGTGCATCATTCATGGAATCCAAGTCTCACATCAGCTGTCACGAATCTTACCGTACGACCGTATGTCTCACTGTTAAGTACTCAAAGTAGTAGTAGTGGTGCATTCCACTAGTGGACGAGAAAAGGAGGGTAAAGTGGAATTCTTCTCTTTTTTGCGGTCTCAGAAATATAGAGTTTGTTCGTTAAAGTTTAACATTATTCCTAATTTCCGCCGATTCCCCTTCTTTGGAAAAATGCTCCTTCTTTGGAGGTTCGTGGTGTATCGTACATGTGCAGCTACACGGTGTGAGTGTTTCATGATCAGTACTGGTCAGCATTATTAATCGATCACCGATCTTGCCATAACGACGAATCATGCAATCCACCTTGCCATGGGTGCAGTCACATACAGCGGACATGTGCAAGCCAATATTACTGCCCACAAAATACCACATTTCATGTGTATTGCATAGAGAGGAAGACAATTTTCGAATCTTATGTACATGGGGCCGAGTGTTTCACTCGATGGGTGGTGGTCGCGGTGAATTCGCCTTATGGATTGGTTGCACTGAGGTGGGCGTAACCCCAAGAGGTTTGCCAGTGGAATCGTGTGGCATCAATGATCATCAAGTGAACATGTAGAAGAGCAAGACTCTATCTAATAAAACAAATGCCACTACACAAATCACGCCAGGAAATGACGGGTTAGTGAGCGTCAGTCAGTCAGTCACGACTCCTTGTAAATGTAGTGGTCTTTGTGTGATAGAAGACTGCCGTACATGTCTGTAAATTCTACATGTTGTAGATGTCAAGTCATGGCAGGAAACAAGTTGATTGAAGTTAATTGAGGCGTGCACAGCGTGCTTTTTTTCATTAATTTGTTTTCACAAAACCCATAACAACCACAACCAAAACAACAACAACAACAACAACAACAACAACAACAACAACAACAACAACAACAACAACAACAACAACAACAACAGTTGCAACCGGTCGTCCTTGACGTACCCGTGTGCGTTCACTTTCGTTGTTCACCGCAAAAATGATCGCTCGCTCGCGCAGAGCAAAGACACATCGCCCGTATAGCTCACGTTTCAACAATGCTCTTACTACATAACTATTAGAAAAAATGACCTCGACAATGACCTGCGACACGTGCGTCGGTTATGCGCAGTATAACAATACATTTTGGATGGACTAATGCACGGACAGGAGAAATATTGCATCGAGTTGAGTAGAGGACACTTGAATGATGGCATATTGTTTTAGTGGTCAAGAGTTGAGTAGCCGATATTATACACTCATCAACACCCTATTGTTATGGACACACATGTGGAAAGGAAGTGTGATAATGATGACACAGGTGCACCTGATTACCTCATGTAACCAATGACTGACAACTGAACGATAAATGATAAAAATGTAACCCAACATTAAAAACAACTCACCTTCTATTTTCATGCCGACTTCAATGCATTTCTGAAACCTGCAGTGTTGACAGCGTTTGCGGCAGGTCTTGTCGACTGGACACTGCTTATCTCCACTGCATTGGTAATGCTGCAAATAATAATCAGTTCCTCAACTTCATCATTTTATTATACACTCATTCATCTACTCGATCATTAATCACAACACTCACCTTCTTATTTTGCACGGTACGTTTGAAGAATCCCTTGCAGCTCTCACAAGTGAGCAGACCGTAATGATAGCCAGATACCTTGTCACCGCAGACGGGACATGGTTCACTGGTTGTCAGCAGTTGCTGCTGCTGCTGACGGGCCAGAGCCAAATGTGATTGCGGTTGACTCGATGGCATTCTGAGTGAGGAATTGAGTGAGTGAGTGAGTGAGTGAGTGAGTGAGTGAGTGAGTGAGTGAGTGAGTGAGTGAGTGAGTGAGTGAGTGAGTGAGTGAGTGAGTGAGTGAGTGAGTGAGTGAGTGAGTGAGTGAGTGAGTGAGTGAGTGAGTGATTGAGTGAGTGGGTGAGTGAGTGAGTGAGTGAGTGAGTGAGTGAGTGAGTGAGTGAGTGAGTGAGTGAGTGAGTGAGTGAGTGAGTGAGTGAGTGAGTGAGTGAGTGAGTGAGTGAGTGAGTGAGTGAGTGAGTGAGTGAGTGAGTGAGTGAGTGAGTGAGTGAGTGAGTGAGTGAGTGAGTGAGTGAGTGAGTGAGTGAGTGAGTGAGTGAGTGAGTGAGTGAGTGAGTGAGTGAGTGAGTGAGTGAGTGAGTGAGTGAGTGAGTGAGTGAGTGAGTGAGAGAGACGGACCTGTTAGCATGATGACTGTAGCTGATTGGTGTCGATGCGTACTTTATGTGAGCCGAGAAGGCACTGCCCTGAGGTGACAACATATCAAGCGCCATTGGAAAGAAAGAAGATAATTTGCCTGAGTCTGTCGTTGTGTATCACGACTGAATATTTGGAATGAGCGGACCCGTTTTGGATATTGGTTGAATGGTGGTGTGGTGACTGACCAACAGTCACGATTTATGCTTGTTTAGCAATATGCCGTCTGCAAATATCATGAGAAAAATTTTAAGCTGAACGTTCAACGCCCAGGAGAGAAAACAGATACAAAATTGAAACAAAGTTATATGATTATGATGAAATCAATTGTATTCAGCAAAAACATAAATCAAAATACACGTAAACATAAGAATATACTAAAGCTCATGAACCCTGGGCATCTGCAAGGAACCACAACTTTCAGTTTCTAATCAGCAGGTATCCACAAGTTACAGCCTAAACCTATCTAAAACACAAACCCCTGCCTATGTACTTATATGAAAGTACCTAATGATTCTGCATAAATGGAACAACCTTCCCCTGGTACGGCTGCTTTACAGAGTTACCGTAACCCTTGTTAGCTGATATCTGATCTGAGCTAACAGATCAACGTGTGAACAGTTTGCCTCCGTACATCCGACAGTCGCGAAGGCCGCCTATCAGTAACGGCCCCAACAAATACGTGTTCGCGCAACTATCAGGCGTCGGGGGCTCGAACCCGAAGGTTAGCGGCCGGCACGCGCGCGTAGACCTTGAAACACGTGTCGATGTTCAACGCGTCGAACCATTCGGCTAAAGATACGACACGCGACCAGATAAAGTATGGGCAATATACGGAGGATTCGGCACGGATTTGAACAAAGTGGCACCTGATTCGAGACCTCAAGTGAAATGAGACGATGAATGTGGGGACGAAGAAGACAGACTTGACTGACTACATACAAACGTACGAGTGCTTGCATCGTGTGCAGTACTCTTCTCTCAGTCGGACTGACTGGCTGCTACCCTGGACTGCTCAGGGGTCTGATGCATGCAATGCATGCACGACGAGGGGGGCGTTTACAGTGCATGCACGCAGGTAGAATGCATGCGCTGGGGGAGGAGTCTGATGAGGGGTACACCTTGCATGCATCATGCATCCACACTGCTAGTATACCTGTTTTTATGTATTGCGTTTTACTAGCAATGAGAGGAGAGCTTGTCGCTCCCGGACGCTCCTGCATGTTTGCATGAGTATGTAATGGTTACCTGGTTGTAGGTAGACTGCCAATCACACACATGCCGGTCTGCCTATCAAAACATACCATCATGGCATGGCATCAAACCGCATGCATCAGTTGCTTGACAAGTGCAGAGATTAAAAAAACAGAAATCAACCAAAAGTTTGCGTCTGCTCATATTTTTTGTTCCAAAAGTTATAAGGCTTGCCGATTCCTCCAGAGTACCCTTTCAATTCAACTCATTATTCACAAATAACGTTCTAAACTTGGGTATTGTACCACGGCACCCAGCACCACTGAATGTAGCTACCGCCCAACTACGATCATGACTCTAGCCAGCGCTCCCCTCCCCGTCCCCCACCCGACGTAACGCAAAACACGGCAGCTTTTTGCATGCGATCACCAGCGTGCGATGTGGCGATGGTGTATTATTGGATGGCTGTACCAGGTACGAAGGTACGGCGAGTCTGCGTGCAGTCAACACGTGCGCTCAATCACTCACTACCAGACATGATCGCCGGCTTACATCACAAACTAATTAAAAATCAATATAAGCTTTCAATTACACAACATCAAATGCTTCTGGTTGTTGAGGAACACGGTTTTTTAAGGATGAAAGAAAGTTGTGTTTAATGAAATAGAAGGAAGTTGAGGATGCATTGTTGTGCGCTTGTACCTGGCACGATTGCACTGAGTGGACTGCATGCAGTGTACACGTGCATGCGCTCGAATTCTACTTAGAAGCATTGTTATCAACATGCATTATGTAATGACTTGATAATAAAAAAACAGAGCTATTGCTTGTTATAAGTTTTACAAAAGTTGAAGAACCGAGAAATATGAATATGACTGTTCATGTGGTAAGGAAATGTGGGATTGAAAGACGAAACCGTTTTGATACCTTACTTCATCAGGGATGTCCATATGCCCATTTTCTAGCCCGTCAATGATAGTTATATGAAAAAATCATACTTTCTAATGAACATAAAACGAGCTAAGTTTGAAAGTTGGTGGATGAGTTGGTTTGGATGAGTCAGCGAGCGTTGCGTCAACGAGTTTGATGTTGTTTATTGAGTTGATGTGTCGGTGCCAGGCCGTATCACACAAAGACTAGTAGTGATGGGAAAGTGGTTATGGTAAGCATGTTGGTGTGACATGAATGCAATCACATAACAACCAATAGCTCAAATTTAAATTACGAAAAAATACTAGCAACATTTAAATCTGAACGACCGTTGTGTTAAATGCGTGTGAATGTAACGGAAAAATAGGCGAAATAACCAGGCGCAAAGGGATAACAACATGAAAATTGTAAACGACGAAGAAAGCGTTCAAACAACAGTTAGTTAGGCATGTTCAGTGGCGGACGAGTGTTTTGCCCAAAGGGGGGGGAATCATTTTTGAACCCCATTTTACCTACACCTTAATGCTCTTCAAAAACACTCGTTTTACCTACACCTTAATTTTTTTCTATATGAAAACAACAATCTATTTACATTCAAAATCTTTTCATTTATACTGTATATCATCTTAGATAGTGTCATGCTTGCTTTTCTGTTGCCCTCATCAACAGACTTGTACAATATCCGCGTGTTAAAGATGTTCATTTGTATTCGAGTAAAAAATGCGTCAAACTAAAAAATCAAAGGCGCGTAGCGCCAAAATTTGACTTTTTGAGGTCGATTATTTGTATCAGCAACATGTCTCGAATTGCTCGGAAACCGCGGCGCGAAGCGCGCAAAAATTTACATTTTCGAGGCTGTTTATTTGTATTGGATACCGCCTAGAACGCTCACAGACCAATGGCGCAGAGCGCCGAAAATTTGCGTTTTTTAAATGGTTATTATATATTGGAAACGTACCTATAAAGTTACCGAAACCTACGCTGCAGAGCAACAAAAATTTGCGTTTTAGAGGTTGTTAGTTTGTATTGAAAATGTACCTATATAGTTACCAAAACCTACGTTTCATAGAGACGAAAATTAGCGTTTTAGAGGTTGTTGATTTGTATTGGAAACGTACCTATAAAGTCACCGAAACCTACGGTGCATAGCAGGGAAAATTGGCATTTTAGAGGTTGTTAATTTGTATTGAAAACGTATCCCATTTTTTTTCCTTCAAATGAACAAATTCCCCTTTGGGCGGTTCCTTTATGCAGTTTGTGACCAATGCAATTATAAATAATGATCCATTACGTCATTTCTTTAGCAGATTACTTTTCCCATGAAAATCCTTTTCTCTAGATTTCTGTTATCTATTTCTTTCTATCTTGACATAACCGTACACAAACTAAGTGTCCACTTTGAATTATAGTGGATTCCACTTTCCACTTTGAAAAAACCGTTGAAAAAAATCGCGTCTAATTAAATTATAAGTCCCAAATTCAGAATCTCCATGGTCGATTTAGTCAGAAAAATTATTTTCAAGCCGATCCGATGAAAATTGAAAGTTTTACAAAGTTTGCAAACTTCGTTAATTTTTACGCTGTTGATTAAAAATTAGTGCCAATTTTGAAAATACTGTGCATTATCTGAGCTGCAGTGAGACACGAGCCTCTAATGATATGAAAGGGGGCGTCTTCAACTGGCAACAAGGTGGTCAGAGCCGACAAAGGAATACCTGCCAGCGGGGGGAAGGGGGTTGCGCAATACCCCCTTTTACGTGTGTTAGAACCATGTGACCCTTTCTTCAAAGAGATGCCGCTGTTTCATATGTGACCTCAGATGAGCGCCGTGACCTCAAGTGAGTAACATCAGACTAACCCCCACATTGTCTTCGTGCACGGTATTTTTGAAAGTTGCACTAATTTTTTAATTAACGGAATTAACTAAAATTTCAGTTTCGATTTAACTTTGTAAAACTTTCAATTTTCATCGGATCGGCTTGAAAATAAATTTTCTGACTAAATCGACCATGGAGATTCTGAATTTACTACTTATAATTTAATTAGACGCGATTTTTTTCAACGGTTCTTAAAAAAGTGGAAAGTGGAATCCACTATAATTCAAAGTGGACACTTAGTTTGTGTATGGTTATGTCAAGATCAAAAGAAATGAATAACTGAAATCTAGAGAAAAGTATTTCCATGGGAAAAGTAATCTGCTAAAGAAATGACGTAATGGATCATTATTTATAATTGCATTGGTCAAAAACAGCATAAAGAAATAGCCCAAAGTGGAATTTGTTTATTTGAGGAATAAAGAACGTGGAATTGAAATACGATTTTCAGTGTTGAGGGAATGGGGGATCATGAATATAATGCGGAAATAGAATGGAAAGTGAAATGGGAAACGTATTTCCCCTTAAACTTGAGTTGTTCATCGAATAAAAAACATTACGAACCCCCTATGATTCCGTAGAAAAATAAAATAAATCGACATATCCGATATCATATTTTTTTGCCAAAGAAGGGCATAAATGTGAAGTGAATAACGAAAGTGGAATTTATCAAGTTTATTAAAAAGTGGAATTTTAGAGGGATTCAAGTTCAAGAAAGTTGAATTGTTAAGTTATTCAAAAAGTGGAATTTTGGAGTGATTGAAGAAAGTGGAATTGAAAGTATTTTATAACTAGAAGTGGAATCTTTCTGTCTGAGCAGGTAAAAAAGTGGAATCCTTCTTGTGAAAGCAGCGGTGGAAACTCTAATATCAGCTAGAAAAGTGGAATTGGCCATGAAATGTCATTTTGTATACCAATATTTGTTAAAATTCAGGTATATTTCTGAAAAACTGCTTGCCGGGAGGGACAAAGGTGGAAATTCAGTTAGAATTTAATCTAAAGTTACCTTGAAATTTGTACTTAAACGTGCGAAAAAAAAACTCATTTTACCTACACCAAAACGCGAAAATCGCCAAAGGGGGGGGAATTCCACAATTCCCCCCCCCCTTCTCGTCCGCTACTGGGCATGTTTAGATGAAAAAATGAGAGAATCAAATTGGGAATCTACAAATGAGAATGAGTTTTCAAGTTATCTGGTTTCTATAGACTTACAGTGTGAGACAGGAAATGCACCGTGCATTGTTGATTATGGAACACATGGTTTGATAACAGAATGTTTCACGGTCTATTATTATAGTTCAGTGAGGCAGTACAACAAATGCTTCTACACTACACTCTGTTTTCTATAGTAAGCAGAATAGCCTGAATTGATTTTTTGTTGTAAGCAACAGTTTCATCGATGTGATAGTTAAAACGTAAAAATTTACATGTTTGAGTCAATCAAAACGGAAACTACTGATTCCTGAAGGTTACTTACTAAGTTTCAGACAAGTTTAGTCGCCAGCTGCCAGGTGGCCCGTTTAAGGATACTCCGCGGTTACGATTGTATCGAGCTTAGCTTAGTCTTGTTATACTGCCGAACTATGTATGCATGTATGAGGTCAACTTACATACTGTAGTTTTGTAGAACCGAATTATGTATGCAAATTTCTCAGCTAAAAAGTGTTACCAAAAATTGTGACAATTATTAACAACTTCAAATAAAAGCGGAAATAAAATAAAAGTGGATCTCACTTCTTGCGTCACATGATATCGGAGCAGTTGATCTTTAATGTTGATGTTGTTGTTTATCTCGCCGGATAACGTAGACCCAAACCAATACAACTTTACATAGTTTGGTTTCCAGTAAACAATCAATGAGTAGTTGCGGTGATTAATGTTGTTGTTTAACATTGGTGTTACTGTATTTAGTTGGCACTTACGCAACTGTATGTTATCGTGTCACGTGACGTCGTTAAGTTATTTTCTGTGGTATTCGATTACATCAAGTAATAAACAAATCCAATGAATTCTCGGCTTTTCATTTATTTGATC
Organism: Daptonema setosum; assembly: GCA_964036265.1. Lineage (NCBI taxonomy): Eukaryota > Metazoa > Nematoda > Chromadorea > Monhysterida > Xyalidae > Daptonema > Daptonema setosum. The sequence continues at coordinate 13,264,998 of OZ038447.1, forward strand.
CGAAGAATTTTTTCCGTCATCCTTATACAAACTTGAACAAACGGCAACCCAATATCTGGCAACACAGCTTGAACAAACGAAACGATGTACGGACCACAAAACCGTTGCTCCACCAATCAGCCGATTGTTATCAGATCAGAGATTCTCATTTCGCATACGTGTTTCAATCAAGCTACCAATCTTCGGATATCAGTTTGTGATCTCGTGTAAACGATAGTCAGCTAAATTCACCACAGGCTATACCACCACGATGAGTGATCGTAATTAACATGTTCAAGTCTGTCATGACTGTTTCCGCAGGGAGTCAATCAGCCAATCGATCATTCAGTCAGTCAGTCAGTCAGTCAGTCAGTCAGTCACTAAGTGTTGCTTTACATTAACAGTCACATGACTTACAACCAGGTCACACTATCTGTCACCTCTGAACATTCGAGACTAGCACTTTAGGATGTGTGGCTTCCCCATTATAATATGTCAATGGTTGCTGCGGTGTACTCTAGGTACATGAAACAGTGGACCAACTCGAATAAACTGAAACTTCACTACCACCGTTTCCTCTTGAATGTATCCGCTACTCACTGAACATGATCATAAAATTATGGACCTATGCTCCAATAAGAGATCGATGGAGAAACTGACCCATAATTTACCTAGGATATATACAACCGATAAAATCTACCCCCCCCCCTGAATTAAGAACAAGTGAATGGCCAAGAGTCATGTACTGTAAAACTGTTGCCCTGTAAAACCCCCTCAGTTAATGGAGGGGCAAGTTTTACGCCTCGGTTTTAGTTGGAAGAAGGGGTATAGTTACCGTATTGAGTTGGTGAGATATTGGTTAATGGAAGGGTAGTTTATTGGGATGGTTGGTTGTAAGCAATGTAACGTTGATTATTGGTTGATAGGTAGTTGGTTTAGTGGGATAGGTGGTTGTAAGAAAGGTTATGTTGGATAGAAAAAACTGGGTGAAGTGAGTGATAGATAATAAAGTTTATTTCGTAATAAACTTATGAATTTAGAAAACGTGTTTTTTTGGTCACTAAAACACGAATTGCCTAGAAAAGTTTTTGGGTTACTTCAACACCGGTTGGGTTAGTTCTATAGTCATAGCTGTTTTCACAAAATCTTAAGTTCCGAGTGACTTAATGAAAACAGAGCATGGTTTATTGTAGTGTAGCGTTGATTCGAATGTGGCCTGTTGTTCGCCTAAGAATTGACTTAACTCTATATGATTACTATGTTTCTATCTGTGTGATTCCGAAAGCCCATATAACATTCACTGAGCTGTACTATTGCTGTATTAGAAAAAATTTAGTTTGAGCTAAAAATTTTTAGTAATTGCAAAGATGAGTTTTTGTTACAGGAGGATGAGAGGATGTGATTATGGTTGTTAATTATATCTGGCTGTCAGCAACCGGTCGACCGTGACCCTGACGATTCAGGGCCATCCTGGTGAGCTTCCTGTTCTGGTGGTTGCGATCACAATGGTTAACCTCAAAACACACTTTTTATCAATCTGAAAAATCAAAACGATAAGGAAGCCGACAAACAGCCAATAACTAGAAAAACTTTGACGCCAGTTATTCTGTGCAGTTTTTGTCAGTCAAACGTTTCAAGTGTAATACTCACTCACTCAGTGTGCAACCTCTTTCACACACTCACTCACTCACTCACTCACTCACTCACTCACTCACTCACTCACTCACTCACTCACTCACTCACTCACTCACTCACTCACTCACTCACTCACTCACTCACTCACTCACTCACTCACTCACTCACTCACTCACTCACTCACTCACTCACTCACTCACTCACTCACTCACTCACTCACTCACTCACTCACTCACTCACTCACTCACTCACTCACTCACTCACTAGTATGATAAAAACGGACCATCGTGTGATCAGCCATATACGAGTGGTGAATCGTTAACCCTGTTGTCCCGCAACCAGTCCACCTGGTCTACAATCATAACTAGCGGATCACCAGAATACCCAAAAACTTTGAGTAAACTTTTTTTCGAATACATTTTTTGTTTCTTTAGAGGAAATTTCATCATGTTTTCTGAAATCGGAGTTGAAAAAAATCTGTTCATGACAGTACAGCACTTTCGCTTTCACTCCCATCCACGCCATACCCGTGAGCCTAATCACCATCACCCTCACCTAGTGATAATGAATACGGTTGCTGGTCGAGTTGAGGCGTAGCGTAATTAGTTATTGTGTTGTCCGTTATTGTTAAACCTATCCGTATATCATTATAAAGCAATTAATGTAGAGTTATTATTGAATTGTGTTATGTTTTGATTGGTGATTGGCTGAACCTAATGAAATGCATGCACGTGCCTCTTTGGTGATAACCATTAGTGCGGAGGATGTTTTGTGCGATAGCAAATCAGTTTATTGTACTTTTTGATTTTTTGTTATTTCATTCTTTAATTCTAGTTCACATTCTTTTTATAGTCTAAAACACAAAATACAATCAAAATAGAAAAACCAATACATAAGTGAGGGGTGGGAGAAGTCGAATCAGCTGACGTCAAACGGTCAAAGTCACTTGAACCCGAACATTAACGCCAGACAGCGCAATAGTCAGCTTGAAATAACGGCACATTATCACCAATTAAGTTTGACATTTGCAACATTGGTGGAATGGCACAACGGAATGGTCAATGAGCGGGTGAGTGAGTGTGCGAATGAGTGAGTAAAGTGAGTCAGTGAGTTAGTGAGTGAGTAAATAATGAGGGACGTGTCTCGGGGAATAGTCTATGTGTTAACCTTAACAAAAGTAATTAAATTACCTAATTTTTGAAGACTGTTTGGGTATTTTTACGTTGATGAGATACCCGTATAAACAGAGTGGCTTACTTTGAAGAAATGAGGTACATTATGTATATAAGTAGTTGGAATTATGAAATTGAATTTAGTCCGCCGGTCATTCAGTACATACATACGTGCAGACGTCAGCATTTCAGTCAGTGTAACAGGTCGCAATGTTTGCGGAAAAAAGTTCATGAATGACTGTGAGTGGGTCAAATAGATTATAAATACCCAACTGTGTAAGACCGTAATCACTCAAATAACACTTGTCACGTTTGTTATTGCCGTTAACTACGATTAAGCCAAACATTGCTGACCATGACCATGTAAGTAAATAAGCCGATTTACTTCAATTGATTATGGCTCTTAAGCAGCTTGTTGCAACAAAAGGACGGTTAATGTATTTAGTAAAGCTGATTGGCAAAATTACTGACGATTTGAAAAATTCAATCAAAACACAGTTCTTTGGATCTTTGATTTCAGCTAACAATGTAATAGCCACCACCACTTGTATTATAGTACCTTAAAAGACTATTTTGTTCGTGAAACTACTTAACGGCCTTTGCTTATTCCATATAGAGAATAAAAAGGTTAGGATAAAGCATCTATCCCACTGTAAGCATACAGTACGTCTACTAAGTATGTGATATGTATGTATGTATTGAGTTTACATAGGATGTATTAAACGGACTTGAATCGATATGGAACATGGTTATGCAGTTTGTTATGTTTTTTTCTTGAAGTGTACGGATCGGAAATGTCTCTGTTGATGTGTGGTACATATTTTCAGCAATATTTACTCATACAGCCGTAACTTTGAGCTTTAATGGCATTATTGCGTGACGGCAATGCGTGTGGCAACTGGCAATGTTGTTACCGACTCTAAGTAACGGTAGTCAGACGATAAAACTCTTCTACGTGAGCGATGTAGATTCCATATTGTTTTCAAAGTTTAAAACAGTGTTTTTATATGTAATAAACGTTTCTTATTTTTAATTTTTTTTCATTTATCATAAATCATAATTCACGAAGGGCTCTTGCCGCTTATCTCTTTCTCCAACACTATCCACTTTCGACGTTAAGAATGACCCTTTAAATTGGAATTGGGAGTTCGATTCTAGTCCAATCTAATGGACTGGATTCGTTGGCTATCGACTACGTGATAAGAGTTATAATTGCAGCCAATCATTCAATCATCGGTTCAATGCTTTTCAATTCGAACCGATTTTATTATTAAATAAGTAGTTAGGAAAAGCGTACATGGGTAGAAACCTATGTATATACTAACATGGGTCGGCAGGTAATGAAGTTATATTAATGTCCACCCAAGCAGTCAGTTAATAACGTCCTGAGATTCTAATTCATGAACATTTCATAGTTGTATTCCAAGTTAATTTTTACAACTCGGTTAACACCAGCAGAACATGATCAATGCATGTTAGAATATTGCATAGACATATGTACGGTACCTTTTTGTCAGATGAGTTGTATCAGCCCAGTTTTTTTCACTTCTGTGAAACATCACCTTTCATTGCTTGGCTAATGTGGGTGACAATGATTGGGACACAACACAACTCATATTTCTGATGTAAAACGTGTGAACTCTTGGGTACGGAAAGCTGAAAGTTTGTTGTTCATTAGAATCTCGACACTGTTTTCTACATGTGGTGGAAGTTTGTTTAGTTCGATTTGTGGCTGAAAATGAGAAAGACCCGTTTTTGTCTACAGCATTTCATTAAACAAAGTAATGTTTAGGCGTTCAGTCAGAAGACCGTATGATAATCATGAGTAAATATAATAACCTAACCGCAGTAGCCTAACAGTTAATCACGTACATTCACAACTTTATTATACAGACGAGTGGATGACGTCAGAGAAACAAAGCGATGTCATTCGTTGCCCAATCAAATAACTCCTTGTTCATGACTAACAATTGTGAAGCCCGTTTTATGTTGTTTCTTCAAAACAAAAACTTCCCAAAATGGCTGATAATGAAAGATTACCAACTTCAACTCAACTCAGTTTATTGTTAAGTTCTGTTTATTTCATTGTGAACTCGTCATCACTGAGTTTAATTAATGGTACTGTATGAAACCAACAATCTGTTGCTGAGCAATTGACGAGTTTTTGGCGTAATTGAGGCCTTGAACGGTGATACTGTTTGCCGGAAGCAAGCTTACAGTAGTTGAGCAGAACGGGCGTGTTCGAACTTCGAGGCAGTAAAGGAATTTTTGACACACAACGAATATAGAAAATTAAATATGTACTATGACAAAAGAAGCTTGCATTAAAGATTTATTTGTATTCATCAATTGCAGAATACAAACAATGGTCAACAAATGGCATTTGGCTTACGTATTGGCGATGGTCGTGTTGGTACAAACGACGTTGGCTGGACCAATGCGTTTGTTACCGCTCACTCACTCACTCACTCACTCACGCACTCACTGACTGACTCACTCACTCACTCACTCACTCACTCACTCACTCACTCACTCACTCACTCACTCACTCACTCACTCACTCACTCACTCACTCACTCACTCACTCACTCACTCACTCACTCACTCACTCACTCACTCACTCACTCACTCACTCACTCACTCACTCACTCACTCACTCACTCACTCACTCACTCACTCACTCACTCACTCACTCACTCACTCACTCACTCACTCACTCACTCACTCACTCACTCACTCACTCACTCACTCACTCACTCACTCACTCACTCACTCACTCACTCACTCACTCACTCACTCACTCACTCACTCACTCACTCACTCACTCACTCACTCACTCACTCACTCACTCACTCACTCACTCACTCACTCACTCACTCACTCACTCACTCACTCACACACTCACTCACTCACTCACTCACTCACTCACTCACTCACTCACTCACTCACTTTCTCACTCAGTTTCAGACACTCGCAGCCTGACCCGTAATGACCTATTGGGTCTGCGCTTTTACGGTCTGCACCCGATGATGCGAGGATACCGGGCTAAAAGGGAACAACCAGCTGATTATGGCACCCACAGTGATGAGCAACAACAACAACAACATTCTCGACATTTGAAACATTGGACACCTTTTGGCATGATATAACCGTTTATTTATGTTTTACTACAGATTTCATTGAGATACGTAATGGGTTTGGGCGAGGCATTGTCTTATTCTGTGCTTTATATCATGCGGCATCGCAATGTGCATTCAATTCTAAATACCATGAGAATCTGTGTTGTATTCTGTTCCTTATGAGAATACATTTTCTGCATTTTACGATGAGAATGTGTTTCACTCGCATGTTTCAACTTACGGAACAAATGGCTGTTTTTCTTAGTTTGTCCAATACAGAAACCAATAACAAAAACATTATCGTCGACAGTTTATTCGATAGTCAATCTGATAGTCACTATTTGGTGCGTATGTACGTCAGTAAAAACATGAATATGTGTTGGTAATGTATGGGACACGACAAACAAATGTTATATCTACTTTCAAATCACATATATAAAGTGGTATGATTTATCATAGAAGTGCGTGCATAAATGAAAATAGTATACAATATATTGAACAATAAAATGTGGTTAGTGGTGAAAGTATATTATTGTGCTGTACAGCGAATAATGAATGATACGTGCATTTGGTAAAATTCCAACAGATAAATAAAGCCCTGCATATGAGTTCAACGGGTTTACCATCAACAAAGAGTGAAAGGATTCAGTGAACTAATATGTACAAATGTGAGTAAAATAGATGTGGCAAGTGAGTAAAATAACAAGTGGCGAAAAATTCATTCGTACTTATATAAAAAGCAACATTCTCGTACTTATATAAAAAGCAACATTCAACTTGAATCAATACTGATTATAGATAACGCTCGTCGGAGGCTTGTGGATCGGAGAGATTTGTTTTTGCTCGTGACTGCACATGTGAGCCTGCATGTACATGTCTGTGAGTGAGTGAGTGAGTGAATAAGTGTGTGAGTGAGTGAATGAGTGAATGAGTGAATGAGTGAATGAGTGAGTGAGTGAGTGAGTGAGTGAGTGAGTGAGTGAGTGAGTGAGTGAGTGAGTGAGTGAGTGAGTGAGTGAGTGAGTGAGTGAGTGAGTGAGTGAGTGAGTGAGTGAGTGAGTGAGTGAGTGAGTGAGTGAGTGAGTGAGTGA
>OZ038447.1:13272193-13334693 GCA_964036265.1 Daptonema setosum
ATTTATTTCGAAGAGAGAAAATAGACCAATGTTCATCGTCCGCTACTTCCCCAAGAAACCGACTCACCGTCTACAACGTAACATTTGGCGGGTGATATTCAGTCTAACAATCCCACTTTTTTAGTCAGGACATTGGTTGATTGGAATGGCATTGTCCCTTAACTTCTAGTCATGTAGATCACTAAATATTGTTCTAGGAATTACTGTGCGGCTGGAGCTGTTAAACTTTTTCTTGACTCGCCCATGATTTGATTGGCCTTGATTGCGCGTGTTTCACACATAATTACACAACTTGTACATTTTCACCTTTGGGATCGTTTGACCATGTGCACGATGGTTTGGCTGATTAAGAGACAAACCCACTTCATTTGAGTGTTCCTAAAGTGAAATTATTAACGTTCTGAAGCTTGGAGTTTCATGTTGCTCAAGCTGGTGATGAACCTGAATTAACTTGGAACTAAAGAACATAACAACAATCTTTCGAATAACTCTTCATATGTTGTTGCAAGGCCGACGGGGCACCTGTTTCCCATCTTTACTCAGTTACTCAGACCAGTTAATGATAATAAATTGCGTTTCTTCGCCTTAGTATGCATCTCAACGAAGGCCAGACAGCGATTTCTCTCCACGTGGTTTTTCGGCTTCATTACGTCTGGCACACCAGAAAGAGAATAACGATTCTCGATATTGGAAGTCTTCTCTAACATTAAATGCCGTTAATAACCTCTTTTAGAACCTAACAAAAGTCTTGCGGATAATCTGAATTCAGCATCCAAAGTTCAGCTTCACTTCTCTGGAAGTATTCAGTGCACGTTCAGTTGTTGTATTGCAAAATTTTCAACAGATTTAACCAGTGTTGTATACCTCTAAAGTTAAAAGAATCCACATCGCATATCAGTTCGTTCAGATCTGAAAACGGCCAAGACAATCAGTCTAGCAGCCCACCCAGTTGAAACTGATTTTCAGTGTTTTCGGTTCAAACAGTTACAGAGGGGCCGTGGGGCCAAGTTAAGTCCTATTTAATTATCGTGTTTTCGGAAACCATTGCAGCTTGAGCGAAAAAAGCTAAGTAAATTTAACTTTGACTATTATCCATCATTTTCATCATTCCTGTCTTCGTGCCGTCTCTAGACTCTTTTGCCAACATGAGTAAAGTCAGTAGTGAAAGTTTTGCTACATATGTACTCTGTATAAATGTGGATAAAAAAGGTTTCTTTGCTGATAAATCAAGATTGATACTTCTGCCGTTTTCCGCCATCAAGTTCGATCCACCCCATCTGACAAATCATTGCAGATACAAATAGTTAGCTCCGTTGAAGACAACAGCAAATTCATCATGACACACTTGCCAAAGGTTATTTCACTTTCATATTTAACCAGAACCTTAACTTACTTGCATATGTAGCTGCCTCACTCACTAACTCAACTCTTTCTGTCACTCACTCACTCACGTTGGTGTTTTGTTCCTTCTACTGTATCCATAACTCAATCACTGACTCATTTTTTCATGTAATGACACTGCCTCATTCATTCGTTCGTTACTCGCTCACTCATTTCATCACTCACTTACTTACTCACTCACTCACTCATTCACTCATTCACTCACGCACTCAATTTCTCACACGTTTTTTAAGGTTGAACTGCATCTGCACGTGGACGGCGCCGTCCGTCACAGTACCGTTTGGGAGCTAGCCAAGTTGGTACGATTTTACGATCACATAATCTCACTGACATTGTTGAACTTCACTCACTCACTCACTCACTCACTCACTCACTCACTCACTCATTCACAGTCACACATACTCACTCATTCACAGTCACACATACTATCTCATGGTCATGAACTATCTCTTGGCCGGACCAATTGAAATGGTTCGATTATTTTTAGAAAGAAGAACATCAGCGTCGGAGCGGATACTTTCGAAGGAATGGTAAAGAAATGCACGATCACTGAGCCCGCCAATCTGGACGTTATGCTGCAGACGTTCTATGTGTTTATGCCTACTTTAATGTTAGTCATTATTTGTACTCTGAATAACTGATTTTATTACACTCTACTTGATGCTAAAACGCTGAATCGACGGTGAGACGTCAGATACAAATTCTGTTCTCTAGCATGATTTTCTGTGAAAAAAAAACAAGTTAGTTATTTAAAGTTATACATGATTGTTTAGTTAACCCGATGTTTCAGTGGTGACGCAAGCGCCATTGAGCGTCTAGCCTACGAGCTGTGCGAAGATCAAGCCAAAAACGGAGTGGTTTACTTTGAAGGCCGGTTCTCGCCCCACTTCTTGTCCAACACACATCAAAGTGACACCATGAAACACGATCAGATTTATGAGAAAGAGGGATTAGTTGGTGCCTGTGGCTAATGTTTTTCATATCGTTCAGTAATTTTTCATAAAAACGAAACGTTTTTTGGTTTGCAGCTCAGCCCTCAAGGTGCCGTGGACGCAGTCCTCAAGGGTTTCAAACGTGGCGAGGCCGATTTCAAGGTGAAGGCCCGAGGCATCCTTTGTGCCATCAGATCCCATTCACATTGGTCAAAGGAGATTCTCGAACTGGCCGTTAAATATAGGTATTTAATGTGCTGTTATATCCAGTATAGATCAAATTAGACAAACTAATATTGATTAACATTTAACAAAAACTGTAAACAATTATAATATAAACAAACTGTTACAATAAGTTATAACTTCTCATATGGACAATGATTTACAGGGACCAGGGTATCGTAGGCATTGACATTGCCGGATGTGCCCATGCTGGTGCTGATGAGAACATGGCTGAAGCTGAGGTCGGTTTATATAATCAACACCTGTCAGAAAATGAATATTAACTACTACATGTATCATGCATATTGACAAACAATGAAATGTTTCGCAAAATAAAATTTTTCTAAATTAGTTAGACAGGGCTCACTCACACACAACTAAGGATTTCGAAATTACACGTCCGATATCAGAGTACCGAGAACATTCCTCGTATTATTCCAGGTTATGCAGGAAAAGAAGTGAAGAGAAGACTTCGCTATAAAATCATTCCAAAGTCTAAACTAGAATTGATCAATCTCAGATTAAAATTAATTATATGTCTTTTTGGCCTTTAGTATGTACATAGTTCATTGCGTTGTATTGTATCATTTAGGAGAAGGTGGGTATTAACTGAAATCACCAAATTACGTGTAAGTCAATCGCTTTACTTCTAAAACTAGTCTTCCACGCCTTCAACATGTTTCTTTTCCGTCTTAATTGTGTGACTAAACAACGATATTTTGATGGCATAACAACTCCTGATTCATAGCATCACGTTAACCGAGCTAAATCACGTATATTGTTCATCGCTAACTATTCAGCCCACCAAAAGTCAGAGTTCAACTATGAATTCAACTCACTCTTTATGCAGCTTGTTTGAGCTAAACTCTAACAATTGAGTTATGTGAATCAGCTCGTTATGTCAGTTGAATATTTAGGTGAATGTGGAAGTATTCCAAGAAGCGCACAAACTGGGCATCAACCGAACGGTGCACGCTGGTGAGTCCGGTACGGCTAATGACGTTAAATATGTTGGTGTTCTGTTATTTAGTATGTAACTATTTATAACTCAATCACTAACTCATTTTTTCAAGTAATGACACCCCATTCATTCTTTTGTTACTGGCTCACTCATTCCATCACTCACTCACTACCTTACTCACTCACTCACTCACTCACTCACTCACTCACTCACTCACTCACTCACTCACTCACTCACTCACTCACTCACTCACTCACTCACTCTTTCACTCACTCACTCACTCACTCATCACACTCATCACTCATTCTACCACACACCAGGCTGTCGACCACCTCTATGCCCAACGCATCGGCCACGGCTACCGTGTTCTTTGGGACGAAAAGGTATATGATGAAATCAAAGCAAAGGGCACGCATTTTGAGGTTGGCACGGTTTATTTGTATGAAAAATTCGGCAATGAAAAACAGAAAATTAAGAATACTATGTATTTTTCATGCGAATACTACATTATTGAAAAATGTTCCAGATTTGTCCTACGTCGAGTCGATGCACGGGCTCCGTAGATCCGGTCTGAAAAGGTTCTAACAACTTACATACTCACTCACTCACTTACTAAGTATGTTCCGCACTCACTCAATCATTCGCTCACTCATTCCCTCACTCGAATTAAATGCTTGATGTTGTAGATTCCTGGCCGACAACATCAACTTTGGTCTGAGCACCGATGACCCCACCTGCTTTAATGTGTACATAAATGACGAAATCAAAATGTGTCAAAAGGAGCTCGGATTCAATGATCACCAGATCTGGCAATGCGTGAGTTTCATTGTGTAACAAATTTTCATTCAGATTGCATGTTTGGATGAGCTTCAAATAATGTCTCTCTTCAGCTGCAGTTTTACTTATAGCAACTGCATCTTTACAAACAGAAATTGCCCTTCCACGTACATAAACTGCGCTTTCACTTACAAAAAACTACATTTTTACATAGAGCAGCTACACTTTTACGTAAAACAACTGCACTTTCACTTACAAAAACTGCATTTCTACTTACAACTTCTACAACAACATCTGCGTGTTTGATTACAGCAACCGCACTTGTATTTAACGTAATTGCACTTTTACTTACAGCAACTCAACGCTGCCAAGTCGTGCTTCTTGCCGGAGGCAGAAAAGGCGGAGCTTGTCGCCCTTATTCAGAAGGCGGAGCCCAAGTAAATCGCGACACAATGACATGAAAATATTTTGGGTACAGCTGCTTGAGAATTGTATTTCTGAAATGTGGATACATTTCCACGTTACTTGAGCAGACCAGCAGCGTGATACTCGTGGTATTGTTCTCTTATTTCATATACCGGAGGCCATGGTCCCTTTTATGAACCTATTTATTAAGTCACTAAGATGTTATCGTTTTTACTGAATTTTGTTATGTACACAAATTATATCGATTTTGATAAGCTATCTCGTAGTTTATTTAGAGCTGAGTGATATTGCATAGTAGCTTCTAGTTTATTCATATAGTTCTTCTTTAAATAATCTTCCAAACAGGGTTTCTGTATATTTATTATCATGCTTCCAAAATAAATGCAATTGCAAAAGAAAGAAATTGACAAAAATATTTCATTCATTAGTATCAATGAAACAGAAACAACAAACACTAACAAATATAAGTCTGACTAGTTTCCACAGCGAGAATCATGCACGAAAAGAAGTAAACAGTTCGTTTTATATAGACATGCATGCTCAATCGTGATTGTATTGTATATATTGAAAACATATTTAAAATAACGATGTGAACAATTTGCTCGCTTTTTTACGATTTAATGCATGAAAAAACTATTTGCAACAACAAATGGTGCATATGAAAAATTATTTACTCTAATTATGATGTACATAGGTATGTATAGGGTGTCCCACATAACTTGCAGCATTCTAATGAACCGCCAAATTTTTTATTGTGCTGTTAATAAAATGAGTTGTATATCATTCGATAGCATATAGTCTGATGTTTTGTTTGCCGTATATTGGAGGTTCAAAACTTTTATACAGCTTGAGATACAGCCCATTTTATGAAAGTAGTCATTTTCGACTTTTACTTTTGGTTTTAACCGAACTTGAATGCACAAAATTACAACTTATAAGTGAAATATTAGAAAATAACAGATATTAAACTAAATTAGAAACGTAAAATTACAGTTTATAATTCTTGGTTTCACCAATTTCGACGTGTTTCGCTCAGCGACTCATCGCAACTGAGCGGCAATCGTGGAACGTAACCAATCATGTGCACTTTAAAAAAAATTCTCGAAACTTTGTGGATGACTGTAAAAGATGTGCTCTTCATTATGTGTTTTAGTAATTGCAGGTCTTTAAAAGTTATTTCAATAAAGATTAACAATAGAAAATCATAAAAAAATCAAAAATTCAAGCAGAAGATTTTTTTTGATTTTAACTACTTCCACGAAAAACGTTATATCTAAAGCTATGTGATAGGCATAAACCTCCAATATGCGGCAAACAAAACATCAGACTATATGCTATCTGATGATGTATAACTAGTTGAATTAACAGCACAACAAAAAATTTGGTGGTTGATCAAAATGCTGCAAGTTATGTGGGACACCCTATATATACTGTACATATTTGAAGTTAGTTTATCACTGGTTAGTATTATCATATAAAGCTGCAATTTAAGGTTAGACGGCATGCGGAAGATTGAATTAATCAAACAAATTCGCGTCAAAATGCTGGTTATTAAAGCAACAAAATATGCATGCAAAGCCATTGGTTGATCGTGGGAAAGGAATCGTACCAGAGAATTGTGTATTGAAACCAAAATATGGACGTCGAAACTGTTCGTTTCACCACTTTTGTAAAAACTTATTTTCTCTAGTTCCATCAGTAACAAACAAACCGAAATTTGTACTTCCATCATTGTCAACTACTCCCATGTTGCAGGATAGTACTACAGTATAGGGTTAGGAAGCACGACATGTTAGGTACATACAAGTTAACTGCATGGAAATGGGTGGTCTGAGAACATATGTAGTTATTTGTGTTTGATCGAGTCAGTATTTAGTTATAGTTATGTATTTTTCTTGTTTAAGTGATGAAGAAATTTTTGCTAAAGTTGCCAAACTTTTTTACGTTTCACTGTGAAAGTCCTGCAAGTTCTTTGGACCACCCATAATTAAGCTAAAACTCACTGCGCGCAGTTTCATACTGATTATCAGAATCAGACTCTGGGTCTTCCTGAAACATTAGACATTATAAAAAAATTAACCGTATTGAATGGATATTGGGCGTTGTGAAGGTCCATATTTTAAGTATGTAAAACATCAAGTAAGTACTTTAACTACAAACCGTTAATAAACCAGGTATTTTTCGTCATGGCACTATGTATGTATGTACATATGTATGCATCAGGAACTAGAGGTAGGTACTATGAAAAAGTATTTTGTTTCTGAGATCTCTGTTTACCACCATAAGTTGTTATACAACTAGTTATACCTCAAACTCAGTAATCAAGTCCTTTAAACAATTGACCTCTGAAGGCATGTGCACGCTGTTCGACACCAGACGAGATTCTAAGAGCCCGATGCGTTTGCGCTTGGCCTCAATCGAGTGGCGCAGCTGAAATTAGAAATAGTAACAACAGATAATTATTAAATATGTAGATAATTTATTATGTTTTTACGTTAAAATATGTTTAATTCTTTTATAAACTTTTTTACGTCAGAGTGGTACAAACAATTTCGTTTTCGGCCTTCAAACGCTGCAGTTCGGTGTGCATGCCTTCGCAGTTGGTACAGTTGGACAGGGGCACTGGCTTGGCACCCGGCACTACACGACTCACCAGTGCTAAAGTTATCACGTAAATATTAACTTTGGAATCATGTAGTATTCAATTTCAAAAGATAAACGACGCTTGAATCACAAAATAAAATTGAAACTAACACAGTTTTTATCTGAAACCATTGACATACTGTTACTGTGTAACTGAATGGCTGATAAAATGATGCCAACCAGCTAAATCCTGTTGAACCTTCAATTCAGGCAGTCGATTGTTTAAAGACGCATTTCGTTGTTTTGATAGTTGTCGCAATTGTTGGGTAGACAACGAATCGCTGAGTGAGAGTGGTACAATGGATGACGCCAATTCCTGAAATTACTCACTCCACTCACTAACTAACTCACTCACTCACTCACTCACTCACTCACTCACTCACTCACTCACTCACTCACTCACTCACTCACTCACTCACTCACTCACTCACTCACTCACTCACTCACTCACTCACTCACTCACTCACTCACTCACTCACTCACTCACTCACTCACTCACTCACTCACTCACTCACTCACTCACTCACTCACTCACTCACTCACTCACTCACTCACTCACTCACTCACTCACTCACTCACTCACTCACTCACTCACTCACTCACTCACTCACTCACTCACTCACTCACTCACTCACTCACTCACTCACTCACTCACTCACTCACTCACTCACTCACTCACTCACTCACTCACTCACTCACTCACTCACTCACTCACTCACTCACTCACTCACTCACTCACTCACTCACTCACTCACCTTTTTCAACCAAGCTGGAACATTGGCTGATTCGGTAAAACTAGAGTCGCGAATGGATCCTAATGACGGACGATGATTACTAAGCAGAGAAGCACGACTAGTGGGCGATGTATCGGAACTGGCATGCGAACTGCCGATACCTGAACAAACAATCATCTTTATAGTTCACAGTTCTGAAGGTTCACAGAGTCTGCAGGCTTTTGTCAGGTCAGCTTTATAATTCCAAAAAAATTGCTATGGACATGAAAAAGCGAAGGATGAAAATGTTATTTTGTTAGCAGCATGTTGTTCACAGAAGGATTGTCTAAAATATGTGAACCTGCCGTTCATGTGAGTCATTTAAATCTACCAAGCCATGCAAGAATGAACAACGGACACAATTCATCTACATTATTCACGCACATTCAATGTACAAAACCAGCACTTTTTACAGCACGCCATTTCAGGACAAACTAACCGGTCAGTTTTCAAGCGACTCTAAGAAGCGAAAACAATTCATTGAATAGTATGTAGCATGCGCATAAGTTAACTAACAATCATCAGTGTCAGCATCAGAAACCATAGCTGCAGAAGGAAAGATTAAAACTATGCGAACTTGACTTACCGTAATACCAGTTGAAACATAGTCCCCACTCATTAATCGGCTTAATTCCAGTTTCAACTTTTTAAAACTGCCATTTTAATATGTAATTGTTAGTGGTTCCATCACCGTGAAAGACAGGATGATAATGTTAAGTATGTATACAGTTACGCCATTCGTTAGATATATGTACATACATATTTTTGGAACAACTACTGTACAACGAACGCCAATGTCAAGCTTGGTCTACGGCAAACCGGAATCGCGCGATGTTCCGTTTGGTGTGAGGTTGACTTGGAGTAGATTAGGTGACGAGGTAGTACCACCGGGGTGCAGGGATGACGTTACACGAATCGTCTTTTGCGTGACGAGTTTTTCTAGAAAATGTGGCTAAGAATGAGATTTATGGACTTAAAAAAGTGCAAACTAATGCGCTCAGATCAAACAAAGTGCATTTTCTAATTAAGAAGAAAATTTTCAGTGAAGTTAGAGCAAGGGCAAAGCTTGAAAAGGACTGACCGGCTGCCATTATTGTCGTCCAACCGTACGACGCTAGTTTCATCACTTTACAGGAGCTGCCAAATAGTTTCCTGGGATGCATGATCTTACCTGAAAGAAGTATGTCTTGGTCAGGTTTTCATTATGCAGAAACATATATTCGCCTACAAATTTTTTTATTTTATTGCATATCTGAGGGTTGAAAATGATAAAATATGAATACCAACCAAGAGGCTCGAAATCACCCAATAGACGACTGTCTTCAGTACAACCCCAACCGTAGACGACACCATCTGAAATATGGTACAGTGTTTGAACTTAACCATTAGTATATGAGAATGTAAACTTGAATCATTAGCCACCAACCGTCGCCACTGGCGATCGAGTGCCGATCACCGGCCAATATACATGTCACTATTTGACCACTCAACTCACCGCGAACCTGCACCATAATCATGCTTTCATTATAAACAAGCTTTCTTATTACTTATGAAAATCTTTTATAATTATCATGAATGCAAGTTACTAAATATAAATACATTTCATTCATTAAAAATACAGTATTATGACAAACCCGATATACCGCCTCCGATTCCTTGCTGTGACCTTGGCCAAGTTGACCGAACGAATTGGCACCAAATGCATATACACGGCCGCAGTCTAGAATATACATAAATGTTTCAGCTAAAGAGTGAACATTCTGTGAACAAGATCCAACCTTCAAGCACGAGCGAGTGATTTTCTCCAGACGACATTCGCGTAATCTTCTGACGAAGTAACGACTTGACAAGTTTGGGTCGGGTTTCGAAGGGCACATCAAAACAAAACGTGTGTTTGGCGGTTTCTTCCTGAAAGCCAGGGTTCGTTAGAACAGTAAGCTTTCAGAACGATACCAAATTAAGAAACATTATAACAAATTATTAGTATGCAATGCGAATCGTAATGTAATACAGTGACAACTGACCACAGTCTCCTGTCGCTGCACACCCTGGATTTTGATATTGAGACCCAGTTTGTTGAATTCGTTGCATCCGAACGATAGGAGTCTGCCACCGGCGGTCAAGATGAACGAAGTATTGCTGCCGGCATGGATGTTCTTGGGACGATCATTAGGCATTGGAGGTGTCTTGACAAGGCACGGGTGGTAGCGGTCGTCCTCATCGCCCAGACCCAAACGTCCTGCAGTTTTTCAGATGTACTAGAATAGTAACTTAACCTTTTTCAGATGTACTAGTTACTTAACCTTATTCAGATGTACTAGTTATAGCTTGGTCAGGGTTTCTTGTTACTAATTATTTTCCTGAAAACCTTATACTGAACAATTAATAAGTTGAGCATGATTATTAATATGTTATACAAATGAAGTGTGAACAGCTGAAACTTTTCTATAAATTTGAACGCGCGCCGAAGTTTGAATGCGCGCCAAAAGGATTGCTGTAAAAATTTCGGAGTAACGAGAAACTGTGACCAGACTTTACATAACGTTTTTAGATGTACTAGTTATTTGACCCTATACAGATGTTTACTAGTTGCTTACCCTAGTAGTTTACCTATGTATTACGATAGATAAACGTACCCATTTCGCCAGATCCCCAGCTGTATACCTGTCCCAATGTACTCATTGCCAAAACGTGGTGTGTTCCCGCAGCTATGCTTACGATCGGCACATCTCTGGAAAATCACTAAATACTTAGTTAACTGAAAACAGTTAAATAACGCATTAATTGTTTGAAAGTGCATGACAACAAAAGATCCAATAAAGTTCTGAAGCACCAAGGAATTTTAGTATTATTGCGCAAAACAAAATAAAATCCAACTCTAGTGCTTCTATTTCCAGTGGTGTTGAACTTTGCTCCAAATCTTCTTTGCCTTGACCGAGCGCGCCACAGTAGTTTGAGCCGAATGCAAACAGTTGGTAGTTATCTGGAGTAGGCACTCAATTTAAATGTAAGGCGAATCAATATACCAAAAAGAGTTAAACCTGTTAACGCGATCGTGAACGCAGTTCCACATGCCACAGACTTCACTGAGTACGTGAACAACGACTCCACCATTTTCGGCACTCGAGATCTGGCATCTCCATGGTGACCAAGCTGACCCTCGTTGTTGAAGTTCTCAGGAACGTTCTCATTCTGAAAATAATTGGAGTAAGGAAACAGTTTTATAGCAGTTAGATTTTCAACAGATTAGAAACAGTTTTTTTCAGTATTGGATTAATAGGTGCCCTAAAATAGAACAATGCCACAACAACAAACTTAGTAAATGTTTTCGATACTCTGTTGATACGGAAATGTTTTAATGGCCAATAAACTAACATTCCATGTGTACATCTGTTTGTGAACTGACACAACAGCGATGTGATGTGACCCGCACGCTACGTCGATGATGCCCGACGATTTGCCAGTGAACTCGGAGACTTCACGTAGTACTTTCTTGCTGCCACCCCACAAATGAACCTGGCCAAGTTGTAGTGTTTGTGACATGGTCTAGATTTTCAAACAAAACTTTTCAACCGTAGTGTCTGAAACTGAATAGTCAGTTTGAAACTAACCTCAGCTTCAGAATTGGAAACGTTGACTTTAGAATCTTCTGATGGATTCGGCTCCGGTGATGAGGACCTCGTCTTCGTTCTACGCTTAGAAACTATGGGACCAGCCAATTCGTCCAACTCATGATCTAGCGTTCTAAAAAAATGATGGTGAAGTAAATCTGTTACCTGGTTTGCTTAATCTGGAACCTTTTTGATAGTCAGATAAAAACCAACTTAGGTAAATCTCGCATCAACGGATGATAGAGGATCTCGCTTGTGCTCGGTCGATCTTCTGGTTCCTGAAACACCTCTATATATCAAAACTATTACTTGGAATATGAATTGTCTTTCGACAGTCGAATCCTACCAGGAACTTTAAATTCTCCACTTACTTGGTTGGACTAGAATTCGTCATTAGTTGCTTAACACTCACCTGATCAAGGCATTGATTCACAAGTTCAGCCATCCCTTCCGTGTATCGCTCCTGGTCGATTGGCTCTACTTTCCCATCGACCACCATGGCAGCCAATTTCAAAGTGTTCTATAAAAACACTTAGGCAGCAATCATCGCTTGATAATTACGTAGCAATTCGTTTCGTGTAATGGGACTAACCGTTGCTTGGAATGTTTTCTTCAAAGTCAGTGTTTCGTGCAAAATACAACCGAGGGCCCAGATGTCTGATTTGAAGTTATACCTGTTTAGAGAATTCAGGTGGTATGGTGGTCAAATAATGTGTTATTCACTTTCTTTCTCATATAAGCCACTAACTTTTCGCCCTTCACAAGTTCTGGACTCATGTAATACGGCGTACCCACGACCTGAAGTATTTGTAATTAAAGTGTAATTAATTCAAGAAATACAAAAAAAATTATCGTAATTTCGGTCAGTGTAATTGAATTGAACTAACCGTTTCTGTCATCTGGTCTTCGCCAACGATTATCTTACTCAGACCGAAATCTCCGAGCTTACAGACGCCCGCACGTGTGATGAAAATGTTTAGAGTTTTCAGGTCTCTGAATGAAGGATGTGCGTCACACAAACATTTAAAGTAGATTTCAGATTTGGAAACGTGGTTTATTTTTTGTGAAAAAGTTTGAGCTAAAAAAATAATACCGTTCGTGTAACAAACCTGTGCATGATCTTGAGCGAGTGCATGTAGTTGAGACCACGCACAATCTGGTAGAACAGCCAGATCACCTCTTCTTGCGTGTAGTATAACATGGCTTGGTTACGATCAGCTATTTGATGTTGTAAACTACCACCTGTAAATGTTCTGATTGAATACCAGACTGACATTCATGATGAAAGACTCAAAGACCGAACTGATTGATCGACTGAGTAAACTAGCCTTCAGCAAATTCCATCTCAATATAAATGGATTTGTCATCGGCAAAATGGTTGTAGAAGGCAATAATGTTGGTGTGCTGTAGCGTGGCAAGGATTTCTATTTCGTTGTCGACCTGCAAGCGACCATTCAATTAAAGAAGTTATTCGACTAGAAATCTAAGATACACTTGTCGGTTAACTAACCGCATCTCGATTTGCTTTTGAACACCGTTCGATGTTGATTTCCTTCCATACGACCAGCTCGTTAGTCTTAAAATTATTATTATAGAGATTACATGTGTAAGTTTAAATAAAGTTGTTTTGATTCCTAATAGACAAACGTGAACTAACTGCGGTTTTTCTGTACAGAACGGCTTCTCCGAAAGCTCCGCGACCAAGTACCTGATATTTTACATTATAAATATTTTTATACGAGTTTTTTATAGCAATATATACCAGAAACAACTTCCAAATAAACGATGTTATTATACATAAATTTTTACATGTTTCTCAGTCAAAACTTTAGGTAGGCAAGTACAGTTAACCTTGATTCTGACATAATTGTCTATCGATGCATTCAGATCGTCATTATCATCCATGATTATAGTTGTTTTCTATTTCAACGTATTCAACAAATTTTCTGCTATCAGTTTCTTCGTTTGCCATTCGTTTTATCGAGTTTATTTCACAATATAATTAAGATGTTGTTAAGATGATAATTGAATTCTGGCGCGTTGAACATTCTCTGAATCATAGATTGTAATGTAATGAGTAATCAAGTTATGATTTATGTACTCATGACATCATGTGTTGAACTGTTGTGTTGAACCACCTACGATAAAGTCATGAGATTGACCTGGACATTTTTATACGATGAGAGTTTTCCGACCTGTAAATGTTAACAATCTAACAAGATAGTTTCATAAAGATTATGATATTATCAGTCTATAACTATACTACATGTATAACACCCTGAAATTAAATACCCTAAACACCTGACATTGAAGGTTCATCATACACAACATTTAGAATTTACAATCACTGAAGAGACACTGTTATCATAAAGAAATAACATAAGTAAGCCGTAAGAAACTAAATTCCAGATACCTCTATCATTCGAGATTTTTTTTACATACACTCAAAATACAGCTGCAGCGCTACGTATTTCGACAACTGTGGTAACTGGGAGGGTTGTTGTAGCAGAATACACAAACATACATTGTTGTGTTGACAGCGAAACACGGACAGGCAGGGCAGCACACACATCCAACAAGCATGCCAAATGTGTGTGGAATCCGGTTTTTGAGTGATATGTCATTTCAAAAGGGTTCATCTGAATGCTTTGTATTCCTTCCTGAAATCCACATTATCTCACGTAGAAGGTGAATTTTTAACAGCTTCTAACAGCTGTTTTTGACAAAATGTATTTGGTTAATCAAACTTAACGGATGAGATGTCTGTTCGATATAAAAAATATCATAGCGGACCGGTCTATACTGCAGCGTAATCTTCGATTATAATGCTGTAAGCATGATCATACCGTGTCGTCTAACCTGTATAGTTGCTTGGCAACAATGACCGCACTTTTAAACGACGATCTCCGAACTTTTAGTGCTAACTGGAAGAAAATTAAAACAAAAATAAGCGTTTCATAAAATAATAACAAAAAAGGGATCACAAGAAATCAAAATGTATACATGTATGTTTTGTAATCGGATGATGTTCTGAAACTATTTTATGAGGTAGAAATCTTTACCCGAAGCAGTTTTTTATAAATATGCATTGCAAAAAAATTTGTTTCTCCGTTAAACTATTTTGTAGTTCTCGGAAACAACAGGAATAACAGAGAAATGGATACCAGAGAATGTTCATCATAGCAAAGCTGAATGATCTACATACATAAGTACCAAAAAAAAAGATACAAAGCTTGTTTTCTCACCAACCAGCTGCGGCAGTACAGTGAGCGTGTTTTACGATACTCTGGTTCGGTATGCGCCATGTGGTGGTATGGTACGAGTGCTATGCATGGCACATGTGCAGAGTGGGCAGGGTACCAGCCCTGTGATCAGGCGGGATGCTTGAAACCGGGGGCATACAGGCATCCAAAAGCATATCATTTACAGTACGTCGGGTACACATACAAATTGTACTACGTGCGACGCTCGTAGAATACTTTTTAATGTAATTTTTTTCCTCTTGAAAACTGTTCAAGTTGTTTTGATTGAAAGAGTAGTGATGACAAACAATGTCCACAAACTATGCATTCACATAAGCATTTACGAATGATACATCTAATTAAAACTAAGCTTCAAACAACGTTGATTAATCCTTTCCATGAAGAACTCATGAAAACAAGAAGATTAAAATATTGCAATGGATTTCATAGCTGCGTAGGGTTCATGAAACTACTAACTGGCAAAGAGATTACAGGTCTAATAGGAAATATTTTCTCTGCTGTAGCTTATTCACAATTCTAGCGATTCGTACTTTAAACAATCTAGTAAAGTGTATATCTTACAAGAATACGACCTCATCCGATTCAACAAAGTTGGCAAAACTTCATTTAATATTTTTCAATGAGAAGCATATTTTTAATAACCTTCTGGGTTGGATTGAAACCGAACACACAAAATTTACAACCAGTTATTCAAGCAAACTTTAGTTTATAAGTTTATTTTGTGGTCGGATATTGTTATTCGACAGATAAATATTAAATAACACATATGATAAAAATAAACAATAAAATTTGTTTCATGTTACAAAACACAATATATCAATAGCCCCAAAAATAAAATAAAATACAGAAATAAACAATAAGTAAGAAGATCTCTAGTCAGCAAATAATCAAGGATACATGTTGATATTTTACGAATAATTTCCCGGTGAAATACCTTAAAAGCAAAGGTTCTAAAACAGAAATGAGTATTCATGTATCAGTGAAAAGAACCGGATGAACAAATACATAAAACAGCGGTAGGAAAAAATAATAATTTGAATTTTAATGTCATTTTGATTTGAATGTTTTGTTTCATATAAATTTTGCATTCGTAAGTGAATTAATTATGTACAATCACGAGTAAAGCAGTTTTTTTTCATACTTTCACACGGAAAGTTTCGATATCTTTATTTGCTCAAGTAAAACTAAACGTTTACAAATAAACGTCAAACAGAAACGATGAAAAAGTGTTATATATTGAGAATATTGAATTGGTAACCGTATCAAAGTCACTAACAAATTTATAGCCCAAATATGTCCGTGGCCGTCTCCTCAAATGACAAGATTTCATAGTGTAATTAGCAGCTCCATCCATTACAAAGCTAAGAAACTATGGGAGAGTGAGAGTAAGGGATGTTTATTCCATGTCCCATTTTGTGGTAAATGCATTATGGCTTGCAAAAATGCAATTATGCCTCACCCGATAAAATCACAGTCGGCCTGTCATTGACGACGTTAATCACCGCTTGAAAATCCTCAGTCGTCCGTTTGGCTTCTTATCGACGGGTGCTTGAACAAGGAATTCAGGCATCACGATCTCGCTGTGCTTCTGGTGTCTAAAATTTAGGTGGAATTAACTTTTTATGTGTAGAATTTTTGCATGACATCTAAGTTAACTTTTTAGTTTTAGCTTCAATGAACGCCGACATGTCTTTTTGTTTTCTGCCTCTTGAAGGAAACTGCGATGAAAAATGGTATTAAGTTAGTCATGAAAACCAACTGGAGCATGTCCTCAATGTCGACGAGCATAGAATCCTGTTCCATGTGTTGCGTATCTCTCTCGATCAGCAGGTGCACTAGCTGCTCGTTGAGCACTGCAAATACGGTTTTTGACGTTCGAGATACTAACATTTTGACTTGGTATGCTAGCCGTTTGACAAGAGTGATGTAATCAACAGTCAACATACATAAAACTTGAAATTTTGGATTTACCACATTTGGCCATTATTCACAAAACGCTTATGTAAAAAATTATTACAGCTTTTCTGAACTGCCTTCCTGTATAAAATAGCAATCAATCAATTAAGAGCTGTTCAATATCGATACAAACAGATTTTCATTTGACCAACATTCGATCTTGCTGTGCAAATCGTTGACAATCAGCTGCAACTGCGTTATGCCCATCTTCGTACACTGCGTACGCGTTAATTTTTTGCTGAGTGTTACTCCCACAATTTCCTCAATCGGGCTCTTTATCGGTTTGCTGGTCTGTTTCTCAATTTCGAGCTGCAGTCTAGCTGTTTCTTTAGCCTTCATCAGCATCACGCGCGCCTCCGACTCAAGTCGTTCTGAAATGTCGATGACGTGACAACCAACCAGATTTCTAACCATGGTATATCAGATTTAAAATATAAAAAATTGGTTAAATGATTGAAGTTTACAAACTTTGATATTAACTGGTGATTGCAACACTATAGTAACAGATTTCAGTTCGTTATAAAGTGACTTACCGGAGTTAACGGGAGCTCTGGTGGCCGCTTCACGTCTGAGTTGACTGGCCGACTTGTAGTTGTCGCCACTGACTGTCGTGTTCGACCGATTCAATGAGCACTTCTGAAACGGATGATCAATCTTTAAAAAAACAATTTGTGGTACTTCGAGATTATTTTACTTCTGAACGAAGTTTTGCACCTAAAATTATGTTAGATGATACGGGTAAAATGGATACTGTATTTCTATCTAGCCAATACGGTTTCCGCACTTGCAGTGACATTCAATTAATTGGGACTTCGCATAGAATTGAGAACCATATGTAGTCTGATGCAGCTATAGTCAGATTCAGTCTAAAGCATTCAAATCATGAACTCAATAAATTTTTCGATGATTACGTTATATCGACTAAACATTAACTATTTTAACACAACCATCTAAACTGCGAGCAACCTGATTTTGTTGTTTCGCTAGATAGTCAGGTGTGCTTATACTCTTGGGAACGCCAGAGCCTCCTTCACCTACTCCCGACGGCTCAGGGTCTGATTCATCGTAGTCGGAAGAGGCTTCACCATCGTCTTCATTGCACAGCGGCACACCGTTGTTCACATAACAAACCTGCAAATAAACCCACTGTAAATATTTTAACATCAACTTTTGCGCTATTATATTTCTATTACCACAAGATGAAATACTATTTTACGAATGGTTTTTTATTTCATCAGTGCGAGGAAACACGTCAGTAATCTGCTACGGAATTTATTTGTGTACACTCGAATACAGAATTCGTTTTACATAACATGTGGGGCACTAAGGTGCAGACAAACTCAGGAAACACTTTAATATGGTAAATACTCTATCTCTTCATAGGCATTTGTGTGGTATTGCAACGTTCCTTATTTGTTTAGCGCTTTTACATACAAACATGTACATACGCACTACAGTACGGTATGTGGATACATCATTTGGAATCCTTTTGAAATTTCACCAACCTACATATATGTACATATATAACATTCAATCAAACATGTTCATGATTTGAAGCGAAGCAGTAACACAATGAAAGATGTAGTTGCATTGCATCTAAATTCTAGAAGCAAGCTACAGAAGGGGTGCTCTTTCTCTTATCACGTTTGGTTTGGTTTTCCCCAGCTAATTGAACAGAGTTTTCGTGTCTCAAACAGTAGTAGCAGTGATCATATTATCTCAATTGGTTGGTTGTGTGTTGTGAAGCAACGAAAATTGTTACTAAACGGCAAAGGCGCGAACTATTCAACTCACTTGGTACAGTCCATTAAAATGATTACATGGCTTTCAAACAGCCGTATAGCACAAAAAATGGAGATGAGACTTTGAAATCATTTTTTGACTACTTGCTTGCGTGCGCCCTATGTAAGTGCAACGTAGAATTGCGTTTTTACAAGTACAAACCTTCGAAATCGGTGCCCAAGAAGGGTAACTCCATTTGTGTCTCCGTAGAGAACAATGACCGATGGGCAGTAAATCATAGTTGATAGCAGAATTGGCCGTGGTCGCAGTGGACGAGAGTGAAGCTGATACAGAAGGTGAGACTTGGTAATGTAGGCAAATTGAGTTGGAGTGGTTGGTGCAGATTGAGCAGAAAGTATCATTACTATTGTTGTTGTTGTTGTTGTTGTTGTTGTTGTTGTTGTTGTTGTTGTTGTTGTTGTTGTTGTTGTTGTTGTTGTTGTTGTTGTTGTTGTTGTTGTTGTTGTTGTTGTTGTTGTTGTTGTTGTTGTTGTTGTTGTTGTTGTTGTTGCTGTTGTTGTTGTTGTTGTTGTTGTTGTTGTTGCTGTTGTTGGTCGTTACGTCGTTTTCCCTGTCATCATTAGGAGTTTCGCTATGATTGTCGCTCGTGCATTCAATACTACGGATGGTGCTACCACTTCTATTGTTGTTAATAGTTCTTGACGTCGTTTGTCGTCGATAATTCTCATTCGTCACGTCGTTTTGGAAACAGATTTTTGAATGTACCATAACCTTGGGTGAAGAGTTAACGGTATATGCTGCAAAACCATCGTTCACACTGCGATCCACATCATCATTCTCATCGTAATCCATCACAAACTTATCAACAATCGCGCCACTTGGCATGCAGTCATCCAACTGTTTGATGGCAGTGACAGCACTGGGCAACGTGTTTTCTGACATGGTAATTGTGCTGAACCGATCGTCAGATTCGGATGCTCTTTCTGTTGATAAGTCAGTCCTGTGCGTTATCTGATCAGTATTGTTGTTGTTTTCATCTTGTCCAGACTCATCCTCAATTACAAGCCGCATTTCAACATTGGTGGGCACGTTCATGTTTTTGGTGCTCGTGAAAACTTCGCAAATGCTCTTGTTTTCATGATGATGCCTTTTGTTGTGTATTTCAATCATTTTATTTATTGTCGCCGTTGCCTTCTTTGTATTCTGAGGCATAAAAGCATGATAACGTCAATCGAATATAAAAATTTGAAAACAATGCAAATCCGCGTAAGTTACAAAAAGTATATTGGGAGGTCGTGCTGGTACCTGACTGAAAACATGACTTTTGGACATCTGATTCTCCAGCTTACCACATATATACTGTAGCTGAACATAAGGAGCAAATTGTCATCCGGTAAGCAAACCAGAGTGGCAAAGCTGTACTGGTTTGATGGAACGGTCCCAAGGTACATAGCCATGGACTGACGCAACCATTGGGTGTTTGATGTTTGACACAATGGGTATTTGAGAAGCTTGAAATTGAGGTTTTATTATGAGGCTACTGTAGCCAGAAAAATGCTATTATTGTAAGCAAGTTCCTTTATAAAACGTGTAAAATGGAACGTGAGGTACTTTCCTGGATATTCTTAGACCGCAACGACTCACAACATAGATATAACAAGCTGACTCCGCTGTTCGTGTCAATTATGACGGAACCGGGTAGTCATTTCTTTGATTGCTAATTTTTATATTTTGCTATTTTTATATAACCACAAATTAGCATTCCATGCATTGATCATACATTGGCTGCTGTACTCTACAACGATGCGTAGATCATAAACAAGCTAGGCAAATCTAAATTAACTGGTACAACTTTCGCCTCAAAATTCAGTTCAGCACGCAATCCGATGCCATATACACTATGTATGTAGGTGGCTAGCATGACCTGGCCGATAATATTATAACATCAGACGACTTTCAGTGGCAATACAATGGACAGCTGATTATTTAAGTCGACACATGATCATAAATTAATGACAAACTACGTAGGGTTAACAGGCTGTACACCTATATTTCATGACAACTCTATTTCATGACAAGTTTTTGTACAAATTGATAGAGGATGTGCTTTGTATCTTTTTTGCATTTGGTTTTGTAGGCTAGTACTCATTGTTGTACCCCATCTTATATTATATTCTAAATAAAACTAACCATACTTTTACACAAAATATGTATGTTAGGATGACCAAAAACAACTTACTCAAAATGAAACAGACGACCCAGATTCGCTCACGCTATCAGCAACTGAACATGACAGTCCCCGTAACATACAATTCCGTCAGAAAGCGGATGCTCGGTCAAAAACAATCAGCAAGGGGCTTTTTTGATCTGAAAATAACTTTGCTAAAGATCAAAACTTGGTCCCTAAATAGTTTAGCGGTCATCGGGGTTTCATAACTTTTTTTCACAATTAATCTGTATCCGCATTTGTAACGGCAAGCATTGCGACGCCAATCCGGAGGCAATCGACCGTCAAAACTCATAAGCAAGATTGATTCGCCTGTTGATCCACTCAAGTTATGCATGCATGATTGCACTTGCTTCTCTCTCATGCATCACATTCAGTTGCTGATTAGAGCAACCATTCCAATCGTTTTTGTGGAAAACATTATAAACCTTAACTCGGCATGACTGGATAGAACAAGCACATGAAAAATAGGATATGGAAAAAGTTATAAACTTATTTGCTCAACCCAAACTATTTATCCGCTTCAAATGGATGTTCCAACGCGAATAGATGGGACGAGGCAGCGCACATATGCGAAATGACTCCCGAATAAATACTGCATAAATATTGACCAGCGTTTGGGACGATTGAGTAATAAAGTTTCATTAAATGGTCATGTTTATAAAGCTTGATCATGCAGCAACTGTTTGCACGTGCTATGAAAATAACGATGGTCGCCTGAAAGCCGAATACGGATAAAACTGAATAAGTTTACTAGCACTACCGAATACAAAAAAAACTTTGCCGTCGTCTTTTGTTCCAAAACATTCTTAAAAGCAATTCTTGAAACTATAGTAATATTTCTGAGGTTAACTCATTAGGTCATGAAACAGATAACCTGCTTATAGGAGGTTACCTGTTTCAATCTGTTTTTATAACCAAAATAGGAGAAAACGGAAAAAATTCAGCACGATCACGGAAACGTGTTTAACTGAAAGAAATTAGAACTGTTGACACCCGAAAAGAGTGTCAGAAAGCTCAGTCAGCCATTACAGTCAAGTGACAAGAACTTTATAGCTCTAGTTTAGGCCACTGATCGGAATCGATTCATTGCGCTCTGAACAGAATGCGATTTCACTCGGTCACTGCAACGAACACACCCGAGCGACAAGCACATACAGATACAAGCGACAAATGTTCAGTAATCAAATTTAGCAAGGGACTGCTAGAGTTCGCGTAGAATAAGATGTACATAAATACTGTTGCCTCAAAATAAGTTATGTGCAACTTAAGTAATCTGGTTACCACAATATTTTAGTGTAATTAACGAAGCGTTCCTTAGAAAATTTGTACATCAGTCAGGTCGGGCGCGCCAGTATGTCTGTACTCAGATGTTGGAGCAATGTTGTCATGAACAGACGGAGCACGTGTCCTGTCTGCCAATGTACTGGTATTGTGTACCAACATGTATAAGACACACGCTTTTATAGTTATCACAAACGCATGAAACTCTATCCGACTTTCGTACACAGCGCTCGACTATATCTGTTCGTTTTAGCTTGGGAGACATAAATGATTGGCATGAGTTATATACCGTAACAAGACACTGCCGCTAAAAACCTTACAAAAACTAGTTAGCTACTAGCTATTCCTCCAAAACATTGGCTGAAACAATATGTTAGATGTCAAAAAAGATTGTTGGATAAAAATTCAATCATAATCGCAATCATAAGTTTCATGCCAATAAAGAAGGTAGGAGGTTTTTGTGGCAGAGGGTACAACTTTAATCAGATGAAAGTCCATACATTTCCACCATATTTGCAACAATACGTCAGCGGTGAACAGAACTGACAGTATTTGACTTGCTCATTTTTCAACAAGATATCTATTATCATACTGTATCAAGACTAAATAGAAAAACTCGGATACATAAGTTAGGTGTTTCATTCTTTACTTCACGTCATTGCTGGTAAAGTACTCGGTTGATGTCCGAGTCTGCATGACCGAGTCACTGAATTCCGCTTCTGCCACAGGCTCATTCGTGATAGGAGTAAAGTGCGTACATTAGCTGCCCGGGGTACGTCAACCAGATTAGTGCATCACGAGCAGCCTCTAGTTTTCGCCAGTGCATAATAAAACCGAAAGTGTCATTTTAGCGGGTTTGTTAAGGCTCCGTAATAATTTACAATGAATGCTTGTTGTTGCATGTTGTTGTTGGACAGACTGCACTACGCCAATGTATGTCCATATGTACATGATGATACCCGACCACACTGACAACGAGTGCCATGAAAAAACACTCGGCGCAAGCCAACAAGCCAGCAGCAACAAATAGCGGTCTCTGCTACAAGCACCCAAGCAAATGACCAAACGTACGGCACCACACACCCGACGTAATGCACCACCAAAACTGCTGGTTGAGCAGCGTTAAACGCTATTGACCGTCAAGTCAATGTAATCGCGAACAGTTTTATGCAACTTTTTTTGCTTGCACACATACAGGATTGACCAAGGTCAATCAGGGCCTACATATGTAGCATATAACGAAACAATTACTAAGACATCTTCAACTTTCAGTGAGATTTGTGACTTTCATTCAGAAGTTACACATTACTCATTAATTGATCATCATCTTCGGTTGTTCTGTCCTAGCGTTTTTTCATCTTCTTAGGGTAACTCCATTTGTGTCTCCGTAGAGAACAATGACCGATGGGCAGTAAATCATAGTTGATAGCAGAATTGGCCGTGGTCGCAGTGGACGAGAGTGAAGCTGATACAGAAGGTGAGACTTGGTAATGTAGGCAAATTGAGTTGGAGTGGTTGGTGCAGATTGAGCAGAAAGTATCATTACTATTGTTGTTGTTGTTGTTGTTGTTGTTGTTGTTGTTGTTGTTGTTGTTGTTGTTGTTGTTGTTGTTGTTGTTGTTGTTGTTGTTGTTGTTGTTGTTGTTGTTGTTGTTGTTGTTGTTGTTGTTGTTGTTGTTGTTGTTGTTGTTGTTGTTGCTGTTGTTGTTGTTGTTGTTGTTGTTGTTGTTGCTGTTGTTGGTCGTTACGTCGTTTTCCCTGTCATCATTAGGAGTTTCGCTATGATTGTCGCTCGTGCATTCAATACTACGGATGGTGCTACCACTTCTATTGTTGTTAATAGTTCTTGACGTCGTTTGTCGTCGATAATTCTCATTCGTCACGTCGTTTTGGAAACAGATTTTTGAATGTACCATAACCTTGGGTGAAGAGTTAACGGTATATGCTGCAAAACCATCGTTCACACTGCGATCCACATCATCATTCTCATCGTAATCCATCACAAACTTATCAACAATCGCGCCACTTGGCATGCAGTCATCCAACTGTTTGATGGCAGTGACAGCACTGGGCAACGTGTTTTCTGACATGGTAATTGTGCTGAACCGATCGTCAGATTCGGATGCTCTTTCTGTTGATAAGTCAGTCCTGTGCGTTATCTGATCAGTATTGTTGTTGTTTTCATCTTGTCCAGACTCATCCTCAATTACAAGCCGCATTTCAACATTGGTGGGCACGTTCATGTTTTTGGTGCTCGTGAAAACTTCGCAAATGCTCTTGTTTTCATGATGATGCCTTTTGTTGTGTATTTCAATCATTTTATTTATTGTCGCCGTTGCCTTCTTTGTATTCTGAGGCATAAAAGCATGATAACGTCAATCGAATATAAAAATTTGAAAACAATGCAAATCCGCGTAAGTTACAAAAAGTATATTGGGAGGTCGTGCTGGTACCTGACTGAAAACATGACTTTTGGACATCTGATTCTCCAGCTTACCACATATATACTGTAGCTGAACATAAGGAGCAAATTGTCATCCGGTAAGCAAACCAGAGTGGCAAAGCTGTACTGGTTTGATGGAACGGTCCCAAGGTACATAGCCATGGACTGACGCAACCATTGGGTGTTTGATGTTTGACACAATGGGTATTTGAGAAGCTTGAAATTGAGGTTTTATTATGAGGCTACTGTAGCCAGAAAAATGCTATTATTGTAAGCAAGTTCCTTTATAAAACGTGTAAAATGGAACGTGAGGTACTTTCCTGGATATTCTTAGACCGCAACGACTCACAACATAGATATAACAAGCTGACTCCGCTGTTCGTGTCAATTATGACGGAACCGGGTAGTCATTTCTTTGATTGCTAATTTTTATATTTTGCTATTTTTATATAACCACAAATTAGCATTCCATGCATTGATCATACATTGGCTGCTGTACTCTACAACGATGCGTAGATCATAAACAAGCTAGGCAAATCTAAATTAACTGGTACAACTTTCGCCTCAAAATTCAGTTCAGCACGCAATCCGATGCCATATACACTATGTATGTAGGTGGCTAGCATGACCTGGCCGATAATATTATAACATCAGACGACTTTCAGTGGCAATACAATGGACAGCTGATTATTTAAGTCGACACATGATCATAAATTAATGACAAACTACGTAGGGTTAACAGGCTGTACACCTATATTTCATGACAACTCTATTTCATGACAAGTTTTTGTACAAATTGATAGAGGATGTGCTTTGTATCTTTTTTGCATTTGGTTTTGTAGGCTAGTACTCATTGTTGTACCCCATCTTATATTATATTCTAAATAAAACTAACCATACTTTTACACAAAATATGTATGTTAGGATGACCAAAAACAACTTACTCAAAATGAAACAGACGACCCAGATTCGCTCACGCTATCAGCAACTGAACATGACAGTCCCCGTAACATACAATTCCGTCAGAAAGCGGATGCTCGGTCAAAAACAATCAGCAAGGGGCTTTTTTGATCTGAAAATAACTTTGCTAAAGATCAAAACTTGGTCCCTAAATAGTTTAGCGGTCATCGGGGTTTCATAACTTTTTTTCACAATTAATCTGTATCCGCATTTGTAACGGCAAGCATTGCGACGCCAATCCGGAGGCAATCGACCGTCAAAACTCATAAGCAAGATTGATTCGCCTGTTGATCCACTCAAGTTATGCATGCATGATTGCACTTGCTTCTCTCTCATGCATCACATTCAGTTGCTGATTAGAGCAACCATTCCAATCGTTTTTGTGGAAAACATTATAAACCTTAACTCGGCATGACTGGATAGAACAAGCACATGAAAAATAGGATATGGAAAAAGTTATAAACTTATTTGCTCAACCCAAACTATTTATCCGCTTCAAATGGATGTTCCAACGCGAATAGATGGGACGAGGCAGCGCACATATGCGAAATGACTCCCGAATAAATACTGCATAAATATTGACCAGCGTTTGGGACGATTGAGTAATAAAGTTTCATTAAATGGTCATGTTTATAAAGCTTGATCATGCAGCAACTGTTTGCACGTGCTATGAAAATAACGATGGTCGCCTGAAAGCCGAATACGGATAAAACTGAATAAGTTTACTAGCACTACCGAATACAAAAAAAACTTTGCCGTCGTCTTTTGTTCCAAAACATTCTTAAAAGCAATTCTTGAAACTATAGTAATATTTCTGAGGTTAACTCATTAGGTCATGAAACAGATAACCTGCTTATAGGAGGTTACCTGTTTCAATCTGTTTTTATAACCAAAATAGGAGAAAACGGAAAAAATTCAGCACGATCACGGAAACGTGTTTAACTGAAAGAAATTAGAACTGTTGACACCCGAAAAGAGTGTCAGAAAGCTCAGTCAGCCATTACAGTCAAGTGACAAGAACTTTATAGCTCTAGTTTAGGCCACTGATCGGAATCGATTCATTGCGCTCTGAACAGAATGCGATTTCACTCGGTCACTGCAACGAACACACCCGAGCGACAAGCACATACAGATACAAGCGACAAATGTTCAGTAATCAAATTTAGCAAGGGACTGCTAGAGTTCGCGTAGAATAAGATGTACATAAATACTGTTGCCTCAAAATAAGTTATGTGCAACTTAAGTAATCTGGTTACCACAATATTTTAGTGTAATTAACGAAGCGTTCCTTAGAAAATTTGTACATCAGTCAGGTCGGGCGCGCCAGTATGTCTGTACTCAGATGTTGGAGCAATGTTGTCATGAACAGACGGAGCACGTGTCCTGTCTGCCAATGTACTGGTATTGTGTACCAACATGTATAAGACACACGCTTTTATAGTTATCACAAACGCATGAAACTCTATCCGACTTTCGTACACAGCGCTCGACTATATCTGTTCGTTTTAGCTTGGGAGACATAAATGATTGGCATGAGTTATATACCGTAACAAGACACTGCCGCTAAAAACCTTACAAAAACTAGTTAGCTACTAGCTATTCCTCCAAAACATTGGCTGAAACAATATGTTAGATGTCAAAAAAGATTGTTGGATAAAAATTCAATCATAATCGCAATCATAAGTTTCATGCCAATAAAGAAGGTAGGAGGTTTTTGTGGCAGAGGGTACAACTTTAATCAGATGAAAGTCCATACATTTCCACCATATTTGCAACAATACGTCAGCGGTGAACAGAACTGACAGTATTTGACTTGCTCATTTTTCAACAAGATATCTATTATCATACTGTATCAAGACTAAATAGAAAAACTCGGATACATAAGTTAGGTGTTTCATTCTTTACTTCACGTCATTGCTGGTAAAGTACTCGGTTGATGTCCGAGTCTGCATGACCGAGTCACTGAATTCCGCTTCTGCCACAGGCTCATTCGTGATAGGAGTAAAGTGCGTACATTAGCTGCCCGGGGTACGTCAACCAGATTAGTGCATCACGAGCAGCCTCTAGTTTTCGCCAGTGCATAATAAAACCGAAAGTGTCATTTTAGCGGGTTTGTTAAGGCTCCGTAATAATTTACAATGAATGCTTGTTGTTGCATGTTGTTGTTGGACAGACTGCACTACGCCAATGTATGTCCATATGTACATGATGATACCCGACCACACTGACAACGAGTGCCATGAAAAAACACTCGGCGCAAGCCAACAAGCCAGCAGCAACAAATAGCGGTCTCTGCTACAAGCACCCAAGCAAATGACCAAACGTACGGCACCACACACCCGACGTAATGCACCACCAAAACTGCTGGTTGAGCAGCGTTAAACGCTATTGACCGTCAAGTCAATGTAATCGCGAACAGTTTTATGCAACTTTTTTTGCTTGCACACATACAGGATTGACCAAGGTCAATCAGGGCCTACATATGTAGCATATAACGAAACAATTACTAAGACATCTTCAACTTTCAGTGAGATTTGTGACTTTCATTCAGAAGTTACACATTACTCATTAATTGATCATCATCTTCGGTTGTTCTGTCCTAGCGTTTTTTCATCTTCTTTTTGTACATAGTATGTAAATATCCCTCAGATGTATAAAATGTTTCAATATGAA
Source organism: Daptonema setosum (assembly GCA_964036265.1). Taxonomy (NCBI): domain Eukaryota; kingdom Metazoa; phylum Nematoda; class Chromadorea; order Monhysterida; family Xyalidae; genus Daptonema; species Daptonema setosum. The sequence goes on from OZ038447.1 coordinate 13,300,489, forward strand.
TTCGTATCAAACGCTGAAAACAGAAACGTTTACTGGTTGAGCGCGTAATTTTTTCAGGCTCGTGCTGATGTATGTATGTACGAATGGGTAGATGGTGACCTACACGATCAATAATACAGCCAAAAACTGGAACGGAGCCCTCAGTAAGATAATTGGCGGTCAGTCAAGCTGACATATGATGCAAGGGATATATGAGAGGTGACTACAAAAAGTCTAGTGTACACGTTCTTTACGTATGCAATGAATGCCAAATGTGTTCCTTGCTAACGCAGTGTGATTTACAGTATCAGTAAATGAGAACTGCATGGGTACGAACTGTGATGTGTTGAAAGCCTAATAATATGTTACTGGGTGTTGGGCCCCGGGCCAGTAGTCCGTATACACAACACTGAGCCACTGCATTTCATTATATACCAGTGGACAACCGACACACAGTCACTGATCGGTATATGGTAGCTCAGAGCGGATTAACAACACTGCTGGTGGGAAGTTTAGAATAGAGCCAGATCTTGTTGGCTGTTAACACCGTACATCAAACATCACACTTGTTGCACCTTGTGTTATTATATTAGATACTTGTCATTCGTGATTGACTTTGATATAACAAACTGTTTTTAAGCAAACTTGTTGAAGGACTCAAATAAAAAAGTTGTCCCTCGAACAACTTTATGACTTTGTATACATTTTGAGTATTATGTAATATGATACGTTCCCTACCTTCTGGCGGGTGCCGTTTGTGTGCCGATTTGTAAAGATTGGATGAAAAGAAGACCCATGAAAGAAATTATGGAGTGTTGCTTGGGACTGATACCCAGTCAAGCATCAAGCGGCTGTTACTCGTCCCGACATATGCCCGTCTCTCGGCCGGTACCACAACAACATGAGCCATTTTGTAAATTGGATTTTGCTCATATTGCTTGCTCGTATGGCACGCAAGCCAGTGTAGCACATGGAACCGGAGCTCATATGCTCCTGGCACATGTTGGCTTCTGGCATTGTTCGCTACTCAACTTTGGCAACTCTTACCACCGAACACTAGGTGAAATCATTATGTGTTCTGGAAATGAGTATGTGTGCTCCCGATTTATGGGCCAACACCTCAAGAACAATTGCTACCAAGGAAAACAAAATCGGCTTGATCCAAATTACCTGGTTACACATACACCAACAAGGTTAGCTGTTGCCAGGACATGCCAGTGAAATTGGAGACTTCTATACTGGCAGCGTTTATTGTATGAAAAGGCGTTACGACTTAACAGGTAGGCATTTTTGTGGAGAGGTAGTTTCTTTCTTATAAAACAGTAAGTTTTACGACCATCAGGAAAGACGTTGTTTTTGAGCCTGAAAGTAAAACCAACTTGGAAGACAGAGCACAGTAACATACTCTATCATGAACTAATTGGAATGTCTAATCTGTTTTATGCACTTGTGCTTTTATATCCTCCAATTGAAAACAAATACAAACAAGTTTGAAAGTGTATTTATGAAAATCTGTATCATTTGACAAAGCATACTGCCTAAATAGTGAAACCGTTATTCCACATTCTTCTGATTGACGAAAATAACAAAATACCACACACACACACATAGTACCGGATTGTAATCGAATTTCTAAATCTAGTGACAGAAACATGAACTTTGCAAAACACATCCACGCATTTCCGATGCACTGATGAGATCTCCCTACACGGGAACAGGTGAACTTCTAAAATGATTTATCATTTGAATGATGTTTCAATAACTGAATAGAGAAATTTCATGTTATTACGACATCTGTATGTGGTATACTGTGTTATGTTTGTTTGTACGTGTAAAGAGAGAATGAACTACAGTCATACCGAGCAAAAAAATATGAGTTTTTAGTTGGAAGTAACGTGTTCGGCGGATTAAAGAAACTGGACATGTTATCTTCCGGCAACTGGGCTCCGCCATCTTCAGTGCCTGGAAAATTCTAAACTTACTTTCAGTCTTACCCTATACCCTATACTTTAGTGAAAGGCAAACAATATACACGCAAAATAAAATGACAAAATACATACGTGGCAAATCACAAAGTATTCGTGATATATGTCCGAGCACATGATTTGAGATATAACTTCTCAATAAATAACAATTTAATGTGAATTCATATGGTGTACTTACGATTGTTTAACTGGATTACCAATTGTATACAAATCTAGAGCCGGACGAATGCAGTTACCGATAATTAGCCTTGGTTTGAAAAGCGTATTGCGACAAGCTGTGTGTGAGTTATACAGTAAAACGTAATGGTGCAAATATGTAATATGCAAATTGAGGTGTGCCTCACACATGAACATGAAAGCACAAATCCAATTACTTGCGGAAATTCGATGAATATATAAACTCTGCACACTGCTACAAAAATAGCTTTTCTTTCAGTTATGCTTGCCAGAAAAGTCATTTATCACGGATTGGATGTTGCCTTGATACTTAATGTAATGACTTTTACAAATGTTATTGCAATATTGAAACACAATCCCTGCGAAGGAATTTTTTGTCTAGATATGTACATCAGGTCAAAGGCATTACAGAAACTTCGTTAAACAGCGTCGGTATGCATTGCGACTTTTAACGGTATAAAATATGCATAAGAGACGGTCCTTTGCTACCATATACCAGTAATGTAACCCTATTACAGTATTTGGTACATTGGTCAATAAATTTCGAAAATTGCATTGGAAATAACTAATTATGTAGTAAACCGGATAAAAATTCACTAAAATATAGTCCTCATAAAAGTTCTTGGTTCTGGTTTGTTTAACTTTGTAGCTAGGCAGGCTCAGCATAATGGACAAAATGTGATAATGATAAATATCAGGTGATTGCCAGATGTACTGTTCTCTGCACTACAGTGAAACTCGGCTGCACCGCAATAATAATCATGTGTTATTATATATTATTCATGTTTGTTCTGTTATAGCATGCTATATTCATGAACCATACTATACTATACAAAGTTACGGGTGTCCATCCCATAGTCTGAACCTCTTTAGACCCGAATTCAAAAAAGCTTTCATTTGTGTGTGATTCGTGTAAAATATAGATATACAGGGTGGGCCAAAAAGTTTGCGCGTTTGAGCAGTTATTGTGAAAGTTGTATACATGCGGTGCGATTGCGGATTAGAGCATTCGATTAGGCATATTTTTGTCTACAAAATAATGTCATATGACTAGGTTTAGAAGTTTACAGCAGCAGCAGCATAATTTTTTTAATGCGTGCCCACGTTTGTCGGTTATAGCATTTGTCTATCAGCTCCGCTTTGAACTATCATTTATAACCAAAAGACCGTTATAAATAATTCAAGCCGCCATGGTTGCTTTCTGTAGTTTGTAACCATGAATGATACTTTGACAACAGTTTCTACCGTTATTAACATTACGTATCACTTTATTGTTTGGAAATGTTTTGTTTCACATATAATGGTTATGTTTCAGGCTTTATATGCAGTTCTTTCAGTTATTAATCATGTTTTAACACAAATTAAACAAAAATTTTGGCGAAATTTTGGTTTTTTTATTGACTTGTAAAATCAGAAAAAAGTTGGATGAAATTCAAGTCATACATTTTTTGTAGGCAAAAACATACTTATTCGAATGCGCTATATCGCTGTCACACAGCTTTACTACAACTTCCACAGAAACTCCTCGAACGCGCAAATTTTTTTTTGGCCTACCCTGTATGTATGTACTTTCTGGCTTGAACTAATGCCGATTTTGCTCGTCTACATGAATCATAACGAATACATGTTTAAAAAAGTTTTTTCTTCATTTATAATGAAAGCATAACGGGATTCAAGAATTGAAAATATCCTACATTGATACTGATACATTCAACCAACCACAAAATAAAATGTTGAAATAAAAATAAAACTGAAACATGACCGTTATACGACTTTACATTAACATATGATAGGATGAAAAACAGACCTGCATGTGCATGCCCTTCTGCATTCGTTGGCGCAGATTGGACTTGAGCGGTCGTGTTGTGGCAGCAGGTGGATGTGGCTGATTGCTCGAAGAAGACACGCCCACGGCATCATCGTCGTCTCCAGCGGCCAAACGACGTCGCACTTCCTCGCTCATCAGCTACAGAAAATCTAATTACATAATAACCGTACCACACAAACTACTTAAATTATTAGTTCGACTTAAGGTTTTTTGATAATTTTTTCTACGATTTTCAAGGGAAACACTTTGTATACATATACAGTAATACTCGTGTGTAATGGTGACCTACCTTCCTCTGTCGCATCTCCACTTCCCTGGCAGCATCACCCAAGCTCTGTTGAAGTTTGGCAAAATCGAACTGTGGCAGTGAGGTATCGAGTTGACTAAGCTCATCGTGGATTGACCGTTTAGTGGCTTCGTCCAACTGTCCGATTGGACGACGTCCACTGTTGGAAGAAGTGACGTTCAGTGCATCGATAGAGGCGGATGTCAGACTACCGGAAGGTGTGCACGAAGATGATTTGTCTGAAGATTATATACAAACATTAACCTACGTACATTTGTACATTAATCTTCAGTTTCAATGTTAGTCATATAAAGTATTAATAATGGAAACCTTTTTCAATACCGCTGGTCCGGCTGGACAACGTGTTATCGGTGTCCGTATGCAACAGAGTCGAGTCAGCTGACGAACACTCATCCTCTCCATCGATGTCGTCTAAGATCGAGGTCTCGTGTAAACTTGGCAATCCACCTGAAACAGACACTACCTGTGTAGAACCTTTTGACTCCAGTCTGATTTATAGATGTCGTATCCGACCTAAAAAGGTAAGCCAACTTTTAATGTCCATCAAACCGTTGGGTGCATCATCTTTCAAGTACTGACTGGTTGACAAGGTGAGATCAGCTATCTCAAAGGAGTCGACGCTGGCCGATGTACTTGAACCTATAAATGTAAGGAGGTGCGAGTAAGAAATACGAGTAAGTTGGTGCTTAAGTATCCATTGAAGAGTTAGCAACCTAGTTCATCATTAGCATCGTTTATACAGCTCGTGCTCACAGTCAATCGGTTATCGACCCCGATCGTGCCACCAACAGTCAGGCCACGTCGTCGTCGATTCGATGGCGTTTCGCTTCGACCACGAGTACGGCTGCGAGCAGGTGAAACACTGAAATAAAAGGATTTGATACTGAGTCTTCCATTATGTCTTGTATTATATAACTCCTACATTCAACAATCCATCCATCCATCCATCCATCCATCCATCCATCCATCCATCCATCCATCCATCCATCCATCCATCCATCCATCCATCCATCCATCCATCCATCCATCCATCCATCCATCCATCCATCCATCCATCCATCCATCCATCCATCCATCCATCCATCCATCCATCCATCCATCCATCCATCCATCCATCCATCCATCCATCCATCCATCCATCCATCCATCCATCCATCCATCCATCCATCCATCCATCCATCCATCCATCCATCCATCCATCCATCCATCCATCCATCCATCCATCCATCCATCCATCCATCCATCCATCCATCCATTCATCCATCCGTAAACCAACCGTCCAACACTTTCCAAACTGCTCGGATGCGATGAGTATCTGTCGTCATCGTCATCGTCAGGCATCTGACCAGGCGCTGAATAGCAGGAAGACGAATCTGATTTTTGCATAACCGATGAGCCTTCGGGTTGAGCACCTGTGTACAAAATATTTGATTGTCACTAATGTTGTCATCAACTTCACTCAATAGTCTGAGATGATAACGGTATGTTGACGATTAATACAGACGATGAGGTTTCCCCACATTTCTTAAATTGTTGAATTGCGTGCAAAATGTCCGTTACTGCAAGTGACTTTGAATATGTACATATCTACGGTGAATAGAACTCCAAAATAAACCGTCAAATTAAACATGAAAGTCCAAATTTTACGCAAGCATTCAATAGAGATTCAGCTAATGGCAAGATGATTTACGATAGATTCCGAATTGTGCGCTATTAAATTGGCAAGAGTTTATTGTGAGTATCCAACCGTGACTGTGTGATATGGCCATTGCTGTTTGAAGGGCAGTTGAACGTTTGTCGGTGGTCACCTGCGGCGGTGGGACGACACGCGCACGCAGTTGACTCTCACTCACGCCCATTGTCATCGTGTTGTCTGAAAAATACATTCATTGGTTCAGACAAATCAGTACTACGAAATTAAAACACATAAATTATATCTCTGACACAAAGAAATGAGTGAAAAAGTTTCAGTGAACAAAAGTGTGTGTCAGGTCAGTATAACGGTCAATAGCGTTAATACTCTCGTATCAATTTATCTGATGGTCTTGATTCTGTAGAGTATTGAACTTTCAGTGGCTTCGTTACAAGTCTGTTGTGGCTAGAGAATGCCCAATACAGTGTTGTGTGTTTGTTTACATTACAACGTACTAATGCCATAGTTTAGTAAACTGGGAGGTTAAAAGCCAATCGGTGCAAAACAAACACAAACGGTATGTAGCTGCCGTTAGTAAGATTGAGAATATCAGGCACGCACATTAGCTCAACAAATGCCGCATTTGAGGATTGATAAACGTACAAATGCGTAGTGCGCGTACAATCGTAAGCCGTCGCACTCAAACTACTACGGGAACTAGATATGCGCATGTCGACGTACACAAAACCAAATGTACCGGGCATATATACCTTTATTCGTATATATACGTACACGTAGGTATGTACATACGTATATGCATGGACGAACGGAGCAATTTGCTCGTAATATGCATGCGCTGTGTCAAAACGGTACGCGGGTGTGACTAAGCATGTCGAGTCGAAAAAACGGGTCGTTTAGACTTGGCTTTCTTGACCAATATGAAAATTGTCAGTCGCATCCTGCTGCACTACGAGGAACAAAAGCGGCTGCACAACGTATGTTATCTGCTTAGTATAATAAACATGGACATTTTTCAGTTAACTTTATCCCGCCCCGAAAAAATGTACATTGGACTCCATAGCTTTTCATTTTCGTTAACATGAGAAACATAGAATTGTACTTTTCAACTGATACTAGATAAATAGATAAAATTATTAATGGATTCTAATCTGGGGTTTTTATTGAAAGTTTAATGTGGTGGAATGTCTGATTGATAGTTAAGAAAATATTATGGTGTGTCAACTTGAAAATTGATTGTGGACTTGCTGTGGTTTCTTGTGATGATGTAACCACTATGTGATTACATTCATCGTTTGGCTTGCATGCGTGCGTTCTTTTGTCATTATCCGTGGCTATGACATTGAGTCATCTAGCAAAAAAAAACGCTGCAAGTATCGGATGTACTAAATTAGTTTACAAGAACGGGTGTATTATGGCAACCGAAGGGACCAAGAGATACCCCACCAGCAGAGTTTTGTGTTTAGGTATGACATCCTAAACTTTGGGGTGGGTCAAGACAAGTACCATGCATATGAGGCTATACATAGGAACAGCTTCGTATACACACAAAAGACGACGAGTGATAGATTAGGTACAGTATTTGCAATTGGACACATCTCTTGCATATTGAACCACGCAGATGGGATATGTACAGACATACAATATGTACTGCTAGCGGCACACTGTATATGTCATAAATTGCGCTGCGTACATGCCAATTTAGTTTGATTTCAGAGGAACCACGGTTGAAAAAGACCGACTAGTACTACACACAAACATACATGCATACATACACACATGGTACTAACCGTTGTTGTTGTAGCTATCTGTATTGCAGAAGGAGTGTTGATTGACCGCGTCGCTGGTCAGCTTGTCTGATCCAGTGGACATGCTTCGTTCGTGATTGTTGTTTTGGTCATTATTACTACCAAAATTGGAGTCCTCTTGACAATCGGATGAGACTAGTGAATGGGAGCGTGGCTCATCGGTGCCTTTGTGTGGTGTCGCATTGTCGGCAACATCGATGAACGCAGACTTGCTGCTGTTCAGAGTTGGATTGCGGACAAGTTGAGAGCCGATGTCAGTCATGTTTCAATGCCCGAGCCAGTGACCACAAACCAGCCCGATGTACGTATGTATGTGTATGTATATGTGTGGTTTGACTGAGATATATGCACGCTCAATGGGCTTCTGTGCTGGCCACAATCCTTGTTGCACCCAGAAGTACACAAGCCGGCTATTTCGCTGGCCGGCTGCTGCAGGGGCTCCTTCTTAATGTTGTTGATAAGAGTTACATGTGACAAATTAAATAGAAGCCGATTTCTGTTGAACGCGGCCCGATGATGTTCAGACCTATATAAAAATAGTACATTTAACTGACAAAGGAATGATGAGCCGGTTTATGTGATGGTATAAAATGATGAGCCAAAACAGTTGTACTGGTAACACTTGTTACAATGAAACTTAACTTAAACGGTTCGATTTCGGGGAAATCGAAATCAATGAAAACCTTAATGTATTTGTCAACTACAATTATCATCTAATGGTCACACTTTTACGTGCTTACATAGAGACGTACATATACATAGTTGCCTAATAACTATGTAAATAAAATGCATTTAGCTCCGTTAGGCAACTCAAGCAGTCCCGAGAAAAGAGGAGCTACTACTGTTTCTCGGACTCCCGTAAATAAGGCGCACAGAAGAGTGCTGCTGCTGTCGACAGCCCACTCACTGAGTGAGCGCACTAGATTTCAAGGCACTGGCGCCCGACCGCCAACCATGCAACTCGTATATGTGCAACAATACAATACTAACCAAATAATTGAAATCATTCATGATGGAAGAACGCTACGATGTCACAGTCCATAGAAGGCATCATAAGAAACAATACGGAATCAACGGCTTTCATAAACCGTTTCTATGTGCTAATCCGCTGCTCTTCCTGACACGGTACAAAATACAGGGCACGTTTTCAGTCAGTCAGTGGTACAACAACAAATATGGCGCTGAGTGGCCTCAAACCAAAGGCAACCGTGGGCACCGCCAATGAGGGATTCCACGAGTTGCTATAAAGGCCAATACACCCAATTTCAATAAAGGTCGTTGTTTACCCTTACTGCAAATACATATGCAGGGAACAGGAGTGATCGGTTGACGTGGGAAACAAACAAAAATAAGTTTATTCATTACTTAACTATATAAATAGTTTTTTACGGACTGCGTGAACATGAAAAAGGAATCTCTTACTTGATTGTGAGTGCAGCAGTCGGCTGAATAGCCCATAACAAACATTTGGTTTACTGCATGGGCATGCTTTACGTAAACGAATATCGAGTATTGAGCACGCACTGATGAAATTGTACTGTTCATTTAGGCGCAAACTTGACAATGGGCAGAAGTTACTGGTTTTTTATGAAGATTATATGTGATTCAACGAGTAAAATTTTTTTATTGAAACAAGTAAAGATGTCTTTCAATTTCACTTTAACCAAAGATCATACGCTAAAAAAATTAACTCATCATACTGCATGTGTATTGGAGTATGACTCAGATTGTTTTGCTCCAAACGTTTTAAGAAATGTGCACTGGTGCGATTTCCATCCATGCAATCAAAATATACGTATTTTAAAACAGCAGGTCTGTCAGACGCAATCGTGCAGATAGAAATGCTGTTATGGCAGTCATGCACAAAAACTGATTGCAAGTTCATCGTACGTACGGTCATGCCAGCCAGTCTAAATGGCGTACAGTGTGTATCTTTGAATTGGATACTGAGCATGAAAGATAAACATACTTACTCCATTCAAAGCATCTCAAACAGTTTTTATATGACGGTTCTGCCTTATTAAAATGGTTATATCTTCGTACTCTTCTTTACGAGAGAGAGCGTGCCGTTCTCTCAAACGATTGAAATACGTAATTGGATGGGCCAACTCATAATTGGATGGGCCAACTCATTTTGACGTCAACACTGCCCCTCCAGTGGAGTTATTTTTGATTGTTTCTAGGGCGAAATTACTGTCGATAAATTCATGCTTGCATAGTTATTTTGTGTCAAATATATTGGACATTTAATTGAAATAACAATTGAAATGGTTATTATTCTAGGGATGAAACACTACAGTCTGCGTGTTTTTTCAGGCATAAGTTATCCATGATTAGAACATGTGTTGGTTGCAAAATGGAATTACGTAACTCATTGGAAAGTTGTGTTTTTTATTCATGAACAAGTAGGGTTTGATAGATAAACGAATCGAATATATCGGTAAACATGCGTAAATTATGTAAACTTCAGATTGAACTGCATCTGTATATTTTGTATTCTTTCTATAACATCAATTATATAGTTCGATCGAAACTGACATTCCCGTTGTAACTTCTACAGAAAAAGCAATGCAATCCACAATGTGTGGTTCTACACATCTGAAAGCATTTACTCTCCTGCGAGCGCAACGAGTCCGTCTGCTGATCCGTTTTGAGAGAGAGCATTTGAATGAAAAAAAACGTTCGCTCACACTTACTGTAAATTACATTTCTGTTTACACATTGTGTTGCTGCATGAATCAAACCAATGATTTATTTGTATCGTGTGAAAATGTTTCACTATACAAATTATCCGTGTAGAAAAGAGGAAATGGGTGCGGTGAAACAAAGATAAAATCTATTATGACATATAGAGCCGATGATCAGATAAATGAGACAACTTATTCATACTTGTTCAAGAGTTAACATAAAAGTAAAACCTGTTTTCACCTTCATTCACATACAGTATGTACATAGACTCGAATACAGTACAATTACAGGCAAGACAAAAAAAAACAATATATCACTTGTACAAATAGAGATAGCATATATGTAGAATATGTAGCATCGTACAGCACACTCTATACGACCGAAGGCAAACCAATAACACGAGACGCGCACATTGATGAATATAAATGACATGTATTTTATGCGTTTGGTGTGTTTGATGCACAAGCTGATGTTTCACCAACATTTCAACACGCGGTGGTGGTCGTCACTCACCGCAAAGGTTAAATAGTCAATCACGTTCTTGTGAAAACGGTTACTTATGGGCAAGTGTTGGCGATGTAAGAAAACGTTTTTATTGCTGTCTCAACTATCCTATTCTACAACACCTTGGGCAATGGAGGACGGAAGTGAGGTTGCAAATTCGTTCTGAATAGCCCACTCAATTACATTAATCCCTGCAATGTTAAAACTGGTGGACGAGGAACTTTACGATGGCAGTGAAACTTCACTAAAATGACAGAATATGCAGTTTCTAAGTTTATTTACTTAAACGTTGAATAACAATAAAAAAATGTAAAGGCCGAAAAAGGGGGTGCATGGAGGGAATATCATTTTCCTCTCCCCTTCTCGTCCGATAATATGGTGAGGATAACCATTGTTTTTCATACCGCTTTCGAGAACGTGTTATGCGTGAAACTATTTCACACCACAAAATCTAAAAGTAACTGGGAAAGCCAGATAAATAACCAGCATAAGAGCAGCCCCTTTGATTAAGCCTGTTATGCTTTTAACATAAGTTCATCAGTTAACGGCCATAACTTGTTTGTATGCATACTCACTCACTCACTCACTCACTCACTCACTCACTCACTCACTCACTCACTCACTCACTCACTCACTCACTCACTCACTAACTCACTCACTCACTCACTCTTTCACTCACTCACTCACTCACTCACTCACTCACTCACTCACTCACTCACTCACTCACTCACTCACTCACTCACTCACTCACTCACTCACTCACTCACTCACTCACTCACTCACTCACTCACTCACTCACTCACTCACTCACTCACTCACTCACTCACTCACTCACTCACTCACTCACTCACTCACTCACTCACTCACTCACTCACTCACTCACTCACTCACTCACTCACTCACTCACTCACTCACTCACTCACTCACTCACTCACTCACTCACTCACTCACTCACTCACTCACTCACTCACTCACTCACGCACCCACTCACTCACTCCCTCACTACCTCATGTGTACTCACGACACGACTGACTATGCGAAATTGAATAATACTTTACTTCTTCGAATTATAAAATTTTAACGGAATAAAAAAAGTATTTTTATAAAAACCAATCATTTTATATTTGAAATCCCGTGTGTAAATGACGACGGAAAACCTTACTAATGAGTTTTTATTCGGACTTTTGGCATAATCAATCATGAAGCCTGAAGACCTGAAATCATGCAGTAAACCTAAGCAAATGTTTATCTTTTAGTTTTTGTTTATTCTACTAGGAAATGACTTGTGTCGTTGAGAAGCTTCACACAACCTACTGTATTCATAAGTTAATTTTGGAGGCAGCGAATGTACGGATGCAATAAAACCGTGGTTGAATTGAAAGGATATGTTTTCGTACGTAACTGAGTTTGCAATATCCGGTGTTTGGGTCTACAGTATAAAAGTCAGATAGAGTCAAAGCATATTGATATTCCTTACATTTGTACCAGTACATACAGTAGTCATGTGAAACATGCAAACGATGTTCCAAGTGCAAACTTTTTGTTATTATCTTTGCAAGTTTAAAAATATTTGTTTGTATCAGACACAACACACCCAACCTAAAGCATTTTCCGAGCTCACTCACAACACATTTTATACAGGGTGGCTGTAAAGTAACGACGCGTTTTCTGGCCGTCAATTTCTCAAAACTATTGTATTTCATGATTAACTTTTACATGCCAATTACATGTATTCATACCTGAAATTTCTATTTATGAAGTTACTTTTTGTATGGGACAGCTCCAATTTTGTTTTTGATGACATTTCCCGGAATTTTCATTGTTTTTCAACAAATCTGACCGAAATCCCATGAAAACTGACTATAATAGTACTAGTTAATGAGCAATTGCTTTTAACAAGGATTCATATTGATATAAACAAGCTAACTGGATTCAGGTGCTTAGAAATTCATGAAACAAATATAATTTATACTACTTCACCACAAAGAAAGTCTCAATGAATAATAATAATTTTGAAATTTCGGTAAAAATCCAAAATTTTGCAAATCAAAGAATTGTGTTCTATGCAAGATAATTTTACTTCCACAACTCCCATAACACAAATCTGATGTCATGATACACCGTTAAGGGTCATAAAAAGCTTGATAACTGGCATAAACTGTGAAAAAAAGAGTCTGGTGTAAAAAGCTTACTTGAGAAAACTGGCTTATATTCAGGCGTTAAAAGCAACTTAAAGTGTTATTTCGCGGAGAGATTTGTTCAAAATCATTATGTTAGATGTTTGTGACCTTTTCAACTCCTATACCGCATTTGTTTTAGAAAAAACTCCGTCTAGGACGCGAGTAAATTAGAAAAAATGGGATTTCGCAGAAATTCCTCAAAAAGTCTTCAAATCGAGTGTGATATGTAGAATCTGACCACATAATTGATTTTTCACTAGTTTTATTTGTCAAACGATAGTCATACAATAATTTTTTTTAGAAATGGGCGTTTGGAAAACGCGTCGTTACTTTACAGCCACCCTGTATTTACTATAAAAACGTCTTCAAACTTGAGAGGTTTGTATGTATTTCTCAAAGTACTCCAATCTCTACCATATACATACATTAGACATACATATGTACCTTATATTTGGCAGTAATAAAAAATCCGTACTCCAAAACGCTTTTTAAGTTCTCAACTTCGTCAAGCATCATGGCTAGAAATACTGTCGAACTCATCGCGGCCGCTATGTTTCTGGTCTTATGCACGTCCGGATTAATTTTTTATTTGCTTGATTTTCTCGCCATTCTGTCGGTTAGTTTGGCAATTCAGTGGCTTACCTATTGACTAATTGCTCAATTAATCGAGTGGTTATTGCAGGGTTAAAATGTTTTGTTTCAGACAAAGAAACTGAGGGAAAATCAGTTCTTCATGCTGGCCATATCGTTGGGTATTAGTGACTGCATGTTCCTTCTAGTCAACTTGTTGTATACTGCCCCCGTCATTTTGATCGGCGATTTATTCGGTTACCATTTTATGAGCACTGCTCTTTATTTCAACATGTTGTTAAAATTGCACACGTTTTTTTATTTGCAGAAACACGAAAAATGCGAAAAAAGACGCATTTACTCGAGTACTAAACTTTGAGTTAATTAAAAATGTGGATCAAAAGGCGTAATTCCAGTGACCGATATAACAGCCCAACATTTACGAGTAACTATTATCAGGTCTTGGCAGTATCATGAGTGCCAAACAGCTTAACCTCTTTGCGGGCGGCATCATTCAAATCTGTTGGTGGTGTTCCCTACCAACTATTTGCGTACTCGCGCTGAACAGGTATGTTGGGCCACTAACAGCTTAGTAAACCTCATCAAATTAATGAACATGGAAAAGCTGTCTATCTATGCATTGCAGGTACTTGTTCATCTGCAGCAATGAGATTCGTCAAAAACGCTGGTTCGATAAGAAGGCCATGAGGATGTGGATTGGTATGTGCTGGGCCTGCGGATTCATCATTGGTTCACCGGCATTCACAGAATATTGGGCCCTCTCTTTTGAGTTAGCTATAATAATCGGCACTCAATATCGGTCAAAAAAAGAACATATTGCTTTTAGCATTCCTTCGTTTTCATGGTTGTACGGTAACGGTGATGGTGCAGTACTGATAGCCAACATAGAGTTCTACATCGTCATAGTCGTCATCAGCTTTGCCACAGCCTGCAACATTCGTGTATTCATGGAAATTTATAGGCAGCATACGATGGTCAGCCGAGAATCATAGATACTAACAAGAATCATTCACATTAATACGCATAGATACTTACTAAAATTGTTCACATAGATAATTATGTTTGTATCTATTATAATGTAGAAAATGATTACGAATCCATTAATGGTAATGCATGTACTGTGCGAAATAGATGATGCAAATTCAGATATCGGACGTGAGCCAAGCTGCCCAGGCACGTCGTCTTCGACGCGAGGTATCCCTGTTCGTGCAGTTCTTTGTACTGACCCTAGTCTTAATTGTCCTCGATTTTAGCTTTGTCATCTTACCTAAAATCGTGTTTACCGATATTGTTGGTTAGTATAATGCAATTATTGAGTTCTAAATTCTGAAATCAGCTGAAAAATAATTTCAACTGACTGAAGTGACTAAAAACAAGTTGACTGATATAACACTACTTTCAGGTCTTTGGATATCGTTTATCTATATTGTGAATTGCTCCGCCAATGCGTATGTTTACTTTGCTTTTAATTCGTTGATTCGAACCAGAATTATGGAGATCTTTCACTTGAAGCCGTCAACCTCATCGGGGATTTCTGTGATCAGTAGCCATGTTGCTCGTAGTACACATCATGCTTAGCCGCTTGTATTACTTAAACGCATTGTAAAGAAACTATTATTCGTTATGTAATAGAATAATTGCGTGAGTAACTAGGATTTTAGTGAAATATTTAATTTATGTTGCAGTGAATTGAATTGAAGTTAAAGTGGATTCGAAATAAATTTCAAAATCACTCACTCAAGATGAAAGGTTTCAAATAAAAGATAAAATGGATGAAACATAAAAATGCCGTTTGATAAGAAAGAATAGATAGAATTAAACATGTTAAAAACGTAACCAAATTAAATAAAACGTATTTTTTATCTAGAAACAATACATAATGTACATTCAGAGGAAACACTTGGAATTGTTTCAGAACCAATGGAATTAATCAATACAACACCTGAGGTGAGTAACAACTTCTCAACATATGGTTGTTAAAATCATATGACATTACATCATCGTCCGTTCACTATCAGTAAAAAATAATATATAAAAGTAAGTAATGAAGACCACCAATCGAACCGGTTTGCCCATTATTGAGTCGTCTAATTACGATCTCATCTTCTACATATCCTCGTATAACTCAATACTAAGTTGACTGGATCATTTGTTAATCACCAACACAGTCGGCACTGACTAAAACCTCCTTTGGAAAACCTCCTTTCGAAAACCTCCTCGAGAAAAAGTCCTCACAAAAGGAGGTTTTAGTCTTTTTGCTCAGAAAACCTCCTCTCGAAAGGAGGTTTTCTGGCCAAAAAGACTAAAACCTCCTCTGGAGGAGGTTTTCTCGAGGAGGTTTTAGTCAATTTTCAAAATTGACTAAAACCTCCTCTGTGTATTAGATACGTCGTGAGGAGGTTTTCTTTGTAAATTTGACTAAAACCTCCTCACTGTATTTGATAGGCAGAAAAGGTCATACTGAGGAGGTTTTCTAGTTGAGTTGTGTCATGAATATTTGAGGAGCTTGTTTCGAGGAGGTTTTGTTTTGACGAAAAGACTAAAACCTCCTCTAGAAAACCTCCTTTGGTGGCGGACGGTAAGATTTGTTAAAAGTGATAAATAGATGGTTTAGTTCATTTTAAACAGGTAAAAAAGGTACAAAATGGAAATATAACATGTCCCTTAGTCAGAACCTGATGTTTCATTGCATTTGAAGATTGATAGGTGTTACATTCGTTTTGTTTATCTTCCGCCACCATGTTCACTGCACTGCTATGTACTGATAGTTACGTTCTTAACTGAGTTTCTATGTCAGCGAACATGGTGTTCCATGGCCTAGTGGTTAGTACTCAAGTTCACTAATCCAAAGTTTCAAAGTTCGAATCTCAAGTCATGGTGTACCGAACGTTTAATCATCTGTTCGTCGAACAGAGGTGGTGGGTACGATTCCTACTGGGCGTACCTGTTTTGAATTGAAATTGCGCGCCAAATTTTTTTGACTAACAAGAATTCCTGGATAGGCTATAATGAGTAGAAAGGTTGTGGTTCAAGTTTTACAACACGTGTACTGTGTAGTAAGAAGATCAGATTCTTTCATGTATAAATACAGGGTGGTCCAAACAATGCCAACACTTTGGTGCGGAATATCTTTTGACACAGGTGCCCGATTGAGCTGAAATTTAGGGATTATTACCAACATACTAAAATATATAAACCTATGTTATCTGAGAGATCGGGATATCACAGCGGCCTCATTGCGTGTAAATTTGCACATAGAAAAAACCGCGTGCATGAAGTATTTTTTTCACTTATCAGGGTAAATATCAAAATTAGCTGGTTGAGCAAAGTTCAATGATTTTCAGGGTTTCCTCTAAACACTGGCGGTCGAGCCTATTCTCCAAAGGGATGGGATTTTTTTTCAAAGAGGGGGAATTTGTAGTTTTGAGCTTTTTTCACCTTAAGGAACAAATTCTACTTCTTGGAACTGCCAAAGAGAGGGGAATTCCACTTGTTCGTTCATCCCTCGTCCACTAGTGCCTCTAAAACCTTTTGAACCTCCAATTGGGTCTTCCGTCATAATTTTTTTCTTCGGTTATTTAGTTTTTGCATAGACAATAAAATGACTTTTTTCAGCTTAACAGAAGAAACTGACAGTCTTGAGCAGAAAAAATTAAAACCACGTTGAGTTTACCAAAATATAAAGCATAGAAATATGATAATTTCAATTAGAACAGTTTTCTGTAAATTTATGTTTCATGTCAAACGTACATACATACATACTGTATCATGCTTTGTGATGCATATCTTTTACAGGGTGTCCCAGCGAGATGTGATGATTGTCTCTCTATAATAACTTTTTGATAAATCCAGATAAAGACGCGAAATTTCATATGCTAATAGCACAACATTTGTCCGATAAGCTGAAAAATCGATTTTTTTGTTAGGTTCAGGATTGCGGGTTTAACAGCCGATACAGCAACATATAATACCTGTGAAATTTCATGAGCATTTTCACCGAAAAAAATTATACAAAGACCGATTTTTTTCGTTTAAAATTGAGTCAAACAGCAGGAATATATATACTTCATGAGTCAGCAATTTTTCAAACTCTTTAAATTCGTACGTAGGCCCAACGATCATCATGACCCAATCGATTTCACTTGAGATTTTATCAGGTGTACACCAAATTTATTTCAAAGAAAACTTCAAGAATTCGAACAAATGAACGAAAAGATTAGCCTAGACTAATCAAGATTGACCTAGGTTAATCAAGATTAGCCATGGGCATACTTATACACTACGAAAAAATATTAACCTAAGGTAATCTTGATTAGCCGGGATTTGAACGTGTGTGGGGCCATTGTTCACATCTAACCTAAAGTATTTATGCAAAACTTATTCATCTTGAATTGATAGTTTTTCTTGGCTGCTTCAAACGATCAAATGACCAGCAGGGTTCGCTGGCATAAGAACGTGTTGCAATCAAACGCTCTGTTGTTTTTTTAGACACTCGTCGTCGTGTATGTACATATGTGTGTGAGTTGAGTGAATGAGTGAGTGAGTGCATGAGTGAGTGAGTGAGTGAGGAAGAGAGTGCGTGAGTGACTGAGTGATTGGGTTATTGAGTGAGTGAGTGAGTGAGTGACTGAGTGAGCAAAATGGTAGATTGATAAAGTTTATCAACCACAGTTATTATTGGCTACATTTGAAGACGGATCAAATTTGGTGGTTCAGCGGGGCTTTTCGCATGTACATGGTATACACACAGTATATATTTAAGATATGTAGCTTAGCACTAAGCACTAAAAAGAATGTCGCGCATTCAAACCTCCTGCCTCAGTGAAACTGTTATGTAACTTTTCAGAGTGAAACAGAAACTCTCTATGGATAAATTCAATTGACAGTATGATCAAACAGCGACCATGATTTAGATTTTGAGAGTAGAATACAGTACATACAGAATAGTATATTTATCAGGAAATGAATTGATAGTACGGATAGAGAACAATAATATGGGTATTTTTATAAAACAATGTCAAGTAATTTGTGTTCACCCTTCTGATATTATACTAATTTTCCGATCTACAAAAAAAATCGAACACTGATTCGGATCTACAAACAACTGCCATTCATGATGAATAATTTTTTGCATAAAGACAGTTAAAAGTAAAGCCTAAACAGGGTTTCTTTTTAGCCCAAAAAAAACTTGGCGCGCAGTTTGAATTCAAATTTAATTTTTGGCACCTTCTCAAAATTTCAAGAATTTTTTTTCACATGTATTCTTGTAAAAGTCGAAACGCCACCTCTGCAGGAATCGAACCCACCACCTCTATTCGACGAATAGATGATTAAACGTTCGGTACACCATGACTTGAGATTTGAACTTTGAAACTTTGGATTAATAAACTTGAGTACTAACCACTAGGCCATGTAACACCTTGTTCGCTGACATAGAAACTCAGTTAAGAACGTAACTATCAGTACATAGCGGTGCAGTGAACATGGTGGCGGAAGATAAACAAAACGAATGTAACACCTATCAATCTTCAAACATCAGGTTCTGACTATGAGAGATGTTTTATTTCCATTTTGTACCTTTTTTACCTGTTTAAAATGAACTAAACCATATATTTATCACTTTTAACAAATTTTACCGTCCGCCACCAAAGGAGGTTTTCTAGAGGAGGTTTTAGTCTTTTTGTCAAAACAAAACCTCCTCGAGACAAGCTCCTCAAATATTCATGACACAACTCGACTAGAAAACCTCCTCAGTATGACCTTTTCTGCCTATCAAATACAGTGAGGAGGTTTTAGTCAAATTTACAAAGAAAACCTCCTCACGACGTATCTAATACACAGAGGAGGTTTTAGTCAATTTTGAAAATTGACTAAAACCTCCTCGAGAAAACCTCCTCCAGAGGAGGTTTTAGTCTTTTTGGCCAGAAAACCTCCTTTCGAGAGGAGGTTTTCTGAGCAAAAAGACTAAAACCTCCTTTTGTGAGGACTTTTTCTCGAGGAGGTTTTCAAAAGGAGGTTTTCCAAAGGAGGTTTTAGTCAGTGCCACACAGTCTGTCATTGTATACAAGCGTGCAGTACCTGATGTTTCGGGTTTAGCGTTTTCCGAACACTTGTCTTTAGTCCAGACCAGGTGCAAAGTTCACATTTGAGACAGACAAAAGCGGACGAGACGGGTAGGAGAATAGAAAACAATTATTTGGCAGTATGAAAATATGAGGCAAATATTTTTAGTAATTTACAATTATTACTTTTTTTATCTTAACGGGTGATTGATGGTCCCCTCCTCTCGCTTTGGAAAATTCCACTCATTTGGAAACGTTTCGCAGCAGAAATGCGCACAATATCAACATATCGAAATTGTGCACTTAGTGTTTAGTGATATGTGCCTAGCTGCAACTAGAACGGAAATGAAATCAAGTTTTACTCTCGAGGTTTGTAAAAATTTACAGGATGGAAAGTCAGGAGGAAATTTCTTTCTGGGGCCGATACAAGCGAACGGCGCTGTTGGTTGCCGGTGGCGTTATTGCCGAGCGTTTTGGGTGAGGTGTACAAAAATGTTGTGATTTTATAATTGTCTATTTTTAGTTAATTAGTGCTGACAGTACTTATTTTGCAGCCGTTAAGCGGTATCCTAATTTATTCTGCTGCATTCTGTCGAACTTTAATTGCAGATTGTTTGATGCCATTGGTGATCAGCTGCAGAACGTATGGGGAGCAGGCTATGACTGGTGCGAAGGTTGGTTGTTCACTATTTTATGCTTTATTTTGATGCGCTTAACACATTTGAATGAAAAAGTACGCGTAAATCAGACTTGACTCTTGATACCGTAAGTTGTTGCAGGCGATCAATTCTGTGTTGGCTACTGGCTAACGACTATTTTGCCACAAGCAAGCTTCTGGTCGTTCAATGTGTTCCTGTTGTGCCTAGAGTTGTTCGAGCAGCCCCGGTTTCTCATGAAATACAAGACCCAATCGGGTGTCAAGGTTCCGTTCACTACATCATTATTGACATCCAATTACACTGAACTACCAGAACCCGAGTCCTTTTGAGTTACAAATGTGAGTTGAATGGAATTGCAGATTACGCGTGCACAGCTTGTGAAGTGCTTAGCGTTGTCCACCTTCAACATGACCGTACTCTGGTTTGCTAGTCACATAGTCACATATAATGCCTTGCTTTGTTTGTGGGGCAAAGACAGGTTTACCCGTAAACTACCTGCTCTCTGGGAACTCGTATATCAAGCTGTTATCATAACGGTTGTCGAAGAAGTTGGATTCTATTACTTTCATCGGTTAGCTGGCTACGTATGTCTTTATATAACGGTGTTCGAGCATTATACAGCCAACAGTTAAGGGAGAAAATTCCAGCCTCTTCCACACACCAATGTTCTACAAGCGAATACATAAAATTCATCACGAGTTCACGGCACCAATAGGTTAATCAG
This sequence comes from Daptonema setosum, assembly GCA_964036265.1. NCBI lineage: Eukaryota > Metazoa > Nematoda > Chromadorea > Monhysterida > Xyalidae > Daptonema > Daptonema setosum. Next base: position 13,321,632 of record OZ038447.1, read on the forward strand.
TAGAAGAGAATTTCAAGTTTTTTCTCAACCAAGTTAGATAATGATATCCAGTAAAGTTATGAGTGTGGTAGTTGTAGGTCTAGCATCTGTTTATGCTCATCCCATCGAACACCTGTGTGCCAATACACTGCCCGTCATGATCGGCCCATTGATCGGCGGAGTACATGTCGCTGTATTAATGTTGTGGTACACTGGTTAATTCTTGTACATAATATATATGTTACATTCTTGTACTTGTACATAATATATGACTCGCTTGAAGTTACACAAATCTTTTCCCAAAATACCGCAATCATTTAATGATATTTGTAAACTCTCTATTTCTAAACCGTTAACTGTTAGTATAAACTATAAATGATTATATTTGTTCAGTGGCCCTCGTTCAGACGTCGTTCTCGCACTGTGGCTTCCACTTTCCGTTCATGCCCAGCAACGAACAGCACGATTACCACCATCTTAAGTCAGTCTCACATCACAACATTTTTTCACTTGTCATTTGTTATCACGGGTAAGTAAAACAGTTCATTGAGCGTAAACTACATATTTGACTCAACAGGGATTGTTTTTAGAGTTTATATTGATATATATAGTTTAAAGGTTCAACCAGAACTTTGGTGTAATGGGCTGGCTGGACAAATTGCACGGCACCAACGTCCAATTCAACAACGCCGTCCAGTCGAAACGACATCAGGTGTCCTGGTCGCTCACACCCATCCAACAACAAATACCCGATGACAAGAAGAACGATAGTCCAATTGAGTGATCAAACTATTCAGTGAAATTAACTGTGAGTTGAGTGTATTTTTAATAATAATGTAAACGGTAAATCTTACATTGATGCAATATGAAATCCAATGTGCTGGTACTCATATTACTCTAAGATGGATACAATTAACTGTTATAAATTTACACAACAACGTCGACATTGGTCGAATAAAAACATTTATTTATATTTTTCTATGTCTGACAACTATAGGACAGCCATACTAGTGTGGTCAAGCCAACTGGCTGGTTGTGTTCCAATCTAACCGGACAACGCGAAATGTGAAGTCAATGTGCATACCTTACATATCCTATATAGAATACATATCCCACATACATACAAGTAGCAACCCGCAACGCGACACGATCGTAAAACATTCACTTTAATGACCTGGTAATAAATAAATATGTGCCAACGACAGACACCAAATCCATTGGCCGTTGGGTCTGTCTCACACCAGGAATTATGTAAGTTGGAATTGGTAAACCAAGAGTTTCTCAAATTCTTTCTTATACAATGAATTATGATGTAAATTAAGTGTCTTTTTGAAATTTTTGTTACCTATTCTTGACAAATTGTTTTTTAGAAAACAGACGTCTTTCCAAACTTATTCAGTTTCTGAACTACTCTCGAACAATTATAAAAAATACATTGTTGGTCGCCGGCCCAGATAAGTATAAATTGAAAAGGTTTTCGAGCAACACAAGATTTTCCACTTTTTATAAAGTATGGAGCTCTCTAGGACTCAAGTTAAGCGTTGGAATAATTGGTTTTGTCAAATTTGAACCAATAGCTACAATAAATATAAGACAATGTGAAGATGGCATTCGCTTGATAACAGGCTATTTGACCAAACTCAACCGAGTAGCTTCGCAATCAATTGTTTGGCAGGTTCATCGTTGATAGTTGAATCCCAAGCAGTCGTTTTCCAAGAAATCATGCTTACGATTTCCAGCAGTCCGCTGTCTTCGACAAAAATATTGAAATAAAAAAGTTATTGATATTACTATTGAACGTGAACTCTTATCTGAAACTGAAGTTTTAATTATTGTAAAGAAATTTTCTTTTCATCGTACATTGTAATAATGTTCTAGCCAAGTACCATTATATCTTAATAATAATATTCCCATAGTCATATATTCAGTAATCACAACATGCTACGCATTCATGCCAAAACAATGCCACCAACAAACCAGCATTGATTCATCGTATTATACAACAACCAAAGCCAATCATGTATTGATCAAGTATATCATTCAAGCCATTTCTTCAACAACCGAAATTGCGTTCGGTTAGCTCTTCTTTTCAGAAAGGTTCCAACAAAGGTCAAAATAAGCAAAGAAGAGTTCGCCCTCACTCAACAGTTTTCTTCCGCCGTTAGGTTAATAGTGTTAATAAAAGTGTAAACACCCATTTACTAGCTGTAAAGCTGCGGCCAATACTAAAAATAAAATAAAATGGCGACCACAAACCCAGCAGCACATAATTGTAAAATCATGACCGTCGTCATGTTGGGATCGTAAATTTCCGATTTTCACGAAGTCCTTGTTGACGATTTTCAATCTGGCGGACGAGATGGACCAATGTTATATTTGCGGTAATGCATTATGTTGATTTGTGTTGTTCCTTTAAGACTATCCCAAATAATCTATTCGGGAAATGACAGGTCAAACAGGTGGAATTTACTAGGTTGCGGACAATCGATTCGTTCATCCGTCATTGCACCCACGAATCATGCAAACTGGTCGTTCGTGTCAGCAGCAATCGGAGAGTTAAGTTTATGGATTGTTTTATGGGCCCGTTACGTCGATCGCACCCAACCGTCAACCAAAATTCCATGTTTTATTAATCGAATATACAAGCTGTTATTCGGTCACGTGTGCACTCAACTTTGCATTTTCTATGTTTATCTCTTCCTAATTAATAAGGTTGTCAAGCAAACCACCTGCATTTAGAACAGCACAACAGATCAGTCTATCATAACTGATTGCCTATTATAACTGAACTCCATTTATTATCGAACTTTAATCATGAACACTAGGTCATTCTCTGGCCTGATTTTCAGCTTTTAGTTGGATTGTCAGACATGTAAGTAGCAGATCATTTGACCAATACGACCAACGTCAATGCTACGGAACGACTGGTACCTAAACCATCTGACTTCCAAGCTCGTTTCGGACATTCGAACGACCAAAGATGAACCAATTCTTCGTTCAAGTTTATGTTGTTCCGTTTGGTTATGTGGTTAACGATTGTGGTAAACAAACGACTGACTCATTGATGATGGTAATTATGTTGATGGACTTACCACTGGCAAGTAACATTGACCACAAAATAACCTTTGGTCCAAACCAGATATGTTTCTTGACTTGTTTTTTAATGAGTTACTACGAAACTGTTTTTGAAACAGTTTATAAAAATGTTGTTGAAGAAGCACGTACTACAAGCGAAATGTCTACCGTAATAAAGAACCCTCAAATTGCAATCTACATGAATCAATCACACGCCATCACCAGGTTCCACCACACAATCCCGTGACAAAAAATGTGGTTTGTTTCCAAATCAAATCGAACCTACCCCAATCGATCGTTCGAATGCGTTCCAAATTAAAATTTGACATCCAAATGTGATATGGGAGCTGCATATTTATAATTCTAGTGAACATGTTGAGAGAGTGGCAGAACATTGGGCATACATTTTATGACTTTTGGATGGGGTGGTTGGTTTGGTGGGTGACTGGACGGACTGCGCCCTCTACCGCAGTGGCGGAACAGGTATGTAGCATACCATAGAGTAAATCAAACGATGAGCAGGTACTGATTCTTTGTCGCTCAATAATGTTCTTTCGAAATGGATATTATATTCATTGCAAGTATCCCATTGATACTGATATTCCATAATATCTGTATTCACCCGCTGTTTAATACAACTCTAAGAGAATCGATTTTACGGTCGTTTTCACCGTGATTTGCCGGCTGGCGGAGGTGCAACCGAATCGGTGACGGGCGGGAATACAAGTTGTAGGTGTAGAATCATGGTTGACAGAGATATTATGTCCACAGGGTTTACTCAGTCATTACAGAATGAAGCCAAGTACCAATAAGCAAGTTAGAGGTTGTACGATTTCACTGACTTCTCACCCGCTGCCGTCAAAATATCGGATATGCTCGTTTCGGACCACAAGCCGCAGGTTATGCGACTTTTATGGACCAATTTGCAGCTACTGTTGTCGATGCCGAGTGTTGACTACTCACGACAACAATATGTATTAGGACTTGGCAGAGTGCTTGGGCTATTATTCCACACCGTGAGCCAGGTGCGCTAAGCCAGGTCCTTACCATCACACCATTCTTTCTGATGTCATACACTCGCAATTGTATCTATGTGTGTAAGTTTACAAACATTTTGCACATCAGTTCTCAGGTCAAGTATTTCTTGAAAGTCGTTCTTGAAGCAGGTTCTGTTCAACTCTGTCATCACAAAAATTATTTTGAGGCATTTCTGGACTGTTTCCAGTTTGTGGAAATGGGGTTGCTTAGTGTGTTGGTGCTGAATACAGGCATGAATATGTGACACATTAATTTTATTTAAGCATAATCAAATTTTACCATTAAAAAACAGTAACCGGTTAATCAACAAGTTGAAAGATATCTGGGCTTGTTGATTTCGATTACCACCTGTCTGATTGTCTTTATTTCAGTGACCTGTATACAACATAAGATGATATCGAACAGCACATCCGTTGATTCGTGGATAACTTAACTCGTTATTAACTATTGACTCCAACATGTGAGTCAACAATTCTACCAGCAAAGAATTTGTTTCATAAAAAACTCAAAGATCATCAAGTCAACAACATTCGTCTAACATAACCGTAATAATGAGACTCCTCCTCGTGGTGCTGCTCCTGCTCCTCGTCATCCACATCACGCTTGCCATTCGCTGGCTGTTAGTCCACATACGTTTCTAACATTTATAAATAACTTTTAATTTAGTAGAAGTACACACAGCCTTCAATAACGGTTGAACTGTAGTCCAGTTTAACTCAATTGAGCAATAAATTTTAGTTGATCATAACTGTTTAATCGCAGGTCATTAAGCAAGATCCCGCCCGACCAAGCCTGGAATCAGACCCGACAGTGTCCGAGCAGTAAGGCAGTACGAAAAAAGTATGGACTGGTTGGATACCAGGTTGGATTTGCAGAGCTTATATCTTTTAATCATTCACTATTTGGGTGTTTAATCAGGTACAATACATGGTCAGTTACATCTTAATTAGTGTTTCTTTACAAACAGTTAAAGAGCGTCTTTTACGTAAACATGAGTTCAATGAATTGAACACACTAGTCATTACTGTTCTGTTTTTATGTCATGACAGTAATTGAGTTAATGTTATTGTTGCAGGTTAAATTCTGTCGTCGTCTAACAGACATCATGCCAGTGATGATGCGTGCAGCCAGGGGCACCAACTACGTTTGCCAGAAGTTGTTTGCTGATCGAAGATGGAACTGCAGCAGCATTGAGTTTGCACCCAACTTGAAACCAGACTTGCGAAAAGGTTGCTTCTCCGCTAACATGTATCGAAAAAGCTGTAAATTCCACATATAAAATAATTTTATCTCTGAATCTTAAGAAATCATATGCAAGATGATCAAACTGGAATCCTTCATTTCATCAAATGAATCAAATTGAAAAGTTATACATATATGTATTAGCTAAATGAAAGCATTTTATTAAGGTACCCGTGAGCAGGCATATGTCTACGCACTCAGTTCGGCAGCTGTTATGCACCAGGTGGCAAAGTCATGCGTAACTGGAGAGATACCGTACTGTCCATGTGGAGCAACGCCCACTCACGTCGAATCTGGATTCAAGGTTACTATATGTGATGCTAGAACAACTGCAAAAATTTGTAGGTACATACTTAACTGTTTGCCAAAAAAAATCTTATTGCCAAGCTTAAATCAATAATCAAAGAAATTGAACATTAATATCGATTTTAAGTGGAAAGGCTGCAGTGACAATGTGGTCTACGGCAAACGAGTGTCCATCGAGTTCACTGATGCGGCTTGGAGTAAAAAAAAATCTCGTCGGTTAAACCGTAAAGTGAGCCGATTACCTCATGGACTGCTGGCTGACATGTCTCAGGTTAACATAAAATCTGTGCTGTTGTTGTTGTTGTTGTTGTTGTCCAATGCCAACATGATCTAGGTGTCCCTACATGAGTTCATGAAGGGTTCGGATGACCTGACTCCGCGAGCCAAGATGAATCAGCACAACAACAACGTCGGACGGGAGGTCACCTCGCAGAGTTTGGAAACCAAATGCAAGTGTCATGGTGTGTCGTCATCTTGCAGTCTGAAGACGTGCTGGAAAGTGTTGCCAGCACTCAGTCTCATTGGAGAAAAGTTGGTCTTTTTCAGTAATTTTGTAGATGAAATATAATAAAAAAATTATAATTACTTAGCACATAAAAAAATTTAGACCTAATTAGAAACTTTTAGATAGCTTCCTCATTTATGATGATCAGCAGAACGGCAGCACTAGTGGATTAGAATCCTACATTAATTTTGTACGTAGGAATTTATTTTCTCTGTTACAACCTAGTGAAATCAAATTGTAGAATCACCTGAAACAAGCTAACTTGGGCAAATTGTAACGTTCAGATTACGTGATCGTTACGCCCGTGCCACGGAAGTGCGTGCCACGAACATTGGTCCATCAGACGATACATCGCCGGTCATGTCATCACCTCGTCAAAGACTGCAGCATTACGCTGGCAATAACAATCGCATGTCATCCCTTAATTTCAACAATAACAACAAAAATAATAAAAACAATGATGATGATGATGATGATGATGATGATGAAGATGATAATGATGATGACTTAGACTTTGTGAATTCTGATGATGCCCGTAATCATCGCAATGCCGATGTCAACTTCGAAGATGCGTCACCGGGTGGCAAGCGAGGAGAACAGCGGAAGAAATTGGAGAGACTGGCTTCGATTAACAACGATTTTGAGCCGGTGGCACTCGTGGGTGCCGTGGGAGCCACCGATCTGGTCTACATACGAAAGTCACCCGATTACTGTACATTTGACGCACGTGTCGGCAGTATGGGAACACATTCACGGTTGGTGTCCTTTACATCCAAGAAGGCCAATAACTGTTTCTAATTTAATTCTAATTTATTCATCTTGCATGCAAGTTAATTTCCAAGTAGATAAACCGTATTTAACCAAACATAGAGACGAGTTGAAATATATAATGAAAAAGTGAATGTTTTTCTATGCATGTTGTGCTCGAATGCATGACCGCTTTTTCAGTGAATGCAACGCCACATCAGATGGTTACGGTAGCTGCGACAGTATGTGCTGTGGACGCGGATTCCACTCGATCGACATTGAAGAGGAAAAGAACTGTCACTGCAAGTACGTGCACTGCTGCTATGTAAAATGTCAAACCTGTCGGCAACGATACACTAAGAACTTCTGCAAATAAGTAATGAGGATGGTGATGGTGATGATCATGATGATGGTCATGATATGATAAAGATGATGATGATGATGATGATGATGATGATGATGATGATGATGATGATGATGATTGACGCAAATGTGTATTTCGGACACTTACTGCGTTTCAAAGGATTAGTTGGAACAATAACTTTTCACTACTTAGCAATGCTCCTTCACTACCACTACTGTTGAGTTGAACATCAATACAAAACTAATCTGATATGATTACTTGTAATGTTTCAACATTTGCTTGAAATGCGAGATCCTGTTTAGCAAAGAAACTGCACTGACTGGCAGGTGTGCGAGAACCCATTATCACAACCCATTAACCAATATACACTACACCTTCGAGCTTTATTTATCTGTAAATTGTATTTTATGACAAACGTTTTTTGTTTTGACAAACTGTTGTCACTCATATGCTAAATTAGAGGTGAATAAAGCGGGAATTCAAAAAATCCATTGATATCTTTTTCCATAAAAGGCAATCTATAGTTACAGGTTTCCAATACATTTTGAAACTTTAAAGGGTAGCGTTCTTACATCAGGTAAAGTATATTTGTCAGACATAAAAACGTTTGTATGTGTCAAAAGGCGTTATGGGATTATGGGTTACAGATCGAGCACTAATTCACTGGCAGTTGATATTCACAAATGTATCTCATTTGATATTTTGATTGAGCTTTTAACATGTTTTATTTTGGTTACTTTTCACTCAGCAATCTCAGTTTTGAGCTGTTTTTTTACTTCGGCTTAGTAGATAAATATTCTCAAATTTGCGAGTATTATTATATTTTGTTGTTTCTTATCCAGTACATACTGATGCAAGATAATAATGAAAATAATATTCAGAAACAGTATAATAGTAAAAAATAATAATTGAGGAAGTCAATATATAAAAATGTTATGTTATACAATTTGCGTAAACACAATTTTTTGATTGCATCATGCTCTCAAATATGTATTATTATTTTATTTTGCGTTTCTTTACTTCCAACGGTTTGTGTGAACTTTTGAATAGAATCCAGTTATTAACTGTTTTATAATAAAATTTTTGTAGTAATGAAGTAACGGCATCAGCTGACAAGTAAACTGGCATGATAATATAATATAATTGAATGAATTTGCGTATTCGGTCTTGAATACGCAACAAATCTCAAATTGGCAGAGCTGTTGAATTCAGCAAAACTATTCGGTTGATTATACTTGGCTGCAATTCAATACAATGGGCAAATGTTTTTGATAATGCGTGGCATTGTCATTCAGTTAGGAATCTAAATAGAACTTAGAACCATTTCCATAAACCCAACAAATTTTTCATAATTGTGTCATGTACAGTATGTTACTTTGTTGAAAATCTAAGTAAAAGTAAGTAACAATGCCGTACTTGAGCCAATAGCAGACATGCTTTAAAAGCCCGACAGCATTGTCTACTACTACGTATCCAGTGTGAACTTGGAAGGCTGTCACTGGCACTGAATCCCATTTTGTGTTGAATTGCCAGCAAGTACATGAAATCAACATCTTTATACTTGTAATACTAAAAAAATTTATACGGAATACAAGAAGTTTGGAAAAACGGATTTGATCGATTCTGCGTTTGCTAGCAGCTGATGTTTCGACAGTTGACATTTAGGTGAGGCCAGACGGGTTGAGAGAGGACTGGGCATCTGGGGTTTTATCAATACAGTTTCGAAGCAAAAGGTCAAATGGAGGTGTTCATAGAACGTTGAGGAACAATTGGAAGTTGATGCGTGTTGCAGGGACACTGGATGATCATGGAAGATAACCGTACATGACCAGTACATACTAATGCAAGAATGTACTGTTTGTATGTATTGGTCTTGTTCGCAATCAATATGTACGATTATGTGGCACAGAACGCCATCAAACAAAAGGTTGGTTGACCATCCATTACTCGGTGTCGTATCGTGTATTCGATCCATCATAATCATTCATAACTCAGAGTTTTCCATGACTCTCATCACAAGTGTCAGTTGAATAGATTGCTAATTGATGCGATGATGATGGAAAACTCGACGTGATGATGAGTAAACTAAGTAATGACTATATAAATTCAGATTGATTCAATAATGGCAGTATTCAAGGATTGAACTGACGGGGTGGAACGAACGGGCAGGAATACAACTTGTGCCCAAATCAAGGAGCAGAGACGCTTCAACAAAGCACAAAATTGATTTGCAGGTAATGAGATTAATTAATGAGACACTTTCACGTGCAACCGGGTGATATCAGAAAACAAGAGTAACATTGCGCTAACATTTACTCGACAAACATCAGATCGTACAGGGACGTAGATTTATGAACTCAATCAATCGGCACTACAATCTGGAATCGTTAAGTCTTTAAGTTCATCAAATCTGCGCCATTTTTTGGGGACATGAGTGATCATATAATGCCATATACAAATAGATGAATGTTTGTATGTATAAAGTTCAATCGAGCGTAATCAAGTAACCAATAATAGTTTTGGGCAGGGTGAATGTAGTGTGGAACAGTACGGACGCGTGCTCATTAACCATGTACTGGAGTAGTACTGTATGATGTACTGATGAGATCGTATGGAGCAGGCACCAGCATTAGGGGATGTGGCACACAATGGAGCACGTGTCGTCAGCACACCGTCTCCTCGTTGTCTCGGAACGCGGCAAGAACGTCCAATATACATGCCAGATCGAGTACAAGTCGAGTCAGGTTTGGGTGCTGCAGTACTTCGGCTTGGGCAATCGGCGGATGACAGTGCGGCTGCAGCGCAGGGTTCGACTGAAACACGTTATTTTGTTATTTGTTATTATTCAATCATTTCTACTATATCATTATAACTAAAATCAACAGGGCACATTAATACCATTGAGAATTGTGTTTTCGTAGTGGCCAGAGAGTTTGAATAAGATGAAGGGCAATGGCAAAATCACAGAGCAACGCCTCAGGCAGGTTTCGAACCTAGGACCACCAGTTTCATAGGCTGGCGCTCTAATAGATTTGTTATAGTGAACCAACCCGAAAACTCCTGTGCAGACGGAGCACGCATGCGCAGAAGATGAAGCGCAGGATAAGTAGCCGAATGAAGTCGTCCGAATAGAACTCGATGTAGCTGCGATCGGTCTTGGCACATCTGACTAGTAGTCGACCCGCGTCGCACATGAACTTGTCGACGTGCGCCTGGCACTTGTCCCATAATGCGATCGGGATCTCGTTGATGTTGCAGATGTAGCAGAAGGCCGTTAGTGGACTGTGGAGGAACAACGAGAACAAACTGCCGCGTTTCGGTTGAGCTGCAAGCGATGCGTTTATATATAATGGTACAGTGGGTTTAGTTTCACTCACTAACTCCCTCACTCACTCACTCACTCACTCACTCACTCACTCACTCACTCACTCACTCACTCATTAAGTGAGTAAACTTCCCAGGGTAACCTATACCTTGTAAATATGCGGGCAGATCGACGGGTGATGCAAAGGTGATGACAGGCTGATTGAACAAGTTTGGCATGCCCAGGAATACGCTGCTATTGTCGCTGTCGACGATGAGGAAGAACGCTTTGCGGCTGTACGGGTACAGATCCCCAGGGTGGATGCTGCAAATAAAAAAATAAGCATCGGTGATATTTAATGCCTATGTTACCAGAAATCTTCAATTAGAGTTGATCGTTTTGGTGAGCATGAAACAAGCAACAACGTTTAGATTTTTCATTGTTTAGATCTTCTTTTTCATTATGTATTTTCATGACTGATTGTGACTCTTCATTATACGCGTATTTTGGCAGGGTATTATAGTGTAGGCATGACTACAGGAAAGCAATGTTTATCAACATATATTGATTCACATTTGATCTCGAAACGCCATTTTCAATGTCATGTTAGTTGACGAAAAAAAGAAAATTTATAAACCCAATGAAAATGATTGTTTTTCTCATCCCGATCAATTATTTGATTGACAAACAACCAACCAATCAATATCACGATTTCCGGTCTGTGGGTTCTGCAAGCTGGCACTTGCCTGTGCTGGATCGGCGGCATCCTGCGGCAACGCCGTCGTTACGCCGCCCACGTCGTACCCATCTATTAATACCGATCAGTCAGTCAGTCAGTCAGTCAGTCAGTCAGTCAGTCAGTCAGTCAGTCAGTCAGTCAGTCAGTCAGTCAGTCAGTCAGTCAGTCAGTCAGTCAGTCAGTCAGTCAGTCAGTCAGTCAGTCAGTCAGTCAGTCAGTCAGTCAGTCAGTCAGTCAGTCAGTCAGTCAGTCAGTCAGTCAGTCAGTCAGTCAGTCAGTCAGTCAGTCAGTCAGTCAGTCAGTCAGTCAGTCAGTCAGTCAGTCAGTCAGTCAGTCAGTCAGTCAGTCAGTCAGTCAGTCAGTCAGTCAGTCAGTCAGTCAGTCAGTCAGTCAGTCAGTCAGTCAGTCAGTCAGTCAGTCAGTCAGTCAGTCAGTCAGTCAGTCAGTCAGTCAGTCAGTCAGTCAGTCAGTCAGTCAGTCATTCAGTCAGTCAGTCAGTCAGTCAGTCGTCAGGTAAAACTGTACGAACGTGTGGAAGATCTGGATTGACCGCCCGTAAAACATCCATCGGCAGATATGTACAACAACAGGGCACCATCTTTAGGCAGGTCACGGAATCCTGAATATACACATTTTAATTTTTTAATCAGTTTCCTAGAACTTTTTTTAAAGTTTCTAATAGAATAAGCAGGTTTATAATATTCCGAGTTCAGTCAGCAGACGAGCATCTAAACACTAAAAACTTCCCAGAACAATGTTCCAAGTTTTGTTGCTTTAAAATAATAAGTATTGAACATGGGTAATGCGTTTCTTCATTTAAACTGAATTGATAAAATCAACTTCAAAGATGGTAAAATGTATTTTTAACAAACGCCTCTTTAGAATAATGTTTGTGTCAAACTTGATTTAGCCGATACGTTAAGGTTATGTATCTTTGAACATAAATAATAGCAGCACGATTTATTTGAGTGAGAAGGTTAAGATGTTCAAAGAGGGTAACTGAATCCAAAAATGCATTTTGTGTTCATGAATTCGTCTAAGGAGATAATCAAATTTTAAAAATAATTGCTTACAACGTTGTTCGGTATCATGTTTTTGCAATGCAACGGCAACGAACCTGAGCTGAGAAATAGCAGTAATTGTGAGAAAGTCGGTCGATATAGCAAGTACTTGTGTGGATTCTCCTTGCCCGACGATCGAATAAACACGTCGTCCTGCAGTTAAATCATTTAAATGAGATAATCTATAGACCTAACGAACCAAGGGCCATTAAATTATCTGCCATCAAATAGAATATTCTGATTCCTATTTCGTTCAACATTTCGAACATCAGCTGTATATAACTTACAACAATTTAAAGCTATATACATAACTTGCAGTAAGGTCTGAGATAGAACTGGAATTTTTGAATTTTTCACCATCTTCGTGATCCGATGTCTTTGCGCAAGCATGCATACGTAAACGTAAGAGTAATCAAACCGCTTTCTTTCTTCAGCTGACTTTACACATATTTTTTTTTAATTTGGTAAATTTATCGGGGTTTGGGTGATAACGGCCACCAGGTGCTATCTAGCATTAATAACAAGCTACCGATAGTTTGATAGGCGCCCCACCGAGTAACGCAGAAAGAAAGCCCTGCTCCTCATTTTGCGACCCTGAAGGGATGGAGGATGAGTGATCCTGGCTTGGTGTGAATACTTCTATCTTCAACATACCAGCTTATAGTGCGATGTCTTTAACGCCCCTCACTACCAGGGCAGCCA
>OZ038447.1:13339693-13345980 GCA_964036265.1 Daptonema setosum
AAGTGAGAGATACAGCGTTATCGGAAAGGTTGTGATTAGCAGGTACGGGACAGTTGCATATGTACGTGCATGAACGCATACTTGTTTTTAGAACAGTTCAACGTTCTTCTACGCAACCATGTCAAAAGCTCATACGTAGTTCGGAGTGATGTATGATGAATAAACATCTTGTATTAAGTAAGAACGTTAGAAGTACTGGAGTTTTGAGTTTATTAAAAAAAATTTGTCTTCCTTAGAATATTTGAAAACGAAAATAATAATTCCGTGGCTCAAAACCAAGTATGTAGTCGTTTTTTGTCAATGAAAGTTATGTTGAAACATTTATCTTGCAAATACATTTTTTACTAACTGCTATCTGTATTTCGGTTAGCTACGGCTTATGGATGACTTGAAGAGCGATGATAAGAAAGTTAGAACTTATTTCCCCACATAGAAATGAAAAATATGAATAAAAACATTCATAAAAACAAAACAATCACAAGAATCATGAAAAACAAAAACTACTTACCTGTGTTGCTGCTGAAATTTCCATAGTCGCGTGTACAAATCGAATGTTCGACCGAAATAACCCTGCCATTGTTTCGTACCGTGTAATGGCAGGTCTCTGCAATGTGGTTCCCAATATTTCATCATCTCACTATGATATTCGTTTGCCGTTTGATTACAACAAAACTTATTCAGGCGGGATGTTTTTTTATCTATTTTAATTATTCTATTTCACCGCTGAAGTTTACATAGCGTTCAGTTGTTAACAGATTGAAACATCATGCTCAGTTTTGGCTTGAATCTGAAATTGATGCCGTGATGGCTTAACAGATTCGAAGTTGTGTGCGTTTGCAGTTATTCTATTCGATACCACTCACGATTAAGAGCACCTGTTTTGTTGTAGATTAAATACAAATAAGTGAATGAATATTTGTATATTTGGATACGTAAATAAAAATTTGTATATTTGGCACTAACCGAATCCCGTTGAATAGCTGTTTAGATTTTTCGAGCAGCTGGGTAAAGTCCTGAACGATGCGTAATTCAGCCTCGGTGGCTGGCGGATGGTTGAGGTGGGCGGGACCAGCGATCGCCGAGTGGGTGCCAACGACGCCGTGATCCATTGATGACATTGCATTATCAGATGATCCAACCTCACGACACCCTCACATTCATTGACCGACACTGACTGAAACTCGTGGCTGCTACTGCCTGCACCCGTGCACTCTGCTATGGCCTTTACATGGTTTCAATAAGCTGCATGGTACATCAAATGTTGTCAGCTCAGACGGGCGTATAGCTGTGATGATCGCCGATAATTATTTAACGCTCTGCAATAACCGAACAAACGTACAACATGTGATAGGGCAACGATTATGTGATCATGTATATACAGGATATGTATGTATGTGCGCAGAGACTTGCACGCACACGCACGCAAGCAAACCATGTGTTATTACAGTCGGAGATGGATTAATTCAGCTGGTGTGGATCAGGGTAGGTTAACGCGATGATTGGGTCTGGCAGTGGCAGTGTGATAATGGTGGCCGTAATAGCGAGTATAATAAGCATAATAATACAATGCAGGCAGTATCAGGCATATTGAAAGTAGCTGGAGCCACAACAGTTGTATGCGTGCCTGTGTGTGCGTACGTGTATACACTGGCCGACTGGCGCATGTGCAAGTCAATAAGCCTGCATGCGACCCGGGCCCCGTATATATGCTCCCATATAACGCAGTTTATACTCGTGAAGAGTAGAGAGCCCAGCAGCGGATGCATGGCGCTGGGACGCACTGCCAGCAGAGACAAGAGCGCCCATGGAGGCTGCCATGGCACATGCATCCTTGATATGCCATTGCTTCTGTCTGTATGCTCCACCAGCTAATGCCGCACCGCAAAACACGCCTTTTTACACCGGCTGTTCAGTTTAACTCGTTTCAATGCGCACATGCCAGATGGATTGTTTTTTGGCATTGATACATAAATGGATTGATATGTATGTATGTATGTAGAAAAGTATGAATGTATGTATGTATGTGTGGATGTATCTATCTATCCATCCATATATGCATTTACATAGGTATGTATGTATGTATGTATGTATGTATGTATGTATGTATGTATGTATGTATGTATGTATGTATGTATGTATGTATGTATGTATGTATATATGTATGTATGTATGTATGTATGTATGTATGTATGTATGTATGTATGTATGTATGTATGTATGTATGTATGTATGTATGTATGTATGTATGTATGTATGTATGTATGTATGTATGTATGTATGTATGTATGTATGTATGTATGTATGTATGTATGTATGTATGTATTTAACGGCAGCACATGGTGCCAATGACACAGTTAGTTACGTAGTTGGCCAAGTTGCAGAGGGCACGCAAAATAGCTGGCGTGTTTAATTATTAATGAAATGATTGGCAGGCTAATGGGCCCAATTACACGGGCAATGAGATGATGCAGGGTGTCTGTATTGGCAGTCGAGTCGGCAAGCGATCAATGCAATTATGGCGCTTTGCTGGCAACATTTGCGAACGTTATTGGCAACACAGACACCAGCCAACCAAAAACAGCATGTCTTAGCAATGTTATCTGGATGGCGGCATACAGCGTGTCGTCGACAGCACGCTCTATGACGTACAGTACATACATATGTATACATATACTACATATACATACATACATATATGTACAGATGTATGTATGCACGAGGGGCACTGCCCGCAAAAAGCCATGTTGGCGACACATATTCTTTTGGTGTTTGGCGTCGACCAGAGAATGCGGCACTCGCACAGTCTACATACACAAACATAACGTACATACATTCATACTTATACACTACTTCTGCAACATGCAAAACACTCATCGTTTTGGGATAAAACACGATCCAGTAACACGTACACGAAGCGTTGAAAATTTTCGAACACGAACCGCAAATCGGATTACACAGCCGAATCTCAATTTTTCAGCGTGTTCTCCAAAGTTTCACTGACAAGAGTATCAAACGTGTTTGGTCCGCCATACATACATACTGTACATTCAATGAGAATCGGTTCAAATTGAACAAGTACTGTAGCAGTCTCGACGTTTGTAGATGAACGTCTACTTTGACGTCGTTTCCTTGAAGTACGATGTGATCACAAAGCAAAACCATGCGATAGATGCTCATTTGATTGTATCGCCCCAGCCCCAGGTCACTCACTATCAACACCTCAAGCTGCGTTCAGTACATCAGTTAATTGCAGATGTACATACATATGCCCTACTATATAACTACTTATTCAACACCAAAACGACGAGCAGACGCTGATTATAATGGTATAAATAATGCTGTGGTCTGCATAACTGAAGTGTTCTGGTTTAGAGGTTGATCTATTCAACGTGGCGAGGAATGGGTTGAAGTGTATCTCATAACTGTTGCCACCAAACTGGAGGCAATGGTATACGACTCGGCTCAATCCCGGTACTGGCACACGGCTCTCGAGCTCTCAGGCGTCAAGTGCCGTCCAGCCACTAGCGGACGAACAGGGTGGAAAAAGTGGAATTCCCCCTCTTTGGCTAGTTTAAAAAGTGCAGCTTGTTCGCTAAGGTGTAGGCAAAATAGCCTCTAAACTACTAATTTCCTCCTCTTTGATAAAATTTCCCTCCCTTCTGAGGTTAGGCTCGTCCGCCAGTGTCAGCCGGCAGTGGTTTGCTGGTGTCCCTGAGGAGGGCGCATATTCAGGAGCCGTGGTGCCCTGCTGCACCTCATCAGTTGTTTTAGCCAAAGACTGTGGCACGGCTGCTGCTGCTTCAAGTGTTTACATGTGCAACAGTCACTGACTGTATCAAACATCGTGCACTATGTACATATAAAGAGTGAGTGAGTGAGTGAGTGAGTGAGTGAGTGAGTGAGTGAGTGAGTGAGTGAGTGAGTGAGTGAGTGAGTGAGTGAGTGAGTGAGTGAGTGAGTGAGTGAGTGAGTGAGTGAGTGAGTGAGTGAGTGAGTGAGTGAGTGAGTGAGTGAGTGAGTGAGTGAGTGAGTGAGTGAGTGAGTGAGTGAGTGAGTGAGTGAGTGAGTGAGTGAGTGAGTGAGTGAGTGAGTGAGTGAGTGAGTGAGTGAGTGAGTGAGTGAGTGAGTAAGTGAGTGAGTGAGTGAGTGAGGCAGTCAGTGAGTGAGATATGTACAGTACATATACTGTATGTAAACTGCAACATACACATGCCCGCGGTCACCACATCCCAATCTAATTAGCATCCACTTAAACGTTTGTAGTCGGTAGTTGTTCCGAACTGGACGCGTTGATTAGCAAAAGTGCGTTCAAGTAGCCCGAGCTGATGTGGTTGGTCCGGTGGTATGTCTGGCAAGCTCGGTGGTATACAGATCTGTAGTCTGCTTAGGCCACTGGCACCAACGCATTAAAACAGGCTTATAGTCCTTTACTCGTGTACAGACTGCTTAACCACATATTACTGTACACACGCATTGTTCGGCCTTCATTGATGTGGATAATGCAGCCGACTCCGCAAATACCCAACTCTTATCTCCACTAATGCAAGCTCCGTAGATCTTTTGCGAATTCAACAGCTTGTTTTTCAGCTTTCGCAGCCAGAATAAATGGAAGTAATTTAATAGCCATGGTTTCGTTTCAATCACATGTAAGAATTAATTTATTGGCCATCCCTGTAATGGCCGAACAAGTGTATTTAATTGTGGAATTTCAGCAACTATGCAATATTCTTATGCCGGCAATGCCTTCAAATACGAATCGAGCACATACACTAAACGGTTTTACATCGTAGATGTACCAATAAAAGAACCAAGAAAAAAATCAAAAAAATAATTATGTATGTGCAAACATCATTATCGTGAAGTTGGGAACACGATATTTATGGATTTGCAACGCCACCATTTCAAGGCTTGCAGCACACGATTGCGAATCTGTTGGTTGAATGCGAAATATATGTAACCGTTTGACGAACAATGAACCACGTACATGAACGATGTCCACACACCTGAAAACCACTCAAGTTTTTATGATTGTTGCTTTTTATAAACTATTCTACTACAGAGTTTAGGCATTAGGACCATACCGTTTGTGCATAAATGCCGTTCAAGAAACACATTCCACGGGGTACCGTTTTCTTTCTCGAAAATAATTATGCCTGATTTGATTGTGCCGAAAGTGGCTATGCCGAATGAGGTTTATGCCAAACTTGACTTTGCCGAAAAGATCATGCCGAACTTGAACGAAAAAAAGACATTTTATACAGTTTTCATGTGATTTTCATTATGAAAACACTGAGCAATGAATTTGATGATCCAACCCAAGAGCACACTGTCTGTGTAGTATGGTAAGATATTAAGGCTGACTTCGAACAGACACAGGATTACGGTCACGATGAAGAACTGGCCGAACATGGAAACTTCTCGACGTATTCGTTGGCTCTCGACTTCCGAGTTGGGTATGTTCGACTGTAATAGTAAGATTAGTGTGACACAAAAAACGGAAGAGTAAACAATATTTTCTCAGAACACGAAGACACCTGGGGAGAAGCTGAAGCCCTGAGTGTTCGGCAGGTAATCAAAACCTAAAAAGAAAAGAAACAGAAAATCTCGCAGCTGACATTGATAAATACCGACAAAGTACAAAGCCATATCAACGAACTAGACGATGAAGTTTATATATGTTGATGAATACGAGGGAATTGAGGCTGGATGCAACGAGAATGATGACGGTGGACAACACCAGTTCCAACCGACTTATCCACTGGGAACCAGGTGTGGACGCGTACTGCCACGATAACGACGTCGAGCTGAATTTAGTTACAGTGCTGATAATAAACATTTGTTAATATATAAATTCAAGGAGTGAAATAGAGCAGACATTCAATTAAGACCATGAATGTATTTATTTACTCTTTTGCAAAGAATAGAACTTACATGTCAAACAATGTCTGATCATCAAAGCGATATTGTTCAAACTATTTTAAAAATATTACATGTCAGATGGTATTGGACTTCATGTATAACGGAGAGCATCAATAATAAGAATCTCTAAAAAGTGGTGTAACTTGTAAGTGAAGTAGCAGCACGGGTGCACACTGGGTAGGGCAATAGCAAACCCAATCATCCAGCACACGCTCAACCACAAAACTACACTTTTCCCACCGAAATACAACTCACCATCGGCTGCGGGGCAACAGACGTAAACGAACCTGAGATTATAGTGTTTTATAAATCACAAAAAGTTCCAGGTTTCAGTTTCTATGGAAAAATCTATATTTGTATGTACATAT